>CM056198.1:1867500-1916492 GCA_029692085.1 Gymnothorax javanicus
GAAAAAGGAATACAATGAGATGCCAGTAAACACCAAGAATCTATATTTTTCCTCTGCCTCAATTGTTACTTGTGACTTTAAATGCAAATTACAGAAAATCAAAATTTTGACTGATTTTCAACCTTGTGGTATTCATAAAATCATTAATATTCATCTGATTGACTTGAAATTTGGAATGAAGTCATATCTGCATTGATGTAGGATTTTCTAGATAGGTGCATCCCTAGGGGGTTAATTTTGAAAATGAGGCAAGTTGATGATAGCGATTTTCATTATGGTTACATAACAGAGCTCATTAAATATTCATAAATGTTCCAAACAAAAAAATCCTGAGTCATTTCATAGAACTATCTTAAACCTTTCATATGAGACTAATTTGAGTCAAATCTGACCATGGGTTATTAAAATATCAATGCCACAAAATATTTTCAGATTCTGACATTAAAGTGCCGTTTCCATGGCAACCATGCAAATTTTTATCAAAATACTACATTTTATGAGGTTAAAATCATGTTGAGTATGTTTATTTCTTAGTTTTTACATTATTATGTTCATTTCTACACTTTACCCTGAAGACCCCTTAAAGATTTGGGATTACGACACAAATTCTGCATGTTACTGTGATTCATCTAGCAAATTATTCTCTGCATTAAAGGCTATTTCATCCACAGGTACAAAGCGGTAATATTAATGTCTAAGGTTGTACAGAAGAGTGACAGCACACAGCCATATTCGCAGCCATATTGCAACACCTTGCAAAGAAAAACTTTCAATGAAATATTTGCATACGGTGTGCTAAAAGCCACTAAAGATGGGAGATTATAGTGACTGAACATGGCAACAGTAAGTACACTGGCAATTATTTCCTTTGTTTTCAAATGGGAGGGATTGTCATGAATATAGCTCGCGGAAATATTTACTCTTTCTTTCTTTCTTTCTCTCTCTCTCGCTCTCTCTCACACACACACACACACACACACACACACACATACAAAGGGCACTATTCAATTCATTCAACTGAACTTTATTGGCATGACGTAGATGATGCATACATATTGCCAAAGCATGAACATTTTCTGTGAAGACAGGAAGGTGTGTGTATATATATATTTATATATATATACAAATTTTAAGAAAGCGTTAAAAACTTGCCTCTTAAGTAGAAAAACGAAATGAAACTTTAGGAAGTTACATGATTAGATGCTACTATTTGTATTTAAGGATGTTTTTGGATGGGCAAGTTCAAGATTTCATGACTAAATATATTTATTTTTGATTAGCCATATTTGAAAATCTAACCTATTCCTACTTTCCTCTCACCACAAGGACTAACTGGATTTTTTCTGCCAGGGCTTCAGACAACTAAGCAGAAAGATGAATATCGTGCATGTATTTAAAATTTAGGGGATGTTTTTCCATGTACATTAGATGCCACCATGGGAAATGTCATCCTTAATGATGCCACTCAAGGCAATCATTGGTATTTTTCTCATACATAAAGCGTATAACTTGCCATAACAACATCTAAACTGTAGTACAAACAATTTCTGATTTCACTAAATCATGCACACAAACAGAAAAATCTGTCCGTATTTACAATAATAATATAAATTAAATTCATTGTGTTGCATATGATAGGAAAAATTGACCTTTGGCTTGCTGAAAATACAGTTCAGATGTTTGCATAAGTAAGGTGAAACATTACAATACAGCCCTGAGAAGGTTGGAAAATGCTTTTGGCATGATGGGTATTGCATAACACTGCCATGTGTGGATGTTTCTTGGATATAAATGAGGAAACATCACTGCGATTTTGATGCACCAATGGAAAAGAACACAAACGCGCCAGCAGCAGTAACAGTAACAGCAGCAGCAGCAGTAACAGTAACAGTAACAGCAGCAGTAACAGTAACAGCAGCAGCAGCAGTAACAGTAACAGTAACAGCAGCAGCAGTAACAGTAACAGCAGCAGTAACAGTAACAGTAACAGCAGCAGCAGTAACAGCAACAGTAACAGTAACAGCAGCAGCAGTAACAGTAACAGCAGCAGCAGCAGTAACAGTAACAGTAACAGCAGCAGCAGCAGTAACAGTAACAGTAACAGCAGCAGCAGTAACAGTAACAGCAGCAGCAGCAGCAGTAACAGTAACAGCAACAGCAGCAACAGTAACAGTAACAGCAGTAACAGCAGTAACAGTAACAGCAGCAGCAGCAGTAACAGTAACAGTAGCAGCAGCAGCAGCAGTAACAGTAACAGTAACAGCAGCAGCAGTAACAGTAACAGCAGCAGTAACAGCAGTAACACTAACAGCAGCAGCAGCAGCAGTAACAGTAACAGCAGCAGTAACAGCAGTAACACTAACAGCAGCAGCAGCAGCAGCAACAGCAGCAGTAACAGTAACAGCAGCAGCAGTAACAGTAACAGTAACAGCAACAGCAGCAGCAGTAACAGTAACAATAGCAACAGTAACAGCAGCAGCACTAACAGTAACAGCAGCAGTAACAGTAACAGCAGCAGCAGTAACGACAACAGTAACACTAACAGTAACAGCAACAGCAACAGTAACAGTAACAGCAGCAATAGTAACAGTAACAGTAACAGTAACAGTAACAGTAACAGTAACAGCAGCAGCAGCAGCAGTAATAGTAACAGCAGCAGCAGCAGTAACAGCAGTAACAACAGTAACAGCAGCAGCAGCAGCAGTAACAGTAACAGCAGCAGCAGTAACAGTAACAGTAACAGCAGCAGCAGCAGTAACAGTAACAGTAACAGCAGCAGCAGCAACAGTAACAGCAGCAGCAGTAGCAACAGTAACAGCAGCAGTAACAGTAACAGCAGCAGCAGCAGTAACAGTAACAGCAACAACAGTAACAGCAGCAGTAACAGCTAACAGTAACAGCAACAGTAACAGCAGTAACAGTAACAGCAACAGCAGCAGCAGCAACAGTAACAGTAACAGCAGCAACAGTAACAGCAGCAGTAACAGTAACAGTAACAGTAACAGCAGCAGCAGTAACAAAACAGTAACAGTAACAGTAACAGTAACAGTAACAGCAGTAACAGTAACAGTAACAGCAGCAGCAGCAGTAACAGTAACAGCAGCAACAGTAACAGTAACAGTAACAGCAGTAACAGTAAACAGTAACAGTAACAGCAGCAGCAGTAACAGTAACAGCAGCAACAGTAGTAACAACAGCAGCAGCAACAGTAACAGCAAGCAGTAACAGTAACAGCAGCAACAACAGTAACAGCAGCAGCAACAGTAACAGTAACAGTAACAGCAGTAACAGCAGCAACAGTAACAACAGTAACAGCAGCAACAGCAACAGTAACAGCAGCAGCAGTAACAGTAACAGCAGCAGCAGCAGTAACAGCAGTACCAGTAACAGCAGCAGCAGCAGCAGTAACAGTAACAGTAACAGCAGTAACACTAACAGCAGCAGCAGCAGTAACAGTAACAGCAGCAGCAGTAACAGCAGTAACAGTAACAGCAGCAGCAGTAACAGTAACAGTAACAGCAGCAGCAGCAGTAACTTTAACAGCTGAAATCAAAAAAGCATCTGACATGTGATGAAGGGTGATCCCATATACCTTCAGTAAAAAATTTGAGCTTCCTAGCTGAAATAATAAGGAAGTTATGGCAATTTTTCATTTTTTAGAATACGCCCTCTGGTGGCCAAACTAAAAGAGGAAATTAGCTGGAATTCGATAGGTAAGTGAAGGATGCATAGATGTACCACCTACCCAGAAATGGGAAACCTACAGTGCCTGACAAAAGTCTTGTTGCATAAGGACATAGTAACTAAAAATAGCATATAACTTTATTTCTAACCAATCAATTGTTACAATAAATGGTCCATTTTAATGTCAAGGGCTTTCACATTAATAATTTGCCGCAAAATGAAACCGTCAAAAAGGGTTCTGATGTTCACAGCCTGGCAAAGCCCATAACGTGTTTTTGCTGGGACAAAAGTCTTGTCGTCTCTTCAGATGATGCAACAAATCGCAGATTAGAGTTTAGCCTATGACAAATACTGTAATTAACACATTCCCAGATGTGTATAGAAATAACCCCAGCACACCAGACTTTCATATGAGGTGCGACTAGACCTCTGACAACATACCAAAGATTCAACCACAGACCAAAGTGTTGATCATCAAGAGCCTGAAGACCGAGTCTGCTGCTGAGGTGGCAGACATCTTTAATGTATCCAAATGTCAAGTGGAGGGGATAAGAAAAAGATTTGAAGAAACTGGTGATGTTCATGGCAAGCGCAGGTCAGACAGACCCCGGTATGACAACTGTTTGAAAGGACCGTTTGTTGCTTCAACTGCACAAGGCTAGCCCTTCTTCAACTACAGCGAAGCCACATGAGGAAATGTCACCAAAAATCCCGGTATCTACAAGAAGAGTTTGTCAAATTCTCTCTCAAAGTGGTTTTCATGGCCAAATTAGTACACAGAAGCCTGCATTAAACAGAAAACAAATAACCTGCATTGCATTTGCCAAGGCCCACAGCTTGCAGTAAGGATTGATACTGGAAAAGTGGCTGAAAGTTTATTTTTCTGATGAATCATCCATTGAACTGCATCTCAGTCGCCGTACAAGACCTGTTGGAACCCTCATGGACCCAAGATTTTCCCAGAAAACAATCATGTTTGGTGGAGGAAAAATCATGGTTTGTTGTTACATCCAGCACGGGGGTGTGAGAAAGATCTGCAGAGTGGATGGCAACATCAACAGCCTGAAATATCAAGAAGTTCTTGCTGCCCTACTTATACTGCTGCTCCTTCTCATTCTTCTGCCTCCATGTCACAGTTCCTGAAAGCGAAGAAGGTGAAGGTACT
The DNA here is from genome assembly GCA_029692085.1 of Gymnothorax javanicus. Taxonomy (NCBI): domain Eukaryota; kingdom Metazoa; phylum Chordata; class Actinopteri; order Anguilliformes; family Muraenidae; genus Gymnothorax; species Gymnothorax javanicus. Next base: position 1,872,350 of record CM056198.1, read on the forward strand.
CCAGGATTGGCTAACCCAGTCACCTGACATGAACATTTTTGAGCATTTTCAGGGGTAAGATGAAGGAGGAGGCTTGGAGGATGAAACCATAGAATCTTGATGAACTCTGGGAGTTTCTGTAAGACTGCTTTCTTTGCCATTCCAGATGATTTCATCATCAAGTTATCTCAGTCATTGCCAAGACGTATGGATGCAGTCCTCCAAGCTCATGGGAGTCTCACGAGTATTAATTCTTTTTTTTCCAAGGCACCATGAATTTATGTTCTAATATTATGGTGGCATATTTGTGTATTCAAAATAAAGTGTATGTATAATTTCCACATTTTTTTTTCAATGCGACAAGACTTTTGTCCAAGCAAAATCTGACCTTTCTGTACTAATTAAATAATAAAACTCAATGAATGACACAAACTCTATTTTGGTATATTTGGTATAATCTAGAGGGCTTTGCCTTTCATATAAGCCATTTTTTGATTCCAATTGATCAACTATAAGTCAGGTTATTATTTGTCGTTCCTACAACTTGGATAAATGACAAGACTTTTGTCAGGCACTGTAGATGCAAATCTGAAGGTGCTAGAGTGGTAATGTCGTAGAATTTAAAGATCGGCAGCATTTACGCTATTCGACCTAGAAAACGGTGAAAAATAAGTGAAATCAAAAACGCGTCTGATATGTGATGAAGGGTGATCCCCTGTACCTTCACTTAAAATGTGTGCGTACTAGCAGAAATAATAAGGAAGTTATGGCAATGTTTCATTTTTCACAAGAAGCCCCCTGGTGGCCAAACTAAGAATCGAAATTTGCTGGAATTCGATAGGTAAGTGAAGGATCCATTGACGTGCCAGCCATCCAAAAATTTGAAACTAAGAAGCAAACCTGAAGGCGCTAGAGTGATAACATCATTGAATTTAAAGATCGGCAGAATTTTACGCTATTCAACCCTGAAAACGATTAAGAATAAGTCAAATCAAAAACGCGTCTGATATGTGAAGAAGGGTGATCCCATGTACCATCAGTGAAAATTTGAGCGTCCTGTCTCAAATAATAAGGAAGTTCTGGCAATGTTTCATTTTTCACAGAAAGCCCCATGGTGACCAAACTAAAGGTCAAAATTGGCCGGAATTCAATAAGTTGGTGAAGGATCCATAAATGCACCATCCGTCTGAAAATGAGAAACCTAGAAGAAAACCTGAGGGCGCTAGAGCGGCAACGTCGTTGAATTTAAAGATCTGCAGCATTTACGCTATTCGACCTTGAAAACAATTAAAAATTAGTCAAATGAAAAACGCATCGAACATGTAAAGAAGGGTGATCCCATGTACCTTCAGTAAAAATTTGAGCGTCCTAGCTCAAAGAATAAGGAAGTTATGGCAATTTTTAATTTTTCACAATAAGCCCCCTGGTGGCCAAACTAAGAGTAAAAATTGGCCGGAATTTGATAGGTAAGTGAAGGATCCATAGACGTACCACCCACCCAGAAATGAGAAAGCTAGAAGCAAACCTGAAGGCGCTAAAGTGGTAACGTCTTCGATGGACAGACGGATGCCGCAGGGGACGACAATACCCCTCGGCCTGCTAACGTGCCGCCGGCCGAGGAGTAAAAAGGAATAGTCTCATATAGACTGAATCTGGAATACACCACCAGTCTCAAATAAACTGAGTACGAAATATACCAACAGTCCCATGCAGACTGAATGTGGAGTAGTGGAATAGTTTTGTGTAGACATGAACATGGAATACATCAGTAGTCTCAGCACGGTAACTCAGAAATAACACAGCGGAAATTCTGCCGTGTTTGGTTCAGAGGCATTCCCTTGCTGTGATATTTACAGCCCCACAGTTTTAATGATTATCCAGGCGTGCTGGTAATTACTGCTCGCTTCTGCATTCACTATAGAACCGCTGCCCTCCTTCCTGTGGAAACAAGGGAATTTCTGCTCCGTTCAATCACTGTCTTCTACTTTATGAGAATCTCATGCTATAAGGAACGAGGCGGTTAAAGAAAATATTGAGCCATTGTATTTATAAACAGAATGTAAATGTGAATAACGAAAAATGCGCTTTTTTAAATAAAGTATGCTAAATGGCATGTGATGGCATTCGCCTGCTTTATTTTTGATCTATAATTCAGACATTGCTTCTGAAATATCTCTGCTGCAACACATCACCGAGGAAATATACGTGATTCCCCATATTAACCCTTAGAGCACTAAATGCAAATAGTGTTGCTCAGTGATGTAAGATATCAAAATCGAAGCTGTTGAAAACCTATCATGTTGTGACTTGTTTAAAAGAGTTCCCCTGCGGGAGCTCTTTTAAACAAGTCGCCACATGATAGGTTTTCAACAGCACAAGGTAATTTATCAGTTTTGAAAATGTCTTTCAGCGCTCTATGGGCCTGATCTACTAAAGCTTTGCGCGTATAGAAATGTGTGCAAATGCCATATCACCCGCAAATTAACCTGCAATCTCATCTGCTAAGGGTGTGCACTGAGGATAGCGTCTTTGAAGTGTGCAAATTTGCTCATTCTATGCAGTTAGTACTTTTGGCCCTGATGAATATGTAATAAGGGGCGTGTCTATCCTAGCGTGCAAAATATGGGAGGAGAAAATGCAAATTCAAAATTTTGGCACATGCATAGTGACTTATCAAGCCTGAAAGCAATTTCAGAGATAGTGATTGCATTTGCTATTTAATACCTTTCAAGGGTAGGTACTAATTGGCTCCATGTAATTGCGCACAGACATGGCTGCCACACATTACGCCAAGAACGGGTGTTCTCCATCCGTTCGACAATGTTTGGCATGTCAGAGGAGAGAATAATCCAGACACATCGCCTATCCAGCAATGCCATTTAGGAGCTGTTAGATGAAATAAGGGCTGATTTGGAGCCAGTCACAAGAAGTATGCCATACCTGCAATGAAAAAACTTCTTGCTACTCTCCATTTTCTCACAACTGGTTCATTCCACCGTACAGTAGCTCTCACTGCTGAGATCTCCCAAAACAGTTTCTCTATGTATTGTGTCAAATACTGGATGCCATGTTACGCAGGATGGGCCGGTACATAAAGTTTCCATCCACACGGGAAGCACTAAATAACACCAAACACGAGTTTTATGCGGCTGCTCGCTTCCCAAGAGTAACAGGAGCGAGTGACTGTACTCCGAAAATTGTTCCCCCCTCAAACACTGAGCGTGCACTGTTATAAACTTGCACCCTTTTTTCCAGTTATTTTAACTGTAATTTTACAATCAGTTCATAACACAGGTTCTGCGTATGTTAACTGTAAACCACAGTTAAATGCGCCCAGGACTCTACTTCCAGTTAAACTAACAGGGAGATGATGTGTAAATTTAACTTTAAAATTCAGTCAATTTATAACTGTGTATTTGCTTCCTCAACAAGCACCTCCAACTCCATCGCATCAAATTTTATTTTAACTTTGCATTCGCCCTTTTCCTACAAACTGTCCATGGCTGCAGCACACACTTTAAATAATTTACCTCATTTAATTAATGCTGTTTGCGCCAGCAGTCATTTAGGCAATTACTCTTAGTAGATCACCCACAAAACGTAAGCAAACCAAACGTGCAAAATGTTACCACGAGCACGCAATTTAGCACTCTTTATCTGGGATCTTAGTAGATCAGGCCCTAAGGGTTAAACCTGGGTGGGTAACCTCTCCATCAGGTAGTTATGCTTTAGCTGGGATTACAAATGATCCAGGGTGTGTAAACCCTGGGGACCCGGGCAGTGACATCTGCTTGTAACAGCACTCATAAATTAAGCTCTTCATAATGCTCATTAGTGATTGGGTGGCAATCGCAATTAAATCCCTCCATAAGCACCGAAAGAGTAACCCATCGTATCATAGCTGTGCAGGATTCTGTTTACCTGAGGGACGACTCACTGTAACAGTGATGACAGACGGTCACACAAATGACAGAAATCTCTCAGCAAAGTGAAAGTTTATGGAATTGCAAAAGCTTAACTAGACAGTCCGGTCGGTTGCGACCGCATGGGTGTAGCCCCCGAAAGCCCGCTTCTCCCCTTTTTTGCACGTTAATTCGGCCAATACTGTCACCATGGCAAGCAAAATCGATTGGTGTCATAAGCAAAGTATAAGACATGTCCATACCAAATATGAAAGTAATCGGTGAAAAATTACAGCCTGTACAGCGTGCACAAAGAAGTATGTATGTTTCAGCACAAATTTTCGAAATATTTGGCCAATACTGTCGCCAGGGCAACCAAAATCGATACGTGTCATAAGTGAAGTATATCACATGTCCACATCAAATATGAAAGAAATTGGTCAAAAAATACAGCCAGTAGAGCATCAACAAGAAAGTGTCTACGGACGCAGACGCGGCAGCGGAGACGACACACTGCGATATATCGAGAAAGCCACCCAACTTTGTCCAGGGGCTACAATTAGTAGACCATTCGAAAGCTAGCACAGTTATGTTATGGCCACCATCTCCTCTTCTTCTTCTACTTTTTCCTCAACTAATTGTGACTATTATTATTATTATTATTATTATTACCCCGCCCCACCCGAAGGGTGAGGGAAGGGGTATTGTTTTCGGTTCAGTTTGTTTCTGTGTTTGTGTGTTTGTGCGTTTGTTTCTGTGTTTGTTTGTTAACACTCTAGCAGCAAAACTAATCGCCAGATTCACCCCAAATTCGGTACAGGGATTGCCACTGACCCAGAATAGATCCCTATTGAATTTCGTACAAGTAGGTGAAAGTATGTGCGAGGGGCGGGGTTTGTTGTGCCTGGCACCGCTTATTATTATTATTGTTAGTAGTAGTAGTAGTAGTATTAGTATTTGGCAGCTATGTCCTTCCTCATACTTTCAACTAGACTCATTGTTTAAACTTAAATGTTCATCTTAGAAACTTTGTGATGTATTTTATGAATATTTTTAAGTATTTAGCTTTTTTATGGCCTTTTTCATCATGGGAGTCTAAGGAGAAATAATCACATTCAACAAATTTTCAACTCTCAACTTTCCAGTTTTCTATAGTTTAACAAGAAACTTCATAAAATGTAAATGTGTTCAGGAGTGTCTCAGAGGTGCAGCTTGTAGGAGCATCATCTACATGTTCATTACAAGTAATGATGTCAGTGGTGCCAATTATAATAGTAGCCTATATTATTTGTAGTATTTAGATGTGTTCAATTATCTCAAATAGTCAGAAACTCCTTGACAGTTTCCAAACTTCTTGCAGACAGTTTTGTTGCAAGAATCAAAATTTAAATGTGTTTATTTTGAATAAAATTTATAAAATTCACACGGTGAAACATTAAAAATGTGCTGTTTCATTGTTTGCAAAATAAAACAGGTCAAAGATAATTAGCAAATTACAGTTTTCAGTTTTACTTAAAAAAAAGGGGGCTTATTAAGACTTATGTTTAACGAATGAAAAGCCAACGTATCCATGCTTTTGGTGCTGAATAACCTAAGACACCCCCATTCGACCCTTACGGCTGATGTATAGAATACAGATGGAACTGAATTAAAAAACACTAATTTTTTATGTACTGATTTCAATAACAGAGCAATTTTAACAGAGTGACTGTGAAAAAAAAAACAGTCTTTCCAGTCTTTCAGGGACCTTCACCTTCACTAGCAGTCCAGAATCGATTACTGCAATAGCCTCCGATATGGTGTCACCAACGAAGTTCTCAGGAAATTACAGTTATGTTCAAAACTCTGCTGCCCGTCTACTCACCAGGACCCAATCCAGAGATCACATCACACCAGTTCTCTGTGACCTTCACTGGCTCCCAGTTAAATACAATCAATTTCAAAATACTACTTACCACCTACAACGTCCTCAACAATCAAGCTCACAGCTATTTCTCTGATCTCCTTCACCGCCATGCCCCAATCCATTCCCTCCGGTCTGCCGACGCCAACCTTTTGGACATCCCCAAGACATACCGCAAAACCTGAGGCGACAGGGCTTTCTCAGTTGCTGCCCTCTCCCTACGGAAATCACCCCAAGCTCACATCAAAACTGCCCCCACCCTGTCGTCGTTCAAAACAGCCCTCAAAACCCACCTTTTTAGACTTGCTTTCCCCACTTAACTTATTTTTAACTCCCTTTTACTGCTTGTTGCTTTTTTTTTGCTTTTATATTCCTTTACTAGTTTTATCCTATTAAAGTTGTTTTCTTTTTTTGTAAAGCGACTTTGAGTATCTTGAAAAGCGCTAAATAAATGACATGTATTATCATTATTATTATTAGGTCCAAAATTTAATGAAGTAATTTTTTGACCATAGCACGTATTTCCTGCAAAGTTTGTGCAATTTGAGCAACCTGTTTTTGCACTCCACAGCCAAAAGACAAACATGCAGGCAGCCAATAAATGCCGCCAAAACAATATTATTTTCCCTTTTCGGTGAGGTAAAAAATAAACCTTATGAACAGATCTTGGTCTTATCAGTCCAGAGGACCTTGCTTGGCCAAACGTTTTAAAGGCTTCACTGGTGTGTTTTAGGTATTGTAACCGGGCTGTGCAGTTATACTGTGGGGCTTATTTTGCAGTTGTAAGGGTTGTGCTTTTTATACAGTTCAGGTGTACTGTGGACAGGAAGTTGAGGACAGGACTCAGGTGCGAGGATGGACTTGGTAGTATTTGTTATGCCTACTGCACAACAGAAGGCACGAACGAAACAATACAAAACAAACCTGTATTTAACATAACATCAGAGTAGTTTGGTTATGTTATGTTAGCTAATAGAGAACTTAACCCCTTGAGTAGACAATTATCAAGGCGAGCTGGATGCTATCCAGTATGTTGACAAGCATTTAAACACCATTTTTACATCATTTTCATGTGGGTAAGGAGTCGGGTTGGTTAAAATTTATTTGTCAGTGGCCCAAGAAACTATTCTGAAGTCCAATAAATATGTAAGATGTGAGCTGGTCATTGTTAGTTACACTGTAATAAATTTCAGAATGGTTAAACCTAAGCTGCTTTCACACCGGACACGAAGCAAATTTTTTGCATGACAGATAACCCTGCAAAAAAAGTTCTATAGCACATCAATGGAACTTTATAGAACATTTTAGTAGAACAGCATGTTCTATAGGATTTTCTGTGTGTTCTATAGGAATTAGCTATAGAAACCTATAGAGCGCCTCTATGGAAAAGAAAGTCCTATAAGATAATTGCTGTTCTATAAGACCTTCCTATAGAACACCCTAGTTGAAAAACCTGCGCTATAGGACTTTGATGGTCTTTAGGACCTTCTAATAGAACAAAAGCTTAATGGAAAAAAAAAGAAATCTTATGCTGTAAATGTTTCTGAGTATTTCTCAGTATGCTTATGATATACATTCTAGTTGTGGAAATTCTAGCTATTGGGAAATTGTATATTTTTAAACAGAAAAGCAATTCCTCAAAATTTTATTTACATCAATCTTCCAGAAGCTCACAATAATCTTTAACACTTTAATATTCAGGTGGACCTCGAATTGGTGTGACAGTGAGTGGTACAAATCTGCAGTTTGTTAGCGGAGCAGATGCGAAGAAAACAACCTACACCTTGTACGAGGCCGAGCTTTCTGGCTGCAGCTTGATGGGGAAATGGTCTAATGCATTTCAGGACCAAGCAGAAAGACCAAGACTAGATGAAAATAAAGTAAATGCTATAATACATTAGTAAACAACTGAATGTTTGTTGCTGTGCTTGAGAAGAGCCTGGAATCAGAGCATGCCAAGAGGATTAGAGTAGATGCCATATCGAACACCAGGTCATTTTTGTCAATTCACCCTGCTGCTTGCTTACCTGTATAACAATAGCTAAGGGACACAGGTAGTAGACAGTTGATCTTACCTGGTGCCAAGTAATTGGGGTCTGATGTTGACAAAAAAACCCCTGTCCATGTAAGGTATCCTGTAACCTTACGGGGGCTGCAGTCTCAAAAATGGTTAATGTGCCCCCGCTAAAAATGTTCTATAGGAATCCTACAGAAAAAGTTCTACAGAGCTGTTCTATAGAGATTTTCTATGGAACTGTTTCCTATAGAAATTTTCTAAAGAACTTTTTTCTGTAAGACTTGAGGTTCTAAAGTTCTATAGAAATTCTATTCAACTGTCCCATAGAAGTTCTGTAGAACTTTTTCTATAGGATTCTTATAGAACATTTTAAACGGGGTATGCATTCAAAGTCAATGCAAAGTTTCGCGTGTATTCGCTTCTTTGCATTGACTTTGAATGTAATCTGTCATGTGAAAAATTCTTTTCGCGTCGGCAGTGAAAGCGGCTTTATAGGGTAAAGTTCACCAGCTGCCTTTAAAATGTAAGTAGACTCAACTCGAAGAAAAGCTTTGTTTTTTGTTTTGTTCATCACAATTAGTCGAAACAATGAATAACTTCAACTTTTGACAACTTATGAACTTGAGTTCAATATAAAAAACTTCTCATGACAAGTAGAGTTAAAAGAAGACATAAGTTCACGTAACTGAATAGGCCTCTCATGTTTTACAGTGATTAGGCATGATCCAGGCCATGAGGTACACGCTTTGGGAGTCTTTAGCATGTCCACACTCGTAAGATGTTCAGCTTCTGTGATCTGCTGGAGCAGCATTTTTGTGTGTTTTTCATCAGTCTAATGAGAATGTTTTTATTGTTATCAACTTTCAAGGTATTTGAGATTACTCAGCTCACCGAGGCTCTCTTCTGCTTTAATGACGTCCCATGGGATTGACTTGGTAAGCATCAGGTTGGGCATTTGTCTCTTACTCTGTTATTGATGACGTTGTTCCTTAGCCTTATAAGAGCAACCTTGCCCTTCATTGCCACAACTCAGGTCTTCAAGTTGACAAATAATTGACCAGTAACTGATGTATCATACAAGGAGCTGAAAGTTCTCCGAATCGCACAAAGGATGCAACTGAACACATCTGATTGGTCAGAAACACATGCAAAGAATTTTGTCCCAAAAAAATCATGGTCTTCTTAATAAGATCATAAAGGGTTAAAGTGCTGTCATTTCTGCATCACAAATAAAAATTTAATTAACATACCATTTTATAAAAGCTGAAAGTCTACACTTATATGAAGTGCATGTAATATTTGATTAAAAACTAGAATATATGAAGGAAGAGCCCACTGAACAAAATATTGCCAAATATGCTGCACAGTAAACTGTTAATTCATTCATTATCACAATTCATTCATTCATTATCACAAAACTGTTCTGTTCATTCATTCATTATCACAATATGCTGCATAGTAAACTGTTCATTCATTCATTATCACAATATGCTGCATTCATTCATTCAGTAAACTGCATAGTAAACTGTTCATTCATTCATTATCACAATATGCTGCATAGTAAACTGTTCATTCATTCATTCATTATCACAATATACTGCATAGTAAACTGTTCATTCATTCATTCATTATCACAATATGCTGCATAGTAAACTGTTCATTCATTCATTATCACAATATGCTGCATAGTAAACTGTTCATTTCATTCATTCATTATGTTCATTCATTCAATATACTGCATAGTAAACTGTTCATTCATTCATTCATTATCACAATAAACTGTTCATTCATTCATTCATTAACTGTTCATAAACTTTTCATTCATTCATTATCACAATATGCTGCATAGTAAACTGTTCATTCATTCATTATCACAATATGCTGCATAGTAAACTGTTCATTCATTCATTATCACAATATGCTGCATAGTAAACTGTTCATTCATTCATTATCACAATATGCTGCATAGTAAACTGTTCATTCATTCATTCATTATCACAATATGCTGCATAGTAAACTTTTCATTCATTCATTATCACAATATGCTGCATAGTAAACTGTTCATTCATTCAGTATCACAATATGCTGCATCGTAAACTGTTCATTCATTCATTATCACAATATGCTGCATAGTAAACTGTTCATTCATTCATTATCACAATATGCTGCATAGTAAACTGTTCATTCATTATCACAATATGCTGCATAGTAAACTGTTCATTCATTATCACAATATGCTGCATAGTAAACTGTTCATTCATTCATTATCACAATATGCTACATAATAAACTGCTCATTCATTCATTATCACACTATGCTACATAGTAAACTATTCATTCATTCATTATCACAATATGCTACATAATAAACTGCTCATTCATTCATTATCACACTATGCTGAAATCTGAACTGTGCATACATTCATTGTTACTTGCAATAAATATTTTCAAGCCAACAAATAGTCTAAATACTATTCCTTTCCTGTGTGACCTGACGAATATGAGCCCTGTTAATGTGTTTGATTCATCATCCTTAGTGGCACAGTGATTTGAATTCCCGAGCAGGTTCATGGGACATGCCGCCCTGGTATTTATGTGAACCAGAGATGAAACTCATCTGGGCTGCCCTTGATTCGGAGGCCAATAAATCTGATGAATATTACATGGGTTACACAGGCTGAACAGAACCCCGGAGACAGGGCTGCTCTCCGTATGACATTTATTTATTTATTTCTAATAGAAAACAATCACCAGCAGGTGCATAATGACTTAATGGTCTGTTCTGAGCCACAATATCCTGATTTAATCTAAGTGATTTAACCAATTCCAGGGGCTTAATTTGTTCAGGTGCTAAAGACAAAATTTGATTTAATGATTTTGAATCATCATTTTCCTTGACTACCTCATGGATGTAGTTTACCACGGTAAGAGTGTCCCTGCTTCATCTCTAAGACCACAGCATCAGCTTTAAATGGGTGGAGGAGCACGGTGTGAATCACAAACATCGCCAGAGGAAAGCTTCACAGACTAGAACAACAGACAGGAGCTGTTTCCTGAAAGCCGGACATGACTCCTCATGACACTGAGCGTATGGGGAACAGATAGAGCAGGTGGGAAGGTCTAACGCAGTGCTTTAGTCATTACCTGTCCACCTGAGACAGCTCATTTAACACACTGTTACAGGCACAACACAGAGGCTCAGAGACATGACGGGAGAGCGGACAGTGACAGTCCCCGCGGGTCTCCAAACTCCATCACTGTAAAAAATAAAAAGTTGATTCAACTTAAAAAAGTACAGCAACCAGATGCAAAGCACTTTTGAGTCGGCTGAACTCCAAGTTGCGAGTTTTTTCAAAAATTGGTTTGTGCAAACTCAAAAACTCAAGTTGGGCAAACGCGAAAATGCTGTGCAGCTGGTTGCCTTGCTTTTTTAAGTTTTACTTTTTACAGTAACATGAGCTTAGCAGAGCGAAGCATTTTCATTTCCCATCTCTTTTTGCTGACACCTTCCCGTTCGCGCTGATATTTTTCTCACTGTTTGCCTCTTGTCAGGTGTCTGCCTGGATAAACCAGGCAGTAGAGAGGATGAAAAACTTTGATTTTGGAACAATTATGGCGGTGCGTGTGCCTGTTAAACTTCTGTTCTCACTCTCTGATCCGGAACCTTCCCCCAGCAAACACATCACAGATGCAGGAGAGCGAGAGAGAGAGGGAGGCCATATTTCCCCCATATTGCTGAGTCACCATTGTGAAGGCTGGTATCAGCTTACTTTATGGCCCGGTGTCAAATTCAAAATGGCGGATGTGAAACCTCTCCTGATGGGAAAGTCATTATTATGACGATGGTGAATCCAATATGGACTGCTGCTCTCTGAATGCAGTGAAATGTGCACACGTGCAGCTTTTTCTGAGCCCACAGTGTTTGATCATAATAGATGAAGACAAGGCCCTGCAATTTAAAGTACCTCTCATCAATTTTTAAGCCATGTTTAATAATTAAGTTAGGAGTAGCATAATTAGCATGGTGGCAATGCAGCATTTACTGTAAGTGGCACTATATTACATAACTGCAGCAGTAGCAGCAATATATGGTTCTTATTAAATTCAAATACTGTGTTTTTTTGTATGAGTATGACGGTCAGATTTTGGGAGAGTAAATTGGAAACACAAAGACAGTAAAAGGCCGAGCAAGGATATCCCTCGGGTCGGAGTCCAGCACACACCGGCGCACCTCGACCCCTTCCGTTTTACTGCCCCGCTTTCGCCTGCTGTGATACCCAAGGTTAAAGGGATAATAATCAGGCATAAAGCACTTTAATGATGTTGCTGGTCCTACAGCCAGTTTATAGAGGAATAAATGCAGCAGAAATTGATTGTTTTCAGCTGCCCCAGGGATTGAATGTTAATATTCAGAGCCCTGACTGTGCATGAAACTACTGCCGACGATGCACAGCCACGCGTAACATGCAGAGTTCTGCACATGCTCAGATTAAACGCAGCCGGCTTTTAAATTAAACTCGCAACACCCATGTAAGGCAAACAGCGAGACATGGGTGCGTGTGTTTATATGATTAAATTATGATAGTTAATGGACTACAAACGCATTAATGAATTCCTCAATGTGCGACAATTCAAGCGTTCTTAATTTTCACTGCAGCCACTAATATACAAAATTAGTTCCCTAAGAGACAAAGTTTAGAGTCCTGTCTTGTTTATGGGAAGAAAAATAAAATAAGGTAAACGGCTAGTTTTCAGGAATCTAACAGTTTCATGCCCCGTGCAACTTACATTCTCAAAGCTTTTCTGTGATTATGAAGTAACAGGGACCATAAATGCAGCTAGATTGCACTCTGATCAGCACACAGACCTCCAGCAAGTATGTACATTCGATATCTGACATAACCACCTCACCGCCATGTTGGGTAAACCGACGTCATTTAAGGAACTGGACACGGAAGTGACATAGATGCTCAGTTCAATGTGATTTCAAGGAAAAAATCAATCACACCAGCCGGTGGAAACTCAGCAGCTGCCATAAAACATCTCCAGTGACTGAGTAACGTTTTCTTATCGTTGTAGCGTTGCTGAACGGATCCGGTGTAGTTTTGCCGTAAGACTGAAAGAAAGTGTGACTGTAAAGCTGCTTTCACACCAGACGCGAAACGAATTTTTTGCGCGACAGATTTACATTCAAAGTCAACGCAAAGACGCGAATTTTCGCGTCTTTGCATTGACTTCGAATGTAATCTGTCGCGCGAAAAATTCGTTTAGCGTCCAGTGTGAAAGCGGCTTAAGTCTGATCTGTGTGTCATTTAATTCAATACGGCACTGAATTCATAGTTGTGTCTTTGTTTGTCCTGATATCTTTAAGTTGACTCGCATGAAAGGATCAACTTGGCTTTGGTCCAACCTTTTGCACAGTTTTGTGAAAATCCATGCGGAACGTTTTGAGACCACTCTGTGTCAGACAGACTTACAGACAGGCAGGACAAACATTGCCCCGGCCATCTCATCGCCCGCTGGCATCAGCTTGATCTTGTCGCGCGCTATGTCTGCATGCTGTTTCCACTCAATCAGCACCAGCACAGGAGAGTGGAGTTAAAGACAGGAAATGATATTAATATTAAAGCAGGGCTGCATCAGCAAACTTTTCACCGTTTACTGAGAAAATCTCCTCCAAATGTTTTTGATTTCAGTGTTCTTTTTTCACATATTGCAGCTACTGAGGGGGAACATATTTTTGTTAATGTTATTACACATCACATTTCTGCAGTTTCCATTTACAAATTTAGCATGTTCACATTAATAAGGAATAATTCAGTCTCCAGCCCCAAACAGAACTTTGTTTTAAAACTGCAGAGAACAGTATCTGTCTGCAGCACCACTGAGCCTCAGACAGGAGAGAATATCTCCGCACCGACACTGGTGCTGAGGGAACCGACAGCAATAATGAATTATATACCACCCAGCCTCTCTGTTCTGTTCTGTTCTGTTCTGTTCTGTTATGTCATACGCATATCGATTGTGCATCTTCTGTTTACCTGATTTGGACAGCTGTGGGTTTATGAGTCATTGCAGTCAAGTTCTCTTCTGTCCTTATTCCCCCTCTCTTACTTCCGTCCTCCTTTAATGGCTGACTCCCTTCTTCAATTCCTTCCTGCCTTTCATCCAAAGTCACTGCCAGACTGACTGACTAACTGACTGCCTGACTGAATGACTAACTGACTTGAGTGGCTAACCTACAGACTAACCAACTGACTGGCTGATTGACTGACACTGACTGACTGGCTGACTGGGCTGACTAACTGACCAACTGACTGAGTGACTAAATACTTCACTCAATGGCACCGAATGGCTGATTTACTGACTGGCTGACTAACTGACTAACTAATCGACAGATGCATATTTAGACCTGGTGGCTCCAGCAAAACCAGGAAACAAACCTGACATGCTCACATATACTGTACCCTGCTTTAGTTTATAATTTAGCTCTTGCAGAGATTTCTCTGAATTTTGTGGTGCACAATGTCAGCTCAAACAATGAGCCTGAGTTTTTATTCATTTTTGAGTTTATTATGGAGGTTGATAGTATCTGTTTGCATGAAAGATGTGGATTGGTGGCTTTGTGGTGGAGTGGAAAATGTGTGAAGTTTCACTCACCATTAGTCCAGAAAAATTATTTTGGCAGCTGATTGAGGCCAAACAAATGTTATTATTTTGAAACAGGCACCATATAAAAGCATCTGCGAGAGTAATATGATAATTTTCAGATTTTGTAAAAATGTCTTTGTCATTACTATAAATGTGCACAAAATATTCATAATAACTATGAGTTTCATATTACTCACGTTACTGAACACTGTAAATATGCAGTCAGATATGAATTTTTTAACCCTGTCACTAAGAATTTGATATAAGCTGGCAATTTACTGCGAGTCTACAGTATGTAGGCTGGTAAGTACTGTGAGCATACAGTATGATTATAGTGGGTTATTTCTGTGAGTATACAATATGTAGGCTGGTAAGTACTGTGAGCATACAGTATGATTATACTAGGTAATTACTGTGAGTGTACAGTATGTAGGCTGGTAATTACTGTGAGTGTACAGTATGTAGGCTGGTAATTACTGTGAGCATACAGTATGATTATAGTAGGTAATTACTGAGAGTATAGAGTATGTAGGCTGGTAATTACTGTGAGCATACAATGTGATAATGGCAGGTAATTACTTTGAGTGCACAGTGTGTGGGTTGGTACTCACTGTTAGTGTACAGTATGTAGGCAGGTAATTACTGTGAGTGCACAGTATGTAGTATGATTATTGCTGGTAATATCTAAGATTAAGGGCATGAGGGTGTTTTCAGAACCATAAAATGTGGCTGTTTGCAGAGGCCAATTGAACTACACCACTGAAATGCCACGGCATTGAGTTGGTGTCGTCTGTCCTGACGATGATTCCTGTTAAAAATGGCGCAAGATAAAAAATGCTGGACATTTACAAGGCACATTTTTATGATCCGTTTTCTCAGTGTCTGGATGAGCCTGGCCTAGGCTGTAGTAACATGTGAGTTTCCACAGATCGTGCCTTATGTAGTGTCAGCTCTGCAGCACACCATGGGCCTCATTTATAAACAGTGCGTACACACAAAATATGTCTATCCTACTTTCCCCAGTAGATTTGGGATTCATAAAAGCAAGCAATGCATAAACGTGAGCAGTTAACGGACTTGTATGAGGAATTTCAAGCTGATTCTGATTCAAGTAATAATTGCACAAATCTAAACATAAGTGCACTTTTATAACTTCAGGTTTTTTTGCTCTTGTGGCAGATTTATCCTTTCATATGTACACAACACATTAGTATAAACCTTTCCCTTGGTCTCAGGAGTGAGGAATAGTTTGATTGCAAACTCAGCTTCCTTTTGGAGAAAACTCACGGAGGAATTGTTAACAGATATTAAAAGCCTATCACCATGCGCTCCATTGAATGGATGAAACCTACAGTGCCATTAGAGCCATGCAATGTGAAGAATGCAGTTTCGTCAGGAACCATATCAAACATGGATTTATTACCCAAGGGTCTTTTCCTCGAGTTGCATTGCAACATGTTCAGACAACAGCTTTTTATTACCAATTTAATTCAGCTAAAAAAGTATGACACCTACACAGCCTCTCTATAAAGTGATCAATTATTTATCCTACAATGTTTTGGTAATTCAAAAAAAAGAAAAAAAAAAAAAAAAACAAATGACATAATTACGGTATATACATATTTCTTATTTCTTTATTTTTATCCGCTAGGAAAACAATTTTCCGAAGGTGAATTGTTGTTGTTATGCCCTTTCCTCTACCCCTCCATCTGTCCGTATGTGTGTGCACATCTGTGACAAACTTACAAAACGCGCATGCATAGTGCAATACCTGTTTGTACCACTGGGGGGAGGGGCCTGCAGTGTGATCTTAAACGCTGCGGAATGTTCTGCTTTTATTTTTTTTCTTCTTTTTTTTGCGAGGACTCAGAGTTAAATTGAGCATCGTGTATGAATCATCAGCCCCGTCTCCAGTCGCTGACTGAAGCTGCGAACATGCTGCTCATGATAAACTGCTTCCATGAAACTTTCGCAGCTGTGAAAAACATTCCTGGTTCTGCGAAGCCCGGCAGATGCCATGCAGACGCTGCTGAACTTCACTACAGTGGTCATCCGTGTTCATGATATGCTGAAAACGATAACCTGAGGGACAGGATACAGCTCATTGTTATCCCTGGCACAAAGTACCCCTTTTCCACAGAATCAATCTAAAAGTAAATGACTCCACAAACTTATTATTGCACAGAAACATGCACATTGATGCCCTGAATAATTATAACAAAAATGAATTCAAATAAACACTACGCACTTTGATTATTTTTACACAGTGTCATGAAAGAAACAAACAAAAAAATTATTTTGAAAAACGAGACGTAAATCTTTTGCAGAAGTAATGTAAGTAAAAGTTTTGTGCAGAGTCGCACTTAAGAAGCACAATCAAATGGCACAACTCCAGCAGTCTGTTCCCTCTTCAGTCGGGGTAAGAGGAGTCTCAGGTGGGCTGTCTGTTGGAAATCAGTGTCGGGAATGAGAGAAAGATGCAGATCTGCTGCTGCAGGAGATGAGAATGGCTGAGATGGGGAGAGACACACTCTGTAATCTCTCTAATGAGATACTCCGGTGAAGAGTAGATCAGTCACACCAGGTGTCATTACCATACGGGGCACAGATTCAGAAAATATGAGTGGCGATATGAGTGTTACAAGAGCATTGCGTTTTCTCATGAGTACATTTCCTCAAAAGGCATTTGAATTCTATTCTCCTAAATCACCATAGAGTGAATTTACAGGTATGATTTTATCTGTGTTTTTTTTTTGATTGATAAAGCTCAACACAGGAGAAAACTTCTAAAAAACACATACAGGCTTTTTGCCAGGCATTCATTAGTACTGACATCTGCATTTTTCCAGGTATGTGTTATGCAGCTGTAATCATAGGCCTGATCAACTAATGCATCGCTCTTCAGAGATATTCTGTGGAGATATGTCCAGTGGCGTTTTTAAGTGTAAAAACTTGGTGGGGCAAGAATGTATTTCGGGGGCACAGTAAACGAGGGTATGGGGCGATTTCTATACAACAATTTGTGATAAATTAGTTTGTCTGCTATCGTTTTACCTTACAAGCTTTTAGTTAAAAGTCAACATTATCGCAAGACACACACGGAGGAGACGAGGGGAGAGAGAGCCGCGAAAGTGAGCGAGAGTTCGCCAATCTGGGATCGACGTTTGTTTAAAAGCCATCTGCCACCATTGCTCCACAACGCTCAGAGCCTTCAAGGCCATAAACAAAGAGCGCTCAACACCACTAAGTGCCACAGCAAACCGCACGACAACTTATTAGGATCGATCCACTCTATGACAGCATTATGACAACAACCTTATCCTGCATATGTGTGACACACTGTCATCATCCATCTAGCCTCGATCCAGCGTAAGATAATATACATTAGTATACCGTTGTCTTACTGTCATAATGTTGCAACATATTGATATAGATATGAGAAATATCTATGAACTGCAACATATTTTTTCAAGTCTTTTTAATATCATTTAAAAATGATAGTAGATTCAGGCCTTTTTAATATTACAAAAATGATAAAGAAATTGTGAAAAGAAAGAGCATTTCTTTGTATCCAACTGGTATAAAATACCAACAACGATCTTGTAAACTTAATACTAACGTTAGGATCTGACCTGGCAGCCTTAGTGACCAGCTTTGAAATGCAATCACATCCTCTTTGTTAGTCGTTCAGAAGAAAAGATAGGATTGTAATAAAATTGGGCGGTGTGAGAAATACCGGATAACTATACATTATAATTATGATTTATTTGATATAAAGCCTCAGCTTCCATGACTAGGGCTAGTCTAGCCTAGCTACGTTAGCATTTCGCTGGTGGACAAATAGTTACAGTAGCTCTCAACATAATACTACAATACACAAATACATCCAAAATCAATCGTTAAATCTTACCTGCGAAAAGTAATTCCACAGGATCTGGTATTGATATCTTGTTCAGCATCCATATGCAGCGCAAAAAAAATCTGGCATCTTTGGTGTAGATTTAAGTTTAAGCGCTCGACTGTTGTGAATACGAAGTTGTATTTTGGTAGTAAAACCGGCATTTTAGAGTATCAGGGCATCCTGGATCATAGCTAAATGTGTTACGTTTATAACTAATCAAACCGCTTGGAAGTCAGTCGAAAATTCAGCGAGTAATGATTTGTAGAAATTGTTTGATACTTCTAACCCTGTACTAACATGGTTGCCCGGGTAGGCACGCCTCTCCACCACTCATGCGACGCCTACGATATGCCTATGATGCCTGATGAAATGACGCAGTAGTGGGGCTTGGGCCTGTCAGCCCCACATGCCAACAAATTCGTGCTACCTCCACTAATACAGCCAACACTCTGAGCATGCGTACTTATATTTTCACACGTATCGTTAACATTGCATTATGTAAGGGGGCTAGCCCCATTCATGCGGACATGGATCAGGAGATCGGTCTGAAGCAGCAAAACAGAGACCAATAAACATGAACTTAATTTCAAACACAAATTCCATGTAATTTAGGAAAATGCTAAATTTATAGATAATACATTTAATCAGATAATACGATCATGTTTGAGAATTAATTATGTAATTTGCCTACGGTCCTTTCTGGTGACACCAGGTGGGGCTGTGCCCCACCTGCCCCTAATGACCAGTCGCCACTGGATATGTCACAGATCAGTGGCGGGCGGTGGACAGAGATCAAGGAGGGCGATAAACATGTCTTTAAACTGCTTATTAGTCTTGATCTGTTTTCAGTCAATTTCCCTGGTAAAGGACACTGTAACTCTCCCCTCTCAGGTGTAGCTAATTGTCTTCGTTAAGACGAGAAATCAAACGCATCAGTTGAACGCAAAAAAGAGCGCATTTCAATCTTTTTCAATTAAACAATCATTACGCACAGGTTTGACGACTTGCTTAGGATGTGACAAAATTTAACGTGGAAAATCCACAGTGGTTTTTTCGTGAAGAGTTGCCTATTAAGGCATGTGAATTAAACATTTTATAGAATTTATTATTCACTCGCCTAATCATTTCATTATAAGGGAAACTAACGTGTTGACCAAGAACAATGATTGAAATCGGGTCACTAATCTCATCCGTTTCAAGGGATGTTTTCCGCCCCCCCCCAGTTTTCCGTCCACCGCCCGCCACTGTCACAGATATTGACTCAAATAACCATCTTTAAATAAAACTGGGTGCTTATTTTTCAGTGGTTTCATCACTAAATTAATGATGTTTTAGCAAGTCATCCAAACAAACATCTTTCATATTGTTCATTAAGAAAATATCTATCTATCTTCCGAGGCTGTTGAAGCGGCTCACTGGAGATAATAAATAAATATTCCATAAATCAAACTTGGGCCTCATTGTTGGCGGAACCATCCAGAACGCAGATAATGCTAACAGTGGGGTGCTAACAGGAAAGCAGCTGGCAGACAGTGAGAGGCTGTATTCATGATTCATTAATGACCCTGCTTGAGAAGAGCAAATCATGGGGCCATATAAGATATGAGTTTAGTGTATTAGTGTTACAACGTGGCGGTTACAGGATTGGACCAGACGCAAGAAAACTTGCAGCTAAACAAATCATACACCATAGCGAGAGGACACCCAAAGATTTGTCCAGAAATTTATCAAGAGGTTTCCATCCGTCTGTTCACTAAAAATACTTTGCATCTGTTTTGTGAAACAGTGACTGTTGCAAACTGCTGTGGAGTCTCCTGGTTTTTGTCTTTCAAGATCAATAGGTACCCATATAACCAGATTGACCGATTCTAGCAAATTTCACAAGAATCTGCAGATTTGAAAATATACGCATCACTGAGCTCTTCATTAGGAACACCAGTACACATGCTCATTCATGTGATTATCCAGCCAGCGAATCATGTGACAGCAGGACAATCCTGAGCAGTGTGCACACAGACATCAGGAGCCTGGGTTCGCGCTCCCATCAAACATCAGGAGGGAACGAAAGGTGATCTCAGGGGGTTTGACCATGACATGGCTGTTGGTGCCAGACCGGCTGGTGTGAATATTTCTGATCTGGGGTTTTCACAGGCCGCAGTCGCCAGAGCTTTCAGAAAATTGCGCTAAAAATGATAATAAACAAAAAAAAACTAAAATGAAAAACTCAGTTCTGCCGACAGAAAGGCCTTGTTGATTTGAGAGGTCGGAGGTAAGTGGCCAGACTGGTTTGAGCTCTTAGAAAGGCCGTGCTGACGGAGGTAAGCACTCTTTACTGCAGCACTGAGCAGAGGAGCATCTCTGGAGGCACAACATGTGGAACCCTGAGGTGGATGGGCTACAGTATCAGAGAACCACATCGGGTTCCACCCCAATCAGCCTAGAACAGAGATCAGGGGCTGCAGTGTGCATTGACACCAGACAGCTGAAGACCGTAAAAATGTTGCCTGGTACGATGAATCTCAAGTTCTGGTGCAAAATACAAATGTTTTTCCGCAGCCAGTCTGAGTGATATTACACACCATGCGCATACCTTTATGGCCACAATTTCCCCATCTCCTCAGGGACACTTCCCGTACAATAATGCCCCACATCCCACAGCGAAAGTAATCTTAAATGGTGTCATGAACATCACATTGAGTTTGGTGAACTTCACAGACCTTCCAGTCGGCAGATCTGAGTGCAGGAAAGCAGCTTTGGGATGTGGTTGAACAGGAGATTAACAACAGGAACATGCATCTATCCATTCTCTACACCACTGCTTCCTCACTGGGGTCACAGCGGGGCTGGAGCCTATCCCAGCTGACTCTGGGCGAAAGGCAGGGACACACCCTGTACAGCTCACCAATCCATCGCAGGGCGCACACACCATTCACACACCATTCGCACCTATGGGAGATTTAGTGTATGAAATCATCCTGACATGCATGTGTTTGGACTGTGGGAGGAAAGCGGAGAACCCAGAGGAACCCCACACAAACATGGGAGAACATGCAGACTCCACACAAACACGGGGAGAACATGCAGACTCCACACAAACACGGGGAGAACATGCAGACTCCACACAAACACGGGGAGAACATGCAGACTCCACACAAACACGGGGAGAACATGCAGACTCCACACAAACACGGGGAGAACACGCAGACTCCACACAAACACGGGGAGAACACGCAGACTCCACACAAACACGGGGAGAACATGCAGACTCCACACAAATATGGGGAGAACATGCAGACTCCACACAAATATGGGGAGAACATGCAGGCTCCACACAAACATGGGGAGAACATGCAGACTCCACACAAACACGGGGAGAACATGCAGACTCCACACGAACACGTGGAGAACATGCAGACTCCACACGAACACGGGAGAACATGCAGACTCCACACGAACACGGGGAGAACATGCAGACTCCACACAAACACGGGGAGAACATGCAGACTCCACACAAACACAGGGAGAACATGCAGACTCCACACAAACACGGGAGAACATGCAGACTCCACACAAACACGGGGAGAACATGCAGACTCCACACAAACACGGGGAGAACATGCATACTCCACACAAACACGGGAGAACATGCAGACTCCACACAAACACAGGGAGAACATGCAGACTCCACACAAACACGGGGAGAACATGCATACTCCACACAAACACGGGGAGAACATGCAGACTCCACACAAACACGGGGAGAACATGCAGACTCCACACAAACACAGGGAGAACATGCAGACTCCACACAAACACAGGGAGAACATGCAGACTCCACACAAACACAGGGAGAACATGCAGACTCCACACAAACACGGGGAGAACATGCAGACTCCACACAGGGAACAGGGGGAGAACATGCAGACTCCACACAAACACAGGGAGAACATGCAGACTCCACACAAACACAGGGAGAACATGCAGACTCCACACAAACACAGGGAGAACATGCAGACTCCACACAAACACAGGGAGAACATGCAGACTCCACACAAACACGGGAGAACATGCAGACTCCACACAAACACAGGGAGAACATGCAGACTCCACACAAACACAGGGAGAACATGCAGACTCCACACAAACACGGGGAGAACATGCAGACTCCACACAAACACGGGGAGAACATGCAGACTCCACACAAACACGGGGAGAACATGCAGACTCCACACAAACATGGGGAGAACATGCAGACTCCACACAAACATGGGGAGAACATGCAGACTCCACAAGGAGAGGCCTAAGGCACAGCTGTGTTGCCCACAACAAGATTATGCAGCTGGAAAATCTGCAGAAATTATGGGATGCAATAATATCAACAAGGACCAGAATCTCAAAACACAGATTGCAGACTCCTACAAACTTGTGGAATGTATGTAAACTGCACCCCACAGAGAACTGAACTGCTCTGCAAGAAAAGAGACCGTGATAAACACAGTGTCATGCAGATTACACCCAGTTTTACACAAACACGTGTTAGAACATCCAGATCCACACAAACCCCAGAATCACCCCACACAAACACAGGTGAACATTACACCCAGTGTTAACATGCAGACTCCATTACAAACACCATTGACCCCAGTGTTACCATAGAATTACCCCAGTGTTACCAAACACAGGGGAGAACATGCCCCACACAAACACAGGGAGAACATGCAGACTTACCACAGGGATTGCAGACAGTGTCACCCATGCATGACTACCCCACCATTACCCTAGTGTTACCACAGTATTACCCCAGTGTTACCCATGCGGTATTGCCCCAGTGTTACCCTGGTATTACCCTAGTGTCACCCACGGTGCATTACCCACACCATTACCCCAGTGTTACCACAGTATTACCCCAGTGTTACCTACCCCACAGAGAACTGAACTGCTCTGCACCCCAGTGTTACCCCTGGTATTACCACAGTGTCACCCAGTATTACCCCACCATTACCCTAGTGTTACCACAGTATTACCCCAGTGTTACCCAGTATTGCCCCAGTGTTACCCTGGTATTACCCTAGTGTCACCCCGGTATTACCCCACCATTACCCCAGTGTTACCACAGTATTACCCCAGTGTTACCCCGGTATTGCCCCAGTGTTACCCTGGTATTACCCCAGTGTCACCCCGGTATTACCCCACCATTACCCCAGAGTTACCACAGTATTACCCCAGTGTTACCCCGGTATTGCCCCAGTGTTACCCCAGTGTCACCCCGGTATTACCCCAGTATTACCCCAGTGTCACCCCGGTATTACCCCAGTATTACCCCAGCATTACCCCAGTATTACCCCAGTGTTACCCCAGCATTACCTCAGTGTTACCCTGGTATTACCCCAGTGTTACTACAGTATTACCCCAGTGTTACCCCGGTATGACCCCAGTGTTACCCTGGTATTACCCTAGTATTACCCCAGTATTACCCCAGTGTTACCCCGGTATGACCCCAGTGTTACCCCAGTATTACCCCAGTGTTACCTTGGAGCTCCTTAGATAGAATTATGTACATATAATGAAGAGAAAGAGAGCGAGAGAGAGAGAGAGGGAGAGAGAGCAAGAGAGAGAGCGAGAGAAAGGGAGAGAGCGAGAGAGTGCGAGAGAGAGCGAGAGTGAGAGAGTGAGAGAACGAGAGGGAGAGAGAGCGAGAGTGAGAGAGCGAGAGAATGAGAGAGAGTGAGAGAGAGAGCGAGTGAGAGAGAGAGAGCAAGAGTGAGAGAGAGAGCGAGCGAGAGAGAGCGAGAGAGAGAGAGATACTTACATAAAGAATGATTCATATATGTATGTAATCCACAGGCTAAACAAAATCTCTCTTAACTGGCAATTTTAAAACATGAGCTTCATAAATTTGAGAAAAAAGGAAAAACGTCAGCGTAAGGATGAGAAACGGACATATAATGGAATGTTTCGCTGTATTCATGCAAGAAAATCCAAATAAAACATTTATATGTTCAGAGTCCTCATGCAAAAAGTCAGTAAGACATTATATGTTGTATGTTGAAAGTACCCAGCTGGGTAAAAACAATGCGCTGGGTAATCAGGCATGAGACGCGCAGCGGTTAAAGCTCTGAAATTTTTGGGAGGATGTGAACTGAAGCAGGATGGATCTGAGCTTGTGACAGATGACAGTATCGTTATGCTCATTAGAGCCAATCACATCACTCACCTGAAGCAATAATCACAGCCTAAAAGCTCTTAAAGCACCATTTCGCAGATTTAGGCTTCCTAAAAGTGGTTCACTTTTATACTGCCAACTACAAAAGGCATTCAGATCATTTGTTTTGCATTACCATTTGGATTTGTGTAATCTGTTTTTATATACAGAAAAGAAAAAAACATATTTCCTTTGATTACACCGCTAACACTCTATAAGCCTGTGGTTATTTACACTGTAACACAGGTGCAGATACAGAACACTCTGTGCTTTTCGTTCCTCAGGAATAATGACAAAACAAACTTACTGTCGCATTACTGATGCATTTCCTTTCCAGGAACACCACATGGCTTCAGCAGCGAACACAGAGCCCCTTCAGAGAAACAGCAACTATGCACAGCGTGTACGCACCGTAGGGATAAACTTCAAGGGCACAATTACACACAACTAGGCCACTGTCCTCCGTATGTAAAACTGCTGTTTTATCAATAGGGGTCATGGTTTCGAGATGATAAAAAGCCAGACAGGTGGTCTAGTTTGGTAGGATTAACAACGGTACATTTTAATTTAATGAGCACATAAAATTTCACTGCATTGTTATCATAAATCATGTGCATTATGGCTCAGAATCAAATGAGCCAAATCGTTTAAGCGGTGCTGCTACCACAGAATCACATACAATTTATCTAAAGTAAAGAAGAAGGATGGATTATGCTGAAAAATAAGGGGGTTGATGATTTTGTATTATGATGATAACGAGGCGGTTTGAGCGCAATAAAGACGGACCGGAGTTGTTCTGGGCACAGAGCAGGACTTTCATGTCTGCCCACTAATCAATACAGAATCCACCTACAGGACAACACTGAACAGACATATAAATGATGTCAAAATGCAGCCAAAATCTCTTACTCTGCCAGTGTTAATATTGAATCATATCATTAGACATAGTACCATGCTGTAGCTTTCACTAAATGGGAAAGTAAATAAATATATAAACTAGAGGCACTCGTAGAGTGCAAACCTCCGCCAAGGCAGCACAATCCAAATCTTCATGAGTGGGAGCAAAGCTGAGTTATCACCTGTCATACGATTTCAAGATGGCTGTCGTGGCGGCCATATTGTTTCACTGATCGCGGTAAAAATCAATAGGGTCTATCCTTGATGTAATAGCAATGCACTCACAAAATTTCAGACAAATCCGTGCATGACTTTTTGAGTTATGTTGTTCACAGACAGACAGACAAACAAACAAACAGGGGCGAAAACATAACCTCTGCCCCAACTTCATTGGCGGAAGTAATAAATGTAAAAATCCGTGCTCGCACTGAGAAGCAAGAAAAGCAATAGCAAAGTATATCTTGACATGTTTAGTGATAAACAAAAGAAGGACAATTCACACAAATAGCAGTTCATACTTTATCAGGCGGCATCAGAAGCCTCAGAAAGCAGACCCTTCATATATTATCCAATGGCAGGGTCATGGGGAGGGTGGAGTCTATCCCAGCATCCAATGGGAGAGAAGCAGGAACACACTCTGGACCGTCCATCAAATCCATCTCACTCACTCAAACCTATGGGAACTGGTCTTTGGTCTGTGTGGTGAAACCATACAAACACTGCTGAGCACGTAAACTCCAGACAGAAACGCCCCAGACCGGATTCAACTTCAGCAAGGAACGCTGTGTGAGAAATTATCACCAAAAGGGGTCATTTTAGTTGCATTTTTGGGTCCCTCAAATGATGGGTCCAAAATGCTGTCGATACTGGGACCTTGCACGATGCAACAGCAGTTTGGAGAGGAGATGATGCTTCTCTAACTCATTATATTCTAGTTGGGGTTACTTTGAAAGCATCTCGAGTGCCAGGAGATAATTTGAAGTCTGGATGAGTGATAATAAGTTTCTCGCTCTGACATTCAGGACTGTTCATGTGAGGAGTTTGGCAGCACTGAAAATAAAGCTCCTCCTTTACCCAAAATACAGAGTTTTCCTCCATATTTTAATGGATGCTGGATTTAAACTTTGCCTGTTAGCTGTGTCAATGTGCCTTGTCATCCGCTTATTTCTGGGCTCTTAAAAATAGGACTGAGGGCGCCATGGTGGTGTTACGGGGAGCCCTGACATCTGACAGGAAGACGTTCATAGATCACGGATGAATCTGGCCTGTGGCCATCCTGTGTGGATTTTGCATGTTCTCCCCGGGTTCGCTTGGGTTTCCTGCAGGACAGGGCTCCCGAATCCAGCTCTCAAATCCAAATCCAGCCCTGGTTTTCTCTCCTTCCTGCTGATTAAGTGAACAGATATTGCCACTGATTGGCCTGACTGTCATCACACCTGCCTCCCAGGTAAAGGAAGGGTGGAAAACCGGTAGTTCTTGGCCCGCGAGCACCGTGATTCGGGGAGGCCTGCAATAGGAATCCCCCCCACAGCTCATAGACATGCATGACTGGAGATGCTAATCGCCCATATGAGTATGAGTGTGTGACTGAATTAAGTGTTTGGCTTTTGACAGATTACTGAGCTGTCCAAGGTCTCCCCTGCTTCTCACCCATTGCATGCTGGGATGCGCTATTATTTAGCAGGTTAATGAATGGAGGGACGGGAGGACAGGAGCATGGGTACAGCGGTCCGCTCTCTCAGAGCTGTGCTCATGAAGCTGTGTCTGTCCTCACTGCAGGTGCACCAGAGAACCTCCTCAGCACCAGGTCTGTGTGGATGTGCTGGTCCTGATCGAGCCCACCCAACGCTCTCTCTCACACGCTCTCTTACATACGCTCTCTCTCACACGCTCTCTCTCACACACACTCTCTCTCACACGCTCTCTTACATACACTCTCTCACACGCTCTCTCTCACAAACACTCTCTCTCACATGCTCTCTTACATACGCTCTCTCTCACACGCTCTCTTACATACGCTCTCTCTCACAAACACTCTCTCTCACATGCTCTCTTACATACGCTCTCTCTCACACGCTCTCTCACAAGCTCTCTCTCACACACGCTCTCTCTCACACACGCTCTCTCACACATGCTCTCTCTCACACGCTCTCTTACGTTCTCTCACAAGCTCTCTCTCACACACTCTCTCACACGCTCTCTTACATACACTCTCTCACACACTCTCTCTCACATGCTCTCTTACATACGCTCTCTCTCACATGCTCTCTCTCTCACACACTCTCTCTCACAAGCTCTCTCACACACGCTCTCTCTCACACGCTGTCTCACAAGCTCTCTCACACACGCTCTCTCTCACAAGCTCTCTCTCTCACACACTCTCTCTCACACGGTCTCTTACATACGCTCTCTCTCACAAGCTCTCTCTCACACACGCTCTCTCTCACACGATCTCTCTCAGGAGCTCATGGCAGTGGCTGGTCTTTGTGCCCACAGCTGAGGTGCACAAACTAATTAATTCAAAGACATGGGAGGCTGGGTCGGAGGAGGGGCTTTCTGGGCCTCCCAGCCGAAACAAACTGGGTCATCTATTACGCATCCGAGACCGAGTCAAATTCGAGCAGCTCATCTCTCATGCAGCACCTCGGCCCGATCCGGATGCTGGAGCTGGAGCTGGTGTACCTCGTAATCCGAGCTCAAACGCTGCACTTTCAGCGATAATGATACTCATTAAGGCTGTGGAGGGCATGAGAACTGTGCGCTTTACTGTCATCTTCCACCTAGGATAATCTCCGCCGCAGCGCCATCCGTCTCCGGGGTTTGGAAAGCTAACCTGTCCAGTATACTGCTGCACTCATTCTGAAATCTCACTGCCAGTGTGCAGGCCTGTACGCAGGCAGACTCTCTCTCAGAGGCTTCTCACACCACTGACCACAAGCCAAACTTACACATACATGTCTCACCAGAAGACCACTTTAGCGGCGCAAATGCCCTGTGGACCAGTGGAGGTCGATAAAAAGCTGTGAGATCTAGCCGACTTGCACTCTCTCAAACCCTGAGAGGCGCAGGTGAATTCTATGCTACATTGCAATCATATGGAATCACTTGGTTGGGGAAAAAACAGCCACACAAGGTGCTTTGCCACAATGTGCACAATAATAATACAACTCCAATTCCAAAATAGTTGGGACGAAGTGTAAATTATGAATAAAATCAAAATGCAATGACTTTCAGATCACATGAGCCAATATGTTATTTACAATAGAACATAGATAACATTTCAAATGTTGAAACTGAGACATTTTACATTTTTATCCACTAAATGAGCTTATTTCAAATTTTCTGGCTGCAACAGGTCTCAAAAAAAAGTTGGGACACAGGCAAAAAGGGCTGAAAAAGCAATTAATATATAAGAGAATCAGCTGAAAGAACATTTAGCAAGTAATTAAGTTAACTGGCATCAGGTGTGTAACATGATTGGCTATAAAAGGGATGTCTTAGAGAAGCTGAGTCTCTCAGAAGTAAAGACGGCCAGAGACTCTCCAACCTGTGAAGGCTTGCGTAAAAAAATTGTGGAATACTTTAAAAACAATGTTCCTCAATGTCAAATTGCAAAGGCTTTGAAGGTCTCATCATCGACAGTGCATGACATCATCAAAAGATTCAGAGAAACTGGTAAAATCTCTGTGCTTAAGGGACAAGGCCGAAGACCTTTACTGGATGCCCGTGATCTTCGGGCCCTCAGACGCCACTGCATCACTCACCGCATGATTCTGTCATTGATATTACTAAATGGGCCCAGGAATACTTCAAGATACCACTGTCTGTAAACACAGTCCGCCGTGCCATCCACAGATGCCACCTAAAACTCTATCATGCAAAAAGGAAGCCATTGTTGAGCATGATCCAGAAGCGCCGCCGTGTTCTGTGGGCCAAGGCTCATTTAAAATGGACTGTAGCAAAGTGGCAAAGTGTCCTGTGGTCAGACGAGTCCAAATTTAACATTCTTGTTGGAAATCATGGGCGTCGTGTCCTCTGGGCTAAAGAGGAGAAAGACCACCCCTCCTGTTATCAGCGTTCAGTTCAAAAGCCAGCACCTCTGATGGTATGGGGATGCATTAGTGCATATGGTGTGGAACACTTGCATGTTTTAAAAAAGCACCATGAATGCTGAAAGGTATATAAAGGTTTTAGAGCAACATCTGCTCCCTCCAGATGACATCTATTCCAGGGAAGGGCTTGTGTATTTCAGCAGGACAATGCAAAACCACATACTGCAGCTATTACAACAGCATGGCTTCATAGAAGAAGAGTCCGTGTGCTGAACTGGCCTGCCTGCAGTCCTGATCTTTCACCGATTGAGAACATTTGGAGCATAATTAAATGAAAAGCCTGTCAAAGGAGACCCAAAACTCTCCAGCAGCTGGAAGCCTGTATTAAACAAGAGGGGATCAAATTCCAATGGCTAAACTCAAGAAACTTGTCTCCTCAATGCCCAGACGCCTCCACTCTGTGTTAAAAAAGAAGAGGAGATGCTACACCATGGTAAACAGGCCCCTGTCCCAACTTTTTTTGAGACCTGTAGCAGCCATCAAATTTGAAATGAGCTCATTTTGTGGATAAAATTGTAAAATTTTCTGTTTCAACATTTGCTATGTTATCTCTGTTCTATTGTGAATAAAATACTGGCTGGTGTGATTTGAAAGTCATTGCGTTTTGATTTTATTCACAATTTACACTTTGTCCCAACTATTTCGGAATTGGGGTTGTAATAATAATAATCAAGATTACGTGAATAGAACCAAACTGTAAAATATATTGAATAAATTAGATTTAAAAATCTCAATTATTAATAGAAATTAAAAAAAAAGACAAGTAGGAACCATTTCTCTCTCCATACACAGCTAAAAAGATAAGTGTTAAGATTTTGCTCATAAGACTCCACAGACTGTAATACTCTCAGATTTCCCTGCGGAGTGACCAGCACGATCGGGTCTATTTTTAAAGACAGGACACAGATCTGCCTATCTAACATTGTAATTCATATCCCGCACTGCTGGGCCTAAAATGCTATTTCAGCAGAGATAAAAGGGGCATAATTTTTAGATCAGATCCACACCACAGGTCTGTAGGGACTTTACATGCAGACCATGCCTGTAATCAGTTCAGCAGTTGAAGTAACGGCATTGAGCCAGAGGGGGCACTCTGGCAGAACCACAAAGACCCTGGGATTGAACATTGGGCGAGAGGAGGAATTATATCCCCTCACCCTTAATGCTAACTCCCGGACATCTCTCATCGTTTCTCATATTCCTGTACCCTGTCGTCCCTTGTCTGTGATTTCCTGTGTCTTTTCACCTTGGCCCTCTCTCTTCCTGTGTGTCACTTCCTGTTTTTGTTCTCCATTTCAATGCGCTTTGATGACATGCAACAAAACAGAGTTTCCAAACTTAAGTCGAGAGCAACTAACTAATAATAATCACACTGAAGTCAGAGGCGATTGCTTTCAAATGTGGTCTGATGAATAGAGACATTTGTGATGAAGTGGATGTGTGTAATATACGGGATTGTTAGTTCAATTTTCTCATCAACCAACAGAGATATGCAGTCAGTTTTCATCAGAACAGTGACAGGCAGCGACAAAGTCTTTACAAAAAAAAAAAAAAAAAGTCTTGTCCACTTTAACAGGCAATTTATCAGTGTCTGAAAAAGGTACAAGAGCGTTGTTTCTGTTCGTATGAAGAAGTTCCTCACAGTTTGAGTTTGTGTGCTTAAATTGAGGAGGACATGCAGCTGAACTCCTACTTTGTGTCCTTCTGATTTCATGAGCCTCTAACTCGGTGGCTACAGCTCGCTTGTCTCACCCTGTTTTACTGCTTTTCAGTCACGGTCACTGGTCAGTCCATCACTCTGTCCCTCCATTCAGTTTGTCTTTCCTCCATCCCTCGCTCCCTCACTCTCTCTCTCTCTCTCTCTCTCTGTCTCTCTGTTTAGCTCTTTCCCCACAGTCACAGGTGAGACTCACTAAGCTTATAGGCTCTTGACAGCAGCGCTGTGATGAATCTTCAGAAAAATGGACACAGGTTAATCCAGGAAGCTGTCTGTACATGGCTGTGGGGGCATGGTGTCTTTGGGCCACAGACGAGCAGGGCCAACTCTGACCTCTGACCTCTGACCCCTCTTGTAATACTTCACAACAACATGACAGCATGACTCATTACGATCACACTGCTGATCTGCAAACAGCTCTGCACATCTCGCAATAACAGCCCAGGAATCTCCATCACAGCAGAGAATCCCTGAGTGCTTCTGATGACGGTCGTGGGATATTTAACGATCACAGAGAGTCAGAAATATGGAGAAGCATCTAATCAGAAAGACAGCTGTGTACGGTTAGAAGTAAAGGAATAGTTCTTCAGGACGATACACACACAAACATTTTCACAAACACACGCGCACGCACAGTCTCACACACACACGCACACACACACACACATGCACGAGCACACACACACACACACACACACACACACACACACACACAAATATAAACAGTGCAGTAAAAATGAATTTGCCCCTTTCCCAATTTTTTCTATTTTTGCATATTTGTCACACTTATATGCTTCAGATAATCAAACTTATTTTAAAATTAGACAAAGATGACCCAAATAAACACAAAATGCTGTTTTTAAATGATGATTTCATTTTTGATCGAAAAAAGCTATGCAACCTATCTGGCCCTGTCTGAAAACGAATTGCTCCAATTTTTACTAAATCAACCAATTAAACTCATTCAATTGGCAATAATGTTCAATTTCACCAGACGCATTCAGGCATGATTACCTCTAGCCCTGCTGAATCCAAACAACACTTAAATTGAACTTGCCTGTCAATGTGAAGAAGAAAAAAAACAGCACATGATGCCATGATCTTAAAAAAAAAAAAAT
This sequence comes from Gymnothorax javanicus, assembly GCA_029692085.1. NCBI lineage: Eukaryota > Metazoa > Chordata > Actinopteri > Anguilliformes > Muraenidae > Gymnothorax > Gymnothorax javanicus. The sequence continues at coordinate 1,904,748 of CM056198.1, forward strand.
CAAAAGCAGATGAGAAACAAAGTTCTTGACATCTATCAGTCTGGAAAGGGTTACAAAGCCATTTCTAAGGCTCTGGGACTCCAGCAAACCACAGTGAGAGCCATTATCTACAAATTATGAAAACATTATGATGAGCAAATTATGAACAATGGCAAACCTTCCTAAAAGTAGCTGGACAGAGGTTACAAAAGAATCCAGACTAACATCTTAAGTACTGCAGGCCTCACTTGCCTCAGGTAAGGTCAGTGTTCACAGTTTCACAATAAGAAAGAAACTGGGCAAAAGTAGTGCATGGTGAAAACCACTGCTGAAGGTTCGGAGTGGCCAAGTCAAAGTCCTGATCTGACTTTGATTGAGATGCAGTGGCATGACTTTAAACAGGCAGCTCATGCAGAAACAGTCTCCAGTGCGGCTGAATTAAAACAATTCTGCAAAGACGGATGGGCCTAAATTTCTCCACAGTGATGTAAAAGATTCATTGGCCGTTATTTCAATTGTTTGCTGGCAGTTGTTGCCGCTAATGGTTTATGGGTGCAATTATTTTTTCACACGGGTGATACAGGGTTTGAAAAACTCTTCATGTTCAATAAACGAAACGCGAAAGCTGCGTTTTGTGTTTCCTCAAGTTGTCTAGGTCTTATTTTAAAATTAGTTGAATGATCTGAAACATTTAAATATGACAAACAAAAATAGAAGAAATCAGGAGGAGGCAAACGTACATAAACACTTGCAACAAAAAATGCTCACACAGAGGTACAAATTCACACACACACACACACACACACACACACACACAGACACACACACACGCAGACACTCATTCACACACACCAGCACAAACATACATACACATGTGCACGCAGACACACACACACACACACACACACACACACACGCAGACACTCATTCACACAGACCAGCACAAACATACATACACATGTGCACACAGACACACACACACACACACATGCACACGCACACACACACACACAAACACACACACACACACACACACACACACACAAAACACACACACACACACACACACACACACACACACAAATTACTTTGAATGAGATGTTCTCGATCCTAACGGCTGTCAGATTGCAAATGTACACATCATTACTGTAGTGATGCAGCACCTGATTACTCTCAGCTCCTGTATAATGATGCTTTAATGGGCAGCTCTTATGTTCCAGCAGAATTCAGCATCAGTGTGTCCCTGAGATGCTGCTACGCTTCGGTGCTCAGGCACGGCCTGAAGATAAAGGCACAGCCAGGATTCACAGATAAACACATAAACAACCCAGCACCATCCCCCATTAGATCATAATGACCCAGAAGCTCTGCATTCTGTCGCTGCGAGCCCAGGCGTAACGGAGAGACCGAGGGGACCAGGACCAGGGAGAAGAACGAGAGGAAGATGAGAAAAGAGAAAGCAAAAGAGGAAGAGGAAGGTGAGGGCCGAGGGGAGGTGAGCGGTGCTGTTATGATGAAGGAGTATAAGATGTGAACACCATGGCCGATACTGTACACACCGCAGACCTTTAGCTAACCACAGTCGCTATCTGACTGAAAAAAAAGCTATCTGGCTGTGGAAATAAGAAAGAAAAAAAGTCTTGCCAACATGAAGACACAATCTTTTAGTTTTTCTTCAAGTTATAAGTCAATATTTTACATTCATCCACTTTAGGATATCAAAAAAAAAATCATTTTTGTCCATAAATCAATGTAATTTTGAGCACTACATCTAAACATCATAATGTTATGTTTCCAATTTGCAAATGAAAACATCTTTTATCCCAGAGCTGACATGTCATTAGGACATCAGAAACTATTCAATTTTCAGGCTTCACTGCATTCGAAAATTGCACATTAGCACTGACGAGCGACAACATTTAGCAAAGAACATCAAAAATGACAAGAAAGAAAAAGTAGCAAGACACCAACAAGCCTCCAGTTCCCTAAACTTCTGCAATTCCCAGGTAATACACCGATGGCTCTTCAGTCTTTATCGGGAAACATCAAACATGTCAGTGAGGTGTTATCAGTCTTCCTCAACAGATTTTCGCTCATTCAGTTAACCAGCGCCAAATGTATCTCATTACATGGCCACACAAGGTCCGCTGCTGGGAGTTTACAGTTCCTCAGATTCTGACTCTGTGACGCAGGGCACTTTCCTCAGGCAGCAGTAGTGGGTTCCTGTTTGAGGGAGTAATGATGCTTCCCTAATTTCACTCTTTCTGTCAAAGTGGGGGTTATTTCGGCTATTTCTGAACCCTCCCCCGGTCCAGAGGTTTGGAGCAGTGGCAATGAAGCGATGAAGCTTCCCTGTCTTCACTCCAGGTTTAATTCTGTCCTAGACAGTGCAGTGAGGATGTGAGAGGTGTTTAGCTGAAGACACTAGCGCTCTCGGCGCCGCACACGGTCAGTCAGAGGGCTGGTGTGCGGCTCAGGATGGACTTAACACATGTCACGCTGGTGTCATGTGACATATGTTCCTTTATTTATAGCGCATATATCCTCTGAGCAGCCGAGGTGTGCTTAGAGAGGTATTACATGAGACCACAAGTCCAACCGAGGGAAACTCCTCGCTCTCACTGGAGAAACTGACAAATAATGACCATACAGCATGCGATAAGAATATTCATTACCGAGATTTTAGTGAGAAATTAGAAGTGCAGTATGACTGGGTAACATCACGATTGGGCTCTTCCTGTTTATGATTCCATATTTGATGCTGTTTAAAACCCTGTCTCGCTGCCCTGGATATTCCATAGTTTGAGAATAAATGTATGTAAAATTTTTAAACATAACATACTGTCTGCATTTAGTGATGAAAAAATTCACCCGCTTCCCATATTATTGTTTTTTTTGTTTGTTTGTTTGTTTTGTTGCATATTTGTGACACTTATATACTTAAAATCATCAAGCTAATTTTAATATTAGCCAATGATAAACCAAGTAAACCCAGAATGCAGTTTAAAAACTAAAATGTTATTAATTGAAGGGAAAAAAGCAACCCAAAGATACCAGGCTCGATGTGAAAAAGTAGCTGTGCCCTTAGTTACTGATTAAAATAATTTAAAAATGTGGGCTCAATTTCACGGGACACACCCAGGCACAATTACTGCCAGCCCTGAAAAATAAAACTGGAACCTGATCCTTCCCTGAAGTGGCCAGTCTGCTAAAATTCCCCCAGGAGTGGAACGACAGCTCATCCAGGAAGCCACAAAAAACTCAGACTAACATGTAAAAAATAGTGGCAAAGCCAGTGTGCCTGCTTGACCAATCACAACAAGGCCAAAATGGAACCTGGCCTAGTTTTTAATCCCTTATACACACATATAAAATATGAAAATGATCCGTCACAAACTGAAGGCGCTAGAGCTCTGACAAGGCAAAAAGTTTACGGACACGCGCACGAGTGCGCGACAGACCACCGTGAGAGCATCTAACCACAGCACTGGCCCGACTGGCCTAAAAGCCAAGCGGGCTAAAAACAGCAGCCTCACTTGCCTCAATTAAGGTCAGCGTTCATGACTCTCCAATAAGACGGAGACTGGCCAGAAACGGCATCCCTGGGAGTGCCGCAAATCGAAAATAATTGCTGACCAAAAAGACCAAGAAGGCTTGTCTCGCATTTGCCACTAAAAAAAAAAAAAAAAAAAAAAAAAAAAATCTTGCTGACCACTGAGACTGTTGGTAAAATATTCTGTGGACTGATGAGTCAAAAATCAAACTTCATACATAGATCCTGCTAAATCTGGCACAAGACTAACACAGCATTTCACAATAAAAGCATCACGCCATCAGTCAAATACAGTGGAAGTAGTGTGATTGTTCAACCTTCATCCTACCAGCCAATTTTACGAACACAAACTACCAGGCGGGGTCCGTATGGACCCCAGGAGGGAATATCTTGAAATCAATGCAGTAAGAACAAATTCAGTGCAGCAAACACACATAACTTTACTGAAGAACAAAATCCACTACTGCTGAATATCAATGATGTATTATAAATGCAATAACATTGCAATAATATTGCAATAACTAGCATACACTTAGCAAATTATAGCACCACAAAAGAAATTTTTGCATTATATACATGATTTTTGCAGCACATGCAGCTGTAGAACAGTCTGGATACAACTTCTGTCTTTTCTTACAGAATTTAAAACAAAAAGGTAATTGTAAAATAATTTTCATTGTTTGTGTTCAGAATCTGCCTTAAGGCCACTGCTGCTGTGTATCTAGCTTGTCTTTGGCTGTTGGCCATTATGAATCTGAAACAACCAAACAGAAGTTAACTTTCAGTGCGCTATTCAATTATAAAATAAAAGACAGATAAGTTTTACTCTGGGGTCCGGTTGGACACACAAGCAAGTCCATCTCTCAATGGATCAAAATAAATAAAATAAAGGTCTCAGAGTGGCCTGGTCCTAGTTCTGACGTATCTATGCCATGACCTTAAGCAGGCCGTTTATGCTGGAAAACCCTCTCATTTCACTGAATATATATATGCATATATGAGAGAGAGAGAGTCAGAGAGATGGAGAGAGTTATTACTCCATATCTCCCATCTGATATAATATGTGTAACATAATCAGAGACGGCACCAATTTTGTCCAAACTTAGAAACATCACTTCTGATATGAGATATTTGCATCCAGTATTGAGTTCCCAATAATGTATCCTGGCCGCTCGCCCACACATTGACTGAACTGAGTGGAGGGAAATGTTCTCACGGCTTTCGTCTCAAGGGTTCACTTTGATGTGCAATGAGCACACAGTATATCTGGGTGCCTCACATTTTAAAATATGCACAAATAGCACTAGATTTGCTGTGATTTTATTCTGGCTCGTCCTGGAGCGCTCGCCCACCAGCCTGGGGCAGACGGCAGAAGAAATATTCTCACACATTTTCCCTGGCGCTGGGTGGATGTGTTATGGCAGTTTGAACTGTGGTGTTTTTAGGACATATAGATCAAGATGAGGTTAGAAACACAAGTCTATTCCAGGCTCTAGCCTAATCCATGAGGGTAAAGCATCTGCTTAACTGGCAGGCAGCAGGATTACAGGAGCAGTCGGCCTCTCCGGCCCTCAGAGTCACAGTGGGAGAGAGGGGACGGCCATTCGCCATGTTTCAGACTCTATTCTGGAGAAATGTAAACAACAGGAACATTCAAAGAGCCTCGTGCTTTTTACCCATATTGCCCTGCAGCTCATAGGTGTTGTCACCCTTATGTAAGGAACCAGATCCAGGAAGTGTTTTTTATGAAACTTCTCCAAGGGAAATTTCATCTACATAATACAAGCACTATATTACACCAGTACCACGGCTCGACAACTCAGCAATGCTTCCTCTGGTAAATAAGTGCCAATTTACATAGATCTCAGATGCTGTGGAGCTTAGTCGGTAAAATTTTGGGATTGGGGTTGGGTTAATTAAACAAGTTTGTTTTTAATGACCTCTGCCACCGAAGTTGGAGGAGGTCATGTGATCATTACCGTTTGTCTATTGGTTGGTTTGTTGGTTTGTTTGTAAGCAGGATTACGCAAAAAGTTATGGATGGATTTTCATCAAATTTGGTGCAATGATTAAGTATTGTTCAAAGAAGAGGTGAATCAATTTTGGGAGGTCAAGGTCAAAGGTCAAGGTCAAGGGCATGCAAAACACATTAAAAAGATATTTGTGCGAAGACTACAGGACTGCATAAACGCAGGGGTTGCTAGCTAATACTGGCAAAAATAACATTGAGTACATTGGCGGAGGTACTTGCGCTCTCTGAGCGCTGCTCTAGTTTGTATTGTGGTGGAATTCATTATTTCCTTCGTAAATCCAAATAAAACCTTCATTTTGGAGCAATCGATGTTGCTTACCTGCCAAAACCACAACTTCAGTTTCTGGCTACCAATGAGGCAAAGTTACAGAAAGTTCTTAAAGTCGTTGCAAATATATCATTTAATGGATGGAGCCTCGGCAGTACATGTCCCGTGATTGTGTTCACCATGGGGATTACAGAGGCAACAGTTCACATAGCCTGTCGTAAGGGCTGTCAGTACGCTGTCAGAAATACTGGGTGAAATGTTTTTCAGTGTAATTGGATTATACACAATGGAGCTGTCCGTGGTACTGAACTTTCCATGTCCCTTGAGTCCAGTGGCCACGTAGACCTACAGCACCTCTGAATGCGAATTCAGTTTTCCGACCAAATCATTCAAATTGTGACCAACTACATGACCTGCTGTGCTGTAGCGCCACACGCGTCGCGTCGCTTAGTCGCTCCTCTGAGTCCCAGAGACAAGCACATTCCACATAAACTGTGGTACACTATTCTGATAAATCTTAACGTCTCAATTGCTTATTAAATGTGAAATTACACCAACCGTGGTATTTAGATTGCCATAAAAGTTCGCTGTTTAAGTCCATCCATGACACCGCATTTCCAAGTGGCCAGTGCCTTTTACATAACGCGCGAGTCCGCACAAACAGGCACACACACCCAGGGCAGGTGGCGCGCTATGCTCCGGCACGATACTAAAGTCGTCTCTTCCTATTTCTCTGTGAGCTGCAGATCATCACTTTGGGGAGACATTCCACTCATGGGCTCCGCTTTACATACGCCCACTACATGAAACTAGCGCGACCTTAATCCTGGGAATCGATTACGTCTCGAAACCTTGCACGGGAACTTGACTGGTTAGGCTACCTACTGCCAGTGTGCAAAATAGAAGATAAAGGAATTGAGCACATAAACTTTATTTTCGTGTCATTGGGAAACGTTTAACATAACGTTTGGACACGTATCACTGATTTATTAGCAATAAATAAATAAATAAATAAATAAATAAGATTAACGGCATATTCAATTACTGGTTTTAGCGACGCTCTCAAAAATCTATGCACTTATATTCATAGAAAAATAAAATAAAATGAAGATATACAAGCAAAGTGCATTTAAGTGCGCAGTTAATTTCAGAGATGAACTCTAAATGCCTTCAGCGTAGCCCTCGGGCGCTACGTTTGACATTTGAAAGCAGGCGTAGCAAACTGTATATTACCCAAACAAGTGAATCAAAATAATCGATAGCAAGGCACAGCCCATTTAGAAGGCAACCCCAGGCGCGCCTGCATACCGAGGAGGACAAACCCCGTTCCCGGCTCAGTAAACGAGAACTAAGTGAATCTTAATCAAAACGATTATCACATTATTGCAGCAATCCTAAGCCAAATGTTTTACACTTAATGATCATTTTCTCCCAACATTTTCAACTCCAGTGAGAGCCAACATTATCCAAGCGATTTGAATGAATAGTACATATATAAGCATACACTCTAAAAGCACACGTTACATTTTTAGGTTGTTACACCGGCCCGCCGGTCAGTATACGCATTCTAACTGTTCGCATTTCGACACGCATTAAAAATGACTTCCTTCTCCTTACCGTGGGTTTTAGGCGATCCTCCATTGTAGACTATGCCCTCCATACGCGATATTTTCACTGAAAGAGTTTTATTCCACGATTAATCCATGCCATTTTAATTTTCCTCCCGAATATCCAGTGGAATGAAAACTGACTCGGTGCATCCTTTACCATGTATTAGCCGGATACGCGAGCTGAGTCGTACGCATAACCCGAGACGCGGCGGCAGGACATTCTCAGCACTATATTGCACAGTTTCTTCCCCGCACACTGCGTATATCGGCTCTCGGATATTTCGACTCCTCAAACGGACAGATGAAGCTACGCCATGCAGCAGGCGCGCCAGCGCGAGCCTCTCCTGTCGTGTCCTCTCCGTGTCTTAATACCGCGATTACAAGTAGAGTTTATCGTTTCTCAACGTCAAATGGCACCGATCAAAGTGAAGAGCGCCACCCGGTCCTGAAAAAAACACCATAAAAATGGAACCCGGAACTCCGGTCCGATACAAAAAACACTATTTAAATTGGAATTACAACGTCTAAATACTTCTCAAAGAGCGCAAGATTGGGGTAACCCACAGCAAACGTGAGAAGGTGCGCTCGTCATTTCAGACAGGGGACATCAATCACGAGCTGCGCGCTCACCAAGATCTGAATGGTTTACTGATCTGAGCATCTCGGGCATCAAGAAGGCGGAAACCCGAGCAGACCACTGATGCGCAGACGGCAAACATTTGTTGTCAAATTATTTTTAATCGTCCATAAACTTTGAGCATTTCATTTACTGGAGTAAATCGTAGAGTCTTAACTCGCACACTGCATCTTTAATAATTCTAGTGCTCTCTGGACGGAAGAAATGTGTCCGTCACTTGTAGGTACAATTGTCAGGCGAATTTTTCGTGGCTTAGTTTACAACGCACTGTAGAGCTGGTGAGCTATATTGACCCTGTAGTGGCAAAATGGGCAAATTCAAAGATAACGCCATCTAAAACGAATATACCCTACCTCTCACAGTTCTATGCAGCCTACTGAGAGTGACACGTAATCACTATTTTTTTGCAGAAATATGTTCAAAATCCTTTTCTGTTATATTAGGGGAAACTGGGGCAAAATGGGGTACTCAAGAAAGATCTTTCCCCACATCCGTATAATTCATTCAAGGGACTCAATCTTGTATAAACATTAAAGATTTGCACATAATGAACAATATGACAAAGCAAGAAATTCATAGATTTCAAGTTCAGGTTTTTATTTAAGATTGAAAAAAAAAAATGGCTCGCAACCCCATTTTACCCCATGCAAGGGGTAAAATGGGATGGCTCCTAGGGCAAATTGGGGAACCAGCAAACTATTGTGGCAAGTCCAAAAAATGATCATAAAACAATGTTTAATTCCGTTTACAGCCTTCACACAGTTCACACATGAATACTGGGTTTCTGTTGCTTTCATCCAGTCCAGCACATAAGTAATGCGCCCATCTGCTGCATTTGCTGCAGGCAACCCAACTTTCATGACTGACCGAATAAAAATCTTCGCAATAAAGACATTCAGTATCCTGTGCATCTGAACTTTTCTTTCCTTTTTCTTTTTTGCAACCTTTTACTTTTGGAGCACTTTTCTTTTCTTTCATTTCCAGCAGTTCCTTTTTGTAAGGTGAACATGTGAGTCCAGCTGTTTTCCCTCTCTGTCTTGACACCCGTTTGACACAAAAGTATCTGTGACATTACAAAATAATACACTTGGAGCATAACGGGGAAGTACCCCATTATACCCCACAACGCCTACCCCATTTTACCCCACATCACACACAGTGCACAATACAGTCCTTTAAAAAAAGCAAGGCGAACTTAGGTCAAGATCAACGAGGCGTTCCCGTAGCCTGTAGCATACAACTTCAACAGAGTCTCACCTTTATATCAGTGTCTATTCTCCAAAAAAAAAAAAAAAAAAAACTGTCCCACAAAAAAGTACAAGTGAAAAAAAGTATGAAAATGGATGAATTTTAATATTTACCTCTCCCAGGCAAGTCCAACAGTCAACATGTGCACTGGGAAGTAATGCAGTGCTCTCATCAAGTGATCTCTAAAAGCCAATGAAGGCTGAGGTCACTCGAAGACTTTAAAAGAGGCATTCTGACAAAAACCATTTTTCCCCGATACCCCATTTTCCCCCAGGTTACCCTATACATTGTGCAGCATTCCTGTGTCTGGTAATTCTGCAACCAATGAAAGTGGTTTAATACAGGAAAACATACATGCCGATCAGGAGCACCAACGCGACTTAATTTAATACTGGCCTTGTTAATTTCAGAGAACCGAGGAGTGCCGCGACTGTGAAAACAGTCGCTTTCATTTTGAGTCAGATGCTGCGTTGCTACGCAGTTCTCACCAAACTCCCTGTATCGATCAGTGTTCATTTGAGGAGCAGTTTAGCAGACCTTTGTTACTGTTGGGACAATTTATGAGAACCTCGTCTTGTTTTTATAGGCCAAATCACTATTTAGTCATTATTAAGCAAGCACACACAAGATGATTTTAAATTATGCTTCTGTTGCACGCAAACATTCACAGAATTACACTGCTGACTCACTGCGTGAAGTTTATTGAAGCCACGGTGACCCTGGAAATGAAATGCCGTATAATACTATTTAACGTAAATTAGACCAAACTGACGGAAATATTACTGCAGGGTTCATACGGAAATAAGTGGGGAAGCATCTTTTAATATCATTAATTACGTTGTACAACCCCCATAGTTCACTGCACTGACTCACCTGCGGAGTGCTGCTGCGAACTGCACGTTCTTCATCACAGTCAAACAATGTGACCGTCGACCCGTCGGGCTCTTGTAAACTTGGTAAAAAGGATTTCTGTATTAGAGGACCTTGGATTTGGAATGAGCTTCTAAACAAGTTGTTTTCAGATGTAGTTTCCAGTCTGAACACTTTTAAAGGACTTTTATAAATGCAGCTGAAGGAACACTGTTATTGCTGGTTAGAACCATAATTGTTTTGAAATGCTTCTCCGTTTCTTCAAATTTCTTTTTCATGGACATGTGTAATGTCTTTTTAATATTTATTTTCTTTTATATGTAAAATGTCATTTGCACCAAGTCTTCCTGCAAAAAAAAAAAAAATGTAGATTACATGGGCCATCCTATTATCATGTATATTGAGCATTGAGCATTGAAGCAGATCTAGCTGGTCTATCTAGCATAGAGGCGAATTGAACTATCGTGACACAACACAAGGCCACTGTATAGAATAACATAGGTCAGTGCACAAGACACCGTTCGACATCTGGAACTCCCTTCACATGCAATGTCAAAGGAACAGTGAACATTTCAGTTACACTTTACCACCCATGGAAAAAAAGGCTAACATTACACTGTTCTAAACATGTAACAAGAGCTGGTACAAGGTAACCTGGCTTCTGACAGGCTGTGCAAAAAATACATAATACTATCTTACTTTTATTGATGAAAGTTTTGGCAGATTTCCCTAAGATATTTGACATCACTTTTATTACATTTGACAAATAATTGCATTCTTCAGTAAACTATCTTGTGACAGGTATTTTGTCATGCATTTCAAATGTGAAATCAAGAGTAAATTTTGTGGGTTAAGGTTAAGTGTTGAATCAGGCTTATTTTGGGGGTTCAGGCAAAGAGTTACCCACATTTCCTTTCCGTGCTTTCCTTTCTTGAGGGAGAGTGGTATAGTACAAGAAGTGCGGTCCGCAAACCAAAAAAGCTCCCGTCAAAAAGACATTTATTGAGGTAACGTTTTGAGCGACGCTATTTTTGACGGGAACTTTTTTGGTCTGCGGATCATTTTATCTTTTTGCATTTGCATTTTTCTTTTTGATCCAGTACCTATTCTATAGATTTTTGGGATGTGCATGTCATACAATTTTCTCTTTTAGGTGTATTCTTTGGAAATTTCACATAATTATGAGGCTGTTACTGACTCACTACTGATAATTTAAGTGAGGAAGAAGCCTGATGAATTGCGCCCTCTGTGATTTATAGTCCACCAGATGAATTAGCACTCGGCTCTTCTGCGAATAGTGCACTCTTGGACAGAATATTTTCTCCAGGACAGTGTCCTGACACACACGGAGGAGTGAGCTCTCACAGCAATCAGCTCATAGTGAAAATGACTCAGCAGCTCTTACCATCTACGGTCAGGAGCCAGAGAAATGGACTCTTTAGCCGCTGATTGCGAGACACCAAATGTACAGTTTTCAGCTGCAGTGTAATGATGTTTACAGCTATTTCCATAATTGCCCTTGTAATAATGTCATGCAAGCTTTGTCAT
>CM056198.1:1916592-2221592 GCA_029692085.1 Gymnothorax javanicus
ATCTAGTTTAAACACTGCATTTGGTACAAACTCAAGATATGTAAAAATCATGCACATGCACTTCTTGTGCAGGTTTTGGATGCCCTTCTGCTGCATTAAATTGAAACCAACCTCCTTCTGAGGAGGAAGCATAATCTTCTGATTCATTTGGGACAAACTTTGGGTCTCTGTCATCTTTCACTTCACCATCATCATCAATCACAATAAGCAACCCTCATCAGTGAGATACCGAGCTGCCATGTTTACAATGAATTATGGGAAGGTTGTGGGATGGCGTGACATGGCTAAGGCAGTGCAGTGCATATATACAGGGCAGAGAAGACATTTGCTTGTATTAACAATCCATGTGGGCAGATTGGGTTGGGCTGTTAGGAAATGTAGATCTCAGTTTTCTGCACATGCTGACTACCACAACTCAATTTCGGCAAAAGTGCGGGATGGCCCGGTATGGTTCTTAGGGGCTCAAATGTTCCCTTCATATTTTGCGAAATTTACACTGATATTGCACACTGATACACCTCCCTCTTTTCGGAGTACTGAAGCCAGAGCATGAAAAACACATCCCTCACGGCTCAGTTTAGACTCAGGTCATGTAATCAGGTCATCTGCACTCCTCAAGCACCCATCTCTGTTATCATGGTAACACGTTATACATATTGCACAAACTTGTGGCATATCAGGACTAGAGTATTAACTTCATCATGTCGGAGAGGGGCGATAAGGCTGTATTAATGATGACCACGTAGTTGTCTGGGAGCTGAAAGCTTGGATTAATCTGCAATGTCCAAATCGGGAAAAAAAAAAAAAACAATCATCATCAATCTGCAGCGAACACTCTGAAATCCTCAGTATGTGAGCAGTCGGCACACGTAACGCCTGCGTTTTATTATTGTGTGCAGACAAAGCGCTTTCAGCCGTAACAAAAGGAAAAGATGACAACAGCCTTAAATGCTTGTCGCTCACTGTCTGTTTAGCGCTTTCATTATTTATGTAGAACCGAACATGGGGTGTTTTAATAGGTTATAAGCCATGCAGTGATTACAGAAGTCCAAAATATAACAGATGTAAGAGACAGGCTATAATTTTCAGCTCACAGCTCTTGTTTCCATTGATACACATAAATGAGCAAAATGACTTCTCAGAATGATTGTATAATTGTTTGCAGTTCTGCCGTCCAATCAGATTTAATGACTGTATAATTGCTTTTACAGTTATTGTTCCTTTTAAGACTTTTAAAATCTCTGTTTTAATACAATGGAATACTCACTTGAAATAACTCAGTTTTCATCAGTTTCTAAGAATATGTACAGTGAAATCTATTTAGAAAGGATTGTGGCATGCAGTCAAATTGAATCTGTGGATATCTGTATATTACTGCAGATATGTCTTTGAATTTACCATTAGCATTTGTTAGCATGAAGGCTATTGTTGTGCCAAGAAAGCCAAGAAGTCCATAATCAGGTTGAGAACAAGAAAAAAGCTGTGAAAGACATTAACCAAACCTTAGGTTTAAGAACATGGGTCATGAACAAGAAAAAGTGTTGGTGATTTTGGTGTTTGCGATTAGTCGGATAAACAAGGGAGACCTCTGCAGTTGATCAATAGATTCCTGTGGTACTGAAGATACCCTCATGCTCTGGTTCGACAGATGAGAAACAGTTTTTAAGATGTACACAGATGTAACGGGCGACTGTCGTCTGCACAAGACACCACAAACAGACACGCAGATGATCACTCTGCAAAATGAAAATCATTAGCCACAAAACTAAGGTCACAATTTGCTAATGAAGTACTCAAAAAGCCAGGAAAGTTCTAGAGGACTTTCAGAACAGGACCTTGCGGACAGATGTGGCCAAGATTAATGAGTATTGGAGTGATGGCAAAAGCAGTGTATGGAAGCCAAAATAAAGTATTGTGCCAAAATAACCTGCCGGGACGAGGGGTGCTGTGCTTTGGTCATGTATGGCTGCACAGGTCCATGCAAACATGTCTGGTCCCTTTAATGCAGAAGTGTACAGTTCAGACGCTTCTAACCCGCTCATACTGCGGACATCCTTCCAAACTCATCACACATCGCTCAGTCCCTCAGCTAAAGAATGCCACCACACCCACTGCTAAAACAGTAAAGAAGTTCTTCCAAAGTCATTCATCCAATCTTGCATGTGAATTTAATTGCTTCGGTTTTAACCAGTTTGGTGACATTTGAAATTGAATGTCACAATGTAGTTTTAAAAAGAGAACAATTTTCTAAACTGCACAAGAATGTCTTGGTATGTTGGAAACTACACGTCTGTGTTCATTAAAAGGGAACAGACCATGATTTAAACTTATCTGGAAAGTTCATTCCTGAGTAACCCAGACTAACATAAGCATACACCTGAGACCTATCTGATATCTCATCTCAGCAGATTGATGTCGCGAACACGACAGCTCTTATCTGTGCTCTGGGGCGATAGCGATCTGCACATCGTACACCCTGGAACACAGAGTGACTGCAGCACTACATTCATAAAGTCTTTCCCAGGCAAAGCTTTAATTTACTGAGATTTAAATGAACCTGTAGCGAGACCATCAGACATCACAAGCTTCGGTATTTGACCCCTTGGGCAGCCAGTTCTGCACTGATGTCCCAGGTTCCTGTGCTAATGTTATGAGTTGTTCAGTAAATGGACGCATTACATCATAGGTTGATAAGAAAACAGGAGGAATCCCATCTATCCTGAGATATTTACTTTTACTTGAAGAAAAGCCTCAGTTACTCTGCAGCCATAAAGAGACAGGAGTACACGAGATGCTTGAGCAACTGAGATAGATGTCAGGATCATGAACTTCAAAATAAAAAGTGCTGTTACACAGCTGATGTTTCAGACTTGAGCAATTAAGAATAAAACAGTTTTTATATGCAGTATATAGTATATAAGTGAAGAGAGTAATATTCCGCTGCTGCCATAAATGTTCTCTTTACAGTCTGTTCTCACTCACAGCACTGAGGCTTGTTCCTGTCCCTCCGGTAAGTTTGGCTGTTATCACCCACCTGAATAACCACCGTCCTCCGCCATCAGCGCCATAACTATGAAATAGTAGGAGCTTGTCTATCTTCTTTGAGTTTTAATTATCTATTGATAGCATTGATCCAAATCAGATGGCATGCTCATATAGTGAGAAAGACCACACAGGGAGGAGTGAGAGGGGCTCTGTCGCAGGAGCCTGCTGTCCAGTCTGAGCCTCCAACAACCAGTTTACACTTTTCAACAAGAAGTCAAAACTGTCTTTTAAAAGACCTGATCTCTAAACCCTAACCCCAACCCCCACCTTAACCAGACTGTGACCACAGCATAGAGACGTCATTAAACCATGTTTCAGTGTGGGGTATTAGTAGATACTATTGAATAGGGCCCCACAATCCCTTACCCCTGTGGCTCTGATAACGGCCTATCTTTGGAGCAATGACAGTTAAAATGAAGGGCCCCTCTTACACGCACACATACACACACACTCTCTCTCTCTCTCTCTCTCTCTCTCTCTCCACAGCTCTATAGTTTCAAATGAAATTTTCATTCTGAGTTATACATTGCCTGACATTTAATCTGGCAGATGCACAGATGATTAACACTGAAGTGATAATTTAGAGTTATAGAGAGAATGATGTAATTTTCAGTTGAGTGCCCGTGCTCCTGCATGCACACCAGCGATGTTTGTTTACACTTGTATCACACTTCACATACACTGCAGTATTACTGCAGACACTGTGCTGAGCAGAACCCATCATGTCTGTTTACATAATTCATATTGTACATCATCTATCTCCATTAAACAGCATCCGGAACAAGGTGACGCTCCATCTCCATAGAAACTTTTCACTTCCTCATGTTTCTAGGTCACAAAGTCAACAAAATTTACACAGCACATGGCTCGTTGTGCGACCCAACTGTCACTCATTCATTATTTGAATATTTGTCACAAATGAGCTTCCTGCATCACTGTGAAAATGATAATAAATATCAGATGAAGCTTTTAAAGCCCAAATCTCTGAAATCTCACTCTGTCCCCTTCTTACCTGACTTGCGCCCCCACCTGGCCACGCCCTTTAAGCGGCGAGTGCGCCTCCAAACTCTCCAGTTTTTAGTTTTTTAATATATTTGATTTTGAATTTTACCATTTTTCTTTTGATCTGGACTTCCTGCACTGTGACTGCAACTCACTTCAAGCATTTGAATGGATTTTTTAAATCTCTTTTATCCAATCACACTGTACTGAGCCTGAGAGCAGAGGACGGACTCCCACACTATAGCCCGGTCTCTCCTGAGATTCCTCACCGCTGGGGAGTTTTTTCTCACCACTGTTTTAAGGTGTTTTTATCTTTTCCAGGAGTTATTTTTCTTTTTTCTACCGCATTTGCTATTAGAGACATTGGCCAGATGTTGGTCCCCGACTTTACTCTGTAAATGGTCTTTGTGGAAAAAGAGTCCTTCGACAAAAATGTGTAATAAAATTACCGCACAGTTGTTCAAAGAAATAAAGGGAAAATAAAAGAGTGATAGTCACATGATCACTTCATTACCCATGATGCTTTCCTCTGGGTACTTCAGTCTCTGCCAACTGTCACAGACAGGCAGTTGATTTGACAGTCTAACAGTCATTTGTATGTGCGTGTATGAGACAAAGGTATCTGTGTGCAATGGACCAATAAACTGCCTTGGATGTTTTCCTACATTTGACCCAGTGTCTATGGTATGGGGCCCCAGCCTGTACACAACTGCTACTGTGAGTCAGCAGATTAGCGCTATGGAAGGGCAGTCGCTAGAGAATAGAGAACGTGGTTATCTCCTGTTTGCAGCACCATCAAAAGTCATGTCTCCAGCCTCCTTGATTTGCAGAACAATCTCACCAGCTCGTTTGATCCCCTGGGCTGCGCTCAATAGGCTCTGTAATGTGCAGACAGTTCGCTAATCTATAATCGGGCAACGAGCTCCACACAAGCCACTCCAAGTGTAAATTAAGGTCAGATCTTAGGCATGTCTTTAAGAAGAATTCAGTCATTTGTGTTTTCAAGCACAAGACTGCCCACACTTTTAAAGACAAACAGCTCTGAAGTGCATCTCTGTGATTCTACTGAGGAAGCCTATTCTTTAGAAACATTTCTCTGTTGGGGAAACTGGCACAATTTGAGAGCGGCCCTGCCTTTAAAGGTCTAAACTGAAGCAAAACAATTTCAATGCAGTGAAAAGCCAAAGGACTGTTTTATCCAAGAGCGTGAGCAAACTTTGGGGAAGAATTTTGATTTCCCACAATTCAAAAGCTATGTTGTGTGATGCATCTGTCGCTTCATGCAAGGCTGTAATTTACTGTACATTACCAGAGCAGAGCTGGAGAGGAGAGATACAGGGCGAGATTAGATGCCCCCCACCACAGTCAGCGGGTAATTTTTAATCTATAATCAATATAAGCTTCTCCATCACTCTGGGCCACTGGGCCGATGAAGCCCTCGGTCTATAGGAGCAGGATTAAGGGGAGAACCCGTTAGCTGCTGATGTGAGGCACTCGTAAAGCCAGTATTCCAGCCTCCGGCCTGAGTTCATTTCATATACGGTGAGATATACTGTAAAAGCAGAGAGTCTTTAGAGACACTGTGTAATGTAAGAATTACTGTGTTTCTTCAGGGGATCTAAGGCATCCATTTTTATGAAGCCCCATTTTGCTGACAGCATTAGTTCACATCACCCTCAATCAGCTCTGGGAGCAGAAGGATTGCAGAATGAAAAAGAACTACAGAGGTTTATCCCCAAATCACTGCTGTACATTTGGGAGATTTGGATACAATTTTTGCCCAGGTTTTTTTTTTTTTTTTTTTTTAATGTTGATAAAACCGTAAAACTGTATTTTTAAATAACCTTTCTGGGGTAATTTAAGGAGAGGGAGAAGAGCAGGACCCTGTTGCTGAGCACAGATGTGCATTAGTATAATGTGGTATGGAAATACCCTGGAATTAATATTGGGCTCCTGGCCTGTCTCATTAGCGATGTGTCCTCAGTCACAGACGAGCTGCTCGCCGGGTGCGTTTGTTTATCAAACCTCTCTCTGTAAACTCCAGGGACCGTAGAGCACGAGCCTCGCCGCAGGACAGCTGTGTCTCTGATACTGATGCCACCCTGTTCAGCAGCAAAAATCATTCCCCGATCATCTCGCCCCTTCTAATGTTTAATTGGATTAAAAATAAATAAACTGCTTCACCTATCTGCATGATTATACCAAACCAGGATGTATCATGTCTTTACCGGCGTTTGTTTGTTAGTCGGTTGACAAGACATATTAAAAAGTTCTGGATGGATGTCAAAAAAATTTTGTGCTTTGATAAATGTTGTGATGTGGAGGAAGTTATTACTTTTTTTTTTGAAGATCAGACTACTATTCTTGAGCCAGAATCAGCAATAATTTCTAAGCAGGTAAAGACAACACTGTCTTGCACTGATGTCAGGTGACACTGACACCCAGGGGTACGTTTCCCAAAAGAATAGTTGCTAATTATGTCAGCAACTTACATAATTCTCTTTGCTTGGTTCTGGTTCTAACTATGCAAGTTAGTCAGCAACTAAGTTTTTGAGAAACGTACCCCAGATCAGCTGCAGATTACTTCTCTGTGCAAATACTTTCTGCCGGGATAAATCCAAATTCGACTTCCTACGCCCACGATTTTCACATCGGTTGAGGTCATGAGCACATCGAGGTCATGAGCATTTTGAAGGCCTTTTTGCTGATATATGGATCTGTAGCTAAAGCTGAGGGGGAGATCGGCTGAACTCCCCAGTACCACAGATGGTGATGAAAGCCTGGTACACTCCCTACCACTGGGTCGGTACGCTTGAGTCCGGCCGCTCGGTTCCGGCTCTCCGCTGCTGATCAAAAAGTATGTGAAAAGCAGCAGTGGAGGGCTGGGCATGTCACCATGGCGACAGGACCAATCATATCCGCGGCAGGACAGGCGTGGATGAGCAGTCCTCCACTTTTTCTCTCGGTGAAATAGCGGGCAGGAGGGGAGCACATCGTGCGCCACAGGTCTGCACCGCCTCGTCCCAGCGCTGCCCTCGAAGCGTTTGTGCTTTGGAGCGGTGGGGACACACTGGGCGAGAGTCTGAACAGCGGGCAGCGGAAATTTAAACCGGAGCGGCGTGGAGCCAGCCAGCAGAAGCGCTGTGCAGAACGCAGGCAGCAGAACCTTTCGGGGGATGCTGGGTAAATGAAGGGATGACCTTATAAAGCAAAGTGCAGTCTTTGCACAAACCGCTTCCAGTGCTGACATTTGGAGTGCGTTTCCAGGGGAAACCACACACACTTAACACATGAAACATCTCACTCTTGGTTCCATTTCAAGAATGCATTCCCAAACCATTCTTTGGGATGTAATACACAAGGTAACAGGGTCTGTAGTTTTCCACCATCTGAACCTTATTAATCAGTTTAGAACTACAAAACTAGGTGCAAGAAACAAGCCATTAAAACTAATCTAGCTTCTCAGCTGAGCACTGAAACTGAAGATTCATCAGCGGCAGGAGCTGATCATGAGCCGAGAGCCCCTGCTGGGACAGGAAGTGACAGGAGCCCAAAAGTAACGGTGAAAGAGATTCTTTCCTCATGAGTATTTCACAAATGAGCACTAAAGAAACTGGGCTCCGCACAGGTCCAATGGGCTATTCTGCAGCTGTATGAGCAGGAAATAAAAGCATCATCAGCTCTCTCGCTCTCCCTCTCTCTCCCTTCTTCCCTCTCTCCCTCTCATAAACAAACACACACACAGGCACAAACACCCATGTACACAGATACACACAAGTGTTTACATGCACATATATGCACACAAACTCATAGACCCACCGACAGACAGACAGACAGACAGACACAGACACACACACACACACACACACAGCAGTCCCTGAGGAGCCCTTCTGTGCTGTTAGCTGTAACTCAGGTGTGGTGTTTGCGTCAGATACAGACAGAAGCTCCTATAACAGTGGGGATTACTGTCCTGTTTGTAGTTTTGGAAAGAACCAACGATATGATTTAAGCAGCAATGCCCTTAAAATCCAATGTTTTACCACTGAGGATCTGTAAAACCACTCAGCTGGAACCAACGCAGACAGCTATCACAGTCCCTGCCAGGCCGGCTTAATCCATTCTCTTTAAAAACTCTTGGACTGACACGGCTTTTATGCTCCTGGACAAGGCATCCCAAACAAGTGGAAAACATTCTCTAAAATGCTGATCTGTCTAACCCTGAACAAATCCAAACACCTGCCGGGATCACCTCAGCGAGACTGAACAGTGCAGAGGTATCTCTCTCGATCTCTGCTGCACTTAGTACAAACATGGTCATTAACCCTGTTGTGCCAATAAAGATGCCGGCGTCCGTAAATTCATAAATTTAATTTCTAAATAATTATGTAATTGAATTTCCAAATGTCTTGCTTCACTAGCATAATTTTCCACAATCTCTGTGACACAACTACTGAGTTATAAAGCCTAAATAGGCTCATGCAAAACAGGAAAAAATGGCATAGTTCGTATTCTACGCAAAGAGGTTAAGACCACATGTGTTTTTCTCCCACTGTTATCAAGCACCTCTATCAGATCTTTTAAAGACTTCATCTTCTGTGTACTTGACCCAGCCATCCCCAACTGTGTCCTTTACCAGCCATTTAGAAAAGTCCAGCTAAATACATTGACTTAATTGACGTAATTTTGCAAACGTTACACACAAAATGAATTTCAGTTGAATTTATTCGAAAAGGTCAAGACTATGCAAATTACACAACTAATTTAATCGACTTATGCTGCTATTCTTCTTTTTTCAGTCATTTAACTACTTGTAGTTTACTCCAATAGCGGCCATTATCACCTGGGCTGGCAATACCAGAGAATTCTTTGGTATCGTTAAAGCACAGGCTATTGCAACATTGTGGAGCTAAGAACAAAGGTAATGCTCTTCGATATGGTTGAGGAAACATTCTAGACACCAGAGGTCAGGCAGTACCGAGAGTGACTCAGCTCTGGTCAAAGCGGACAATGAGCTACATTAACCAGCTCAGACAGCCAGGCAGCCGATGTTCAGGCATATTCTCCTGCAGTCTGCAAAGGGCAGAGCTATTTGAGCTGAAACGACCTGTCTTACAGGAGCGACCGCTGAAGTGTGCAGCAGAGCTGTGACGTCACACGGCCATGCGAACCATATCACAAGAGAACCAGACGTCGAGTGAGTCGATTGTGCAGCGGGGGAGGTTGGTGGGGATAGACAGAGGTAAAAACAATTAGCCGTTGTTGCCCTTCAGCGTGGCTGACGCTTCATCTGTCTCTCCGTACGAGGCCGGGTTTAAAACGGGAAACAAAAGGCAACGGAGCCTGATAAATTAACGGCGAGCTGTAATTAGCGCGAGCTAGCGTGCTCGCTCAGGGTAATGAGGAACACCTGCCGTATAGCGAGAGGGAGGGTCGGGAATGATGCCAGCGTGACACGGCATGATCCGACTGGCAGAAATGCCACCTCTCCTCATTAGGAAGGTCCTGCATCACTAAATCCCCCCCGCACCACCTCAGCTACTCCACATTCCACAGCTTCCCACGGCTCCCCATCACACCAGAGGTGAGCCAAAATGGCCTCTCTGTTTGTGCAGCCATGTATTACTAACATCCCATGAGGCGATGCAGTAACCAGTGAGAATTTAGGAACCCAAAAGACGCTTCACGCGGGTAGGACTGTGTGTTTGTCCATGACATCACACGTAACAAACATCTGTGTTCTTCTTCAGTTCACACACTGGAGACCTCCAGGCCACTCTCTCAGGGGACACGAGCCCTGCAAACTCTCTGTGTTCATGCAGAGGACTGTTGAGCATCGGGAATTCAGTTCCGCTGCAGACCACATTTATCCAGCCAGAGTCCATCTGCACAGGAAGAAACAGGCTTTAGAACGGTGTGACGGTGAACACACCAAGTCTGTTTACTCACTGTTCCATTACACTCTATAACCCTCTCCCCTGATTACCACTGAGAACATTTTCACATCTTTTAAAGGTCCAGTATCATGTCACCAGGGGCACAGCCAATAAGCCATTACAAGCCATTTCGCAATCTGTTTCTTTGTGACGTCACATGGTAAAGTGACCACCCAGAGGCAAGAAAAACTAATCAACTTTGACCAAACAGTTCCTTCATTATTCTGGGTAGTACCTCCCCCGCTGTAGGACTCTTCGTCCCTGGAATTTTCGTCCCCAAATTTTATGTCCCTGGACTTCTTTGTCCTCGGACTCTTCGTCCTTGGATTGTTCGTCCCCAATAATGCTTTGCCCTCCTCCTGCATTATAACCCTAATCCTAACCCTAACCCCTATATCATGGTGATCTGTCCGTCGTTTGTCCATTCATCCGTCCATCCATCTGTCAACAATGGTGGCACGTTTCATTATCATTAGGAAAATGCCAAAAAGTTTAGTTTTCAACCAAAACCTCTAAATCTAAGCAAAGTTTCAGTGACTTGCAAATTGCAATTACAGTGACCACACAGGGTGAAGCTGCGTGTGCAACAACTCAGGAGGAAGTAGGAAACAGCAAAATGATCAGATAAACATTTGCATTGAGCATCTAAGTATCTTGAAAATGATACAGCTTTGAGGGAATATTGATAAAGAATAAGATAAGGAGGTTTTCTCTCTTATTAAGATCCCTGTTCCCTGACCGGAGGATAAAGGCTAGAGATGGAGATTGAGGGGGCTTCACATTGGATAGATGTGGATTTACGGAGGCAGAGTGGTGAAGATCTTTCCTGATGGTCTGATTAAAGATAACATTCTGTGATACTACGCCTGTCCAGGTTGTTTACTAAGTTTTCAGATTTTCTTAGACAGTTAATGTTAGATGTGAAGTGCAAAAAAAGTCACCATCTGGCTTTTGACGTCTCCAGTTTGCATTTCCTGTTTTTTTTTTTCATTTTTATTTTTTCCATAATGTAATGGCTTTAGATCAGCTGTATCACCCAATCTGCAAAGACTCTGTGGACTCAATTAAATTATTCAAATCATCATCTAAACGATTATTTGTATTATTAATAATTTGAATGATAAAACTCAAAGAAAATATTACCACAACTTTCAATTAGTGTTCTCCTGGGGAAATAAATTATTAATTTAAGAAACTGCCTGGATCAAGAATATCTCTCACAATACCCAGTTCAGTTCTGCTTCATTTTATGAAATTAGATTTAATGTGTTGTTTTATTATGTGCTTCCTGCTCCATAGTTTTTTATATTTTATCGCCATTAGGGTAGCTTTTCCCCTCATTAGCTGAGATATGCTTTTTTTTATGAAGAGTGTTTCTCTCGGTGAATCAGGACAGTGCTCTGCGTTCGCACTTCTCTTGCCCATTATTCACCGTGTGAAACTGAGAGGAGGGGATGCTATTCGCTACTGCTGAGCTCATCAGTACTGTCGCTGCCAAACAACTGCTGTTAGCTCATCCAACGATTATTTTTATTTCTATGTTTGTCTTCAATTAACCAAAATTACAGACTCCAGATGCATAAACCACACACAGGACACAGCACAGTGGCTCATGTTCCCTGCGATCCTACCTTTCACTACAAATTTCCCCAGTCTTCGCTCCACCCGCAGGGTCAGAGGAGAGAAAATGAAGGACAAGAGGAGGGGAAAACCTGGTATACAGCCAAGCCATGTTCACTGCTATTCATTTTGAAATGGCAATGGCCAATGGGGCAACTCCAGCACTTCAGCAACCAATGGTGTAACTTCATCGCTCTTAACCAACCAATGGTGTAACTTCATCACTCTCGACCAACCAATAGCGTAACTTCATCGCTCTTAACCAACCAATAGTGTAATTTCATCGCTCTCGAGTTGACCAACCAATGGTGCAACGTCATCACTCTCGACCAACCAATTATGTAACTTCATCACTCTCGACCAACCAATGGCATAACTTCATCACTGTCGACAAACCAATGGCATAACTTCATCACTATCGACCAACCAATGCTGTAACTTCATTACTCTCGACCAACCAATGATGTAACTTCATCACCCTCGACCAACCAATGGTGTAACTTCATCACTTAGTTGCAGGCTTTAGCATTTATAGGACTGACCCTCTCTTTGCTGCAGTGCAGACAAAAAATGGGTGGTTAACAAAATGTCTTCACTTCTTAAAACATCGTCACAAAAACGTAGTCAGACACTTACAGACATGGCAGAAGGATACCGGAGACGGACAGGCAGTTTCACCAGCGGTCAGTCATTTATACATCACACATTTAAGAAGAAATACTTCCAGAATGGATGGTCTCAATGATCCTGAACAGAGGACCCTGTGAGGAAACCTCTGTCTCTCTTTCCAAACGGATGTATGGGGATTTCCATAATGAAGGACAGAGTTCTCTTGAGTTCTGGGCCAGGAATGAGTGAGAACAGTATGGAGGGAAATATGAGTGATTGGAGTGAATACACGGCATCATTACATAAGCATTTGTCACCTTTCGTGAACTAACTCACGATTCAATAACACACGGCTGGCCAAGAATCAGTTGAACAGGAATTGAACAGGAATCCAATCGCCCAAAATTTGCTCCATGAAAGAGGGGTATTTTTTTATAAAACAGTGGTAGCAGTTCCCTCAGGGGTCTTAGACGGATGAAATACCCTCAAATTAAAACAGACTGACCACAGTTTCACTTCACATTCATTCTTTTGTTTGGAATCCATTGCGACGCACAACGCCAGAGCGACAACGAACTGTGTCTTCAGCCAAATGCTTACGAAATCATGCTCTTTAAAAGTTTCGCCGTTTTATCGGGATTCATTATGTGATGTTTATTTTCTCTTTTTTTACGTGTTGGAAACAGGTCACATCTAACTTCTGGTGTCTCAATTCTCGGCTGACAAATAGTAAGAAAGCGATCCCCTGTTCCCATCTGATTTTCCTGGCTAGAAAAGGACGCTCACTATGACTGACCTCACTGTAATTGAGTGTCATGCATTGGTTCTCAGAGGATGGTAAAATAAATGCAGCACAGTAAATAACCTCTAATCTTTATTCTGGCCCAGTGATGGCTCTGAATAAGGACAGACATCTTGTTTACTCTGGAGGTTTGTGGCAGCGTACACAGTCGTATGAGGGGTCTAACAGTTGTAAATCGTACCCCTGTGATGTGTTATTGCCAGTGAAGCGCAGAAGATCCCGTACATTAGCAGCGCTCTGGGAGGATTTGTTATATAAAGCTGAGGGGAACATCTGCACTGCAGGGCTCCACAGATGGACCTGGTGTCTTCCATCTCCTCGCTGTTCGCTCATAATCTCGGCCGAACAGCCACACGAGGACAACACCAGGCAACTCATATTTCAGAGGACTAATCTATCCATACATGCGGCTGACGCTGGGCAGGTGAACCCCCTGAATCTGCTTGGGGGTAACTGAGCGCCGTTCGGATACGTTAATGAGGTTTGTGAAGAGATATTGGTCTATAGAGCTGGCCCCTGAGAGACAGGTGGTAGCGATTTCTAACGCCCTGCTGACTGGGGCTTGGCAACAAACCAGCAGATAGACACAGCGCATCTGGACCGTCTGACTGGTCAGATCAAGCTGTTTTTCCTTACTGATTTGCTCCGTGTTCAACAGGCTTTGCAGCAACAGGTTCATATGAAAGCAGAAATAATTTACCAAGGCTGTGTGTAGCCAGATCTCCATCCACATGTCTCCATCCACATTAATCCGTACACAGACTGACAGCAGATATACAATTATACACAGATTTCTCTCATTGGTTACCTGTCACGTACTTCTTTACAAGGTTTGTCACAGCCTCAAGCTGACAAACTAATCTCTTCCCACCTCAAGGCTGGTTTGTTTTCATTTTGAGTATTGAGAACATTTTTGACACGGTGGACTTTATTCCAAGATATGAGCAGTTGTAGAGATGAGAATTGTCTCTATACTTTAAAAATTTCACTTTTTTTCACTTGCCAAAAGTGACAGGTTGTTCTGATGAGAAGCTGTGTAAAAATGAGTGTGGGGATCGGCTAATCCGAGTAAACCACATAACACTACCTGGCTCAACCCCACAGTCAGCGCTCACCTGTGGCACCATTGGCATGTTCCTTGGTTTTCATTTCACGGATATAGAATTTGGTCACACTTTAGATGAAGTGTTGCGTATAAAGACTTTATACAGCATGCATAATGCCTTCATACATGAAACATAATGTCTTCATAAATCATACATAAGCAAATGTCATGCTTTGTAAAGAGTTAAACAACGCATCCTTATTCAGCATGTGATGCCAGATGCGACAATGACAATGTCACTTCGCTAGTGGCTAAATGCTATAAAGAGTGACATTTTCAGCTATGTGACATTGTCATTGTCACATCTGGCATCACATGCTAGATAAGGATGTGTTATTTCACCCTTTACCAAGCATGATATTTGCTTATGTATGATTTATGAAGACATTATGTTGCATTTATGAAGGCATTATACATGTTGTATAAAGCCTTTATGAGCAACACTTCATCTAAAGTGTGACCTAAAATTTAACATTTGGATTAGACAGTGAGAGGTCATCATGTAACACACATTAATTACCTTGAGAATCGAGCCTAATTCCACAGACCCCGTGCCTGTCCCCTGAGTAACACAGTGATCTCTGAACTCACAGGCCTGTGGTGATCTAATGGAATCAGGGACCCAAATCAAAATCCCCAAAAACTCCTCAACCTCTCTGTGTTCTTCTCTACCTGTGGTTCACACCAGATTAAAACCCCAGACTCCTGATTCAGGACTAAATATGACTCATTACTGATATCACGCCAGGTGTGTGCTGTGCTGCATTATACTGTGTTACCATGTTTCGCGTGCGTGTCAGTATGTCAGGTCACGGGTGCAGTAAGGAGTGATTGAGCGAAAAACGTTTTATCCCCAGGAGTGAGTGGTTCAGATCACGCAGCTGTGAGCGCAGTGACTCATTCGGCGAAGCCTCGCTCGTGTTTGACTCCTGACTCTGTTACAGAGGCCAATAGCATTATGCACACATTTCCTATATGATACAGGACCTATCTCAGGCGGCGTGATAAAATTAATTCTGAAGGAAGGGGAAAATAGACTTTCTCCAAAACCTCTGCAGCAGCTGATTCTGACGCAAAGCGCTAACCAGCTTTGCTGAGGCAGCCGATGCACTTCCTGTGAAAAATATCCGCTGCTTTAAATCCCCAAACGAAACCGGCCGAACGTCAGCCCGAGTCGCGCATTTGTGTTGTTTTATTTCTGGCAGCGATGGTTGGCATAACAGTTAGACCAGCCATTTCCAGATCAAGAAGAGTATTAATGAAGAGGATTTTGGAGACAAAATATTTCAACATGCCATTCAGCAGAATTATTATCATATTTTTACCCATCCAAAGCCAACTGTCTTTCATTAGCAGCAGAAATTAAATTATTAGAACTCGCAATGACAGTACGATAATCATGCTTACCCATAGAAAGCATTGGTAATGAGGATTTTTACACAGATATGTACTCTACATAACTGATGAATAAAAAATATACATCTGTTTATTGAAGTAATGCTCAGCACACAGACTCTCAGATGTTCATTTCAGTTCGGCTCAGCTGAGAGATTCACCCCAGTTTTTTTCTCTCTGGAGATTTAGGGAATATATGGCTTTATTTTATGGCAATTAAACTGGAAAAGATGTTTTCATTTGCATGACTGAATAGGTCAGTTTTTAATGTTAAGTTCAGCTCTTTACTAAAATATCCAGACATAGTTTTTTTTACGTGTTTAAAAAAAAAAAAAAAAAATTCAAACAGCACATATCTTCATAACCATCTCTCGTAATGCCAGTTAATTGCGTAGCTGTTCCTGCAACATCAAAACAGATTTGTCTGGTATGTTATCACTTCCCCTCCACATGCTTATTTACTCGGTGTGACGCGGTGTTCTGCATTTATCTATTGGCACAGTTTCCACTAAGGAAGTAAAGACGATGCAACAAATATTTCGAATCACCACGCCTGGACGCAGTAAAGGTGTTTTCCCCCAGTCTGTCTCTGGTAAACAGACATCGAGAAAATGACAAGGTCTGAACACAGTGACCTTCTGCACAAAATGTAGACTGCAAAAAAATAAATGATCAACTCACTGAAAACGCTACACACTGAGATCCTTAAAAAATTACGCACAAATCCTGGGCGAAATCGTCAGCTCACACACTGCAAGATCTCCCATTTTCTTTGCCTATTTTCTTTGTACATCCTTTTCCAGTGATGGGTCAGGCGTCAGATAGCAGAACAGGTGCTTCTGAATCACACAGGGATTATAGTGACACACAGCGTACCGCCCTGCTGTCGCTGCACCGTAACAGAGGAGGGACGGGAGTCTAAATATTCAGGGCTAATTAAGGATTAAGGAGACGTATCATTCTAAGGCCCTTTGGGTGTTATATTTAATACTTTTAAAAAGGCTTGTAAGATAAGCATCAATGACCAAATATTTTATTTCTACAAACAGCATGGTCAGGGACATGTATTGCCATATTAAAATTAATTGCACAAGGCCATTCGAGCAAATTAAATATGAATAAACGACAGGCATGTTTTATAAATGTCATTTAGCATAACTTCAAATGTTAATAATGGCATGGTCTTGAACGGAATACATTTTTATTTTGAAAAAATAAGTTACTAATTTAACATCCAGTGAACATTGTAATTCATGTGTTGACAGCATTATAGCTATGAATGGAGTGATTCGGCATCATTTCATGTATTGTAAGCTAAATCAGCTAAGCTAGCGGTAAGTTAATGAGCCAATAGCCGTGGAGAAATGAGGACATCCATTCACTGGGAAAGAGTGAAGAAATGCAGTTCCATTCAATTATGAGTTTAAATGCTGAATATTCATTTTGTGCGTCTCCATATCACAGGTAAAACTATCGTTTTACTGAGTCCAATGAGTTTTGATTCCATATGTTTGTGTTGGGCTTATGATTATATGTTCTATCATTCCATGGTAGCAGTGAATTAGTGGATTAAAATGGAGTAAAAACACATACTGTAAGTAAAGAATCACTTAAATCAAACACAATGTTCATTATGTTTGGAGAGACTCCGTTCAAAAAGCTCACAGACTTTATCCATACTAAATTAACCCCATTGGCCATGATTCTACCCACAATCCTTCACAGGCACTCAGGTAAACTTCATTAGCGGGTTACGTCGGGTTTCCTCCTGGAATTTAATGTCATATATCTGCACCAGCCCACAGACATCCGATCAGCTCCCATCCTCACAGTGCGCGATAAATAACCCAAAGAAGAGGATGCTACAGTCCCCTGAGACGCACGTACTCTCAGCATTGTGCTTGATTGCGAGATCAACAAAGTCTTGAAAACGTTTTAAATCTTGTACAAACGTTACATAGATTAAGTTCATCAAATTATATAGTATTGAAAATGATGTTGAGGCCTTTGTGTCTTATTTTCCATAAAAAATAAACCTCAAACCTATATTTAACAGAAGTTTGAATGTATACTGTTACATGCCACGTTTTTTTCCTTTTCTGTATCCTGCTTGTGCTGCTGTGTTTCTCTGTTGGTCCAGATCCCTGCCAGTCATCATCACTCCAAGTCCCACCACAACCAATCAGAAGGATCTGTCATGGTTTTGGAGGTTGGCATTTGTTTGGTAGCTTCCTTTGTTACTCTTGTCCGGGACGATATCGTTTTGCGCACATTGGATTCTTTGGCCAGCTGGCATTAATTGTGGGCGGCGCCCGGACTCTATTTAAGCCCAAGTTCCGCCTCACCACCTTTGCTAGAGCGTCAGTGTTACGTTTGCTCTGCAGCCCGTAGGTTCTCTAGCTGGAGAGTTTGTCAGGAATTAGTTGCAAAAAAGGAAAGTGTTAGTTAGTTTTCTAGGTAGTTTATTACTCTGATTCTCTCTCTCCCTTTCTTTGTTCGTGCACCGTTTGGGTGCTTAATTGTTTGATCTTGGTTTCCGAGATCTCGCCTTTGTTCGTTCGGTCTAGCTCGCTTTGCTTCCTTATTTCTCTCGGACGAGATATATGTCCTTTGGAAGCGCGAGCCCCTCTCTCCTGTTCTGTCTGGTTTCTGTGTTTGTCTTATTGCTGTGCTTCCTTTCTTTTGGCATCTCGAATAATCAGCCATCACAGTACATTCTAGCCAACATGGAGACTTAAGCTGTGGCCGCTATTGAAAAGGTTGTTACCAGCCAGCAAGCTATGGTTTCTGGCTTCGGCGAAGGGCTTTCCAGCCTTGGCAACCAGCAGGTTGAGTTGGCTGAGAGACTCCGCCTTCAGGAAAATTCTTTGCAGAAACAAGAGAGCATTCTGTTAAGTTTGACCGAGAGTATTAGATCCCTGTTTACACAAATTTCACAAAATGTTGCACAAGCACCATCCATGCACCTTCCCCGAGAACCGAAGTTGCAATTGCCCCAAAGATATAGCGGTGAGGCTGGAAAATGTAAAGATTTCATCGCCCAATGTGAGGTATTTTTTAAGGCTCAGCCGTCACGGTTTATTAATGAGGATTCTCGGGTTGCATGTTTTTTATCCCTGCTGACTGACACAGCACGCACTTGGGTCGGCCCACTTACCAGATCTAATTCACCGGTCGTGAATTCTGTGGAGGCTCTTGTTAAAGGGGAATGTTACCGCCAAACCTATGTAAACGTTAATATATACCTTGATGCTGTAAAAAATCACCAATATATTTTTCCCCCCAATTTCCGAACGCTAAATTGGTAAATTTGGCGATTTAAATGCCTTCACAGCGCAGCCTGTCAGAGCGATGACGTTTGACCCGTGACGTCACACAGTGAGAACGTTCACAAACTTAACATTGGTAGAACATGCAACAACTGGAATCTGCTCCAATGTTTTCCTATTTTCAACGGTTTTCCCGAACTTTGGAGGCACCATGCCTCGTTCCTGTGTTGTTGGAGGGTGTAACAACACGAACGCAGATTCTCTTTCTCGGGCATTTTCTTTTTCATATCAGGAAATAATGGCAACCTCATTCCCATATAAAATGTCGTCAGAATAAATGCGAATATTTGAATATCGTAAACATTCATCAAGAGTAATTGCTTAGTGTTTCTACGCAAACAACTTCAGCACCCCAGACAAAGACTGAAAGCTCAGACGGGGCTGTCCTCAAATTTTCCTCAAGACAAGTGAATCATGATTAATGCAGAGATTCAATATCAGTGGCCCTGTGAACTGCCCACCTGCACGTTTCTCAATCTCGCAATATCACAATCAGATGTAACATAACATAAAGTCACCAGCGAATGTAAGAAGTGAAAGAACGCAGCTTTAAAACAACCAGGAAAAGCAAAATACATGACACGTAAAATGTGACAGCGTGCTGACACAGTGAGAACAATATTCATCCAGGAATAGCAAAATACATGACACATAAAATGTGACCGCGTGCCGACACAGTGAGAACAATATTCATGTCTGTGCACAAGCCAGAAAGCACAGGTGTTTAGGATCATTTTACGTCAAACACACAATAAATTTTACCTGCATCAGAGGTGCACTCTCCGGGATTTTCACTGCGCAAGGTCGTTTATTAAGAAAGATTTTACCATGAGCAGCAGCATCAAAAGCGATAATGATTCTGAACTTCTCATACGTTTCTTTTCTCAGGGGCTGGAAGCTCTGATGACGTTATAAGAAAACTGTTAATAAAAGTGGAATAACCGAACTGTTCTCTTACTGATTATGCCATGGGGGTGACACTGCGATCGCAGATGAAGTTATTCTTTACATCCATCCAGTGAGTCAGCTAGTTGCCGTTAGCTAAGGAGTCATTAAAGCGATACGATCTTGGTTTTGCCCTAACTTAATTGTCTATCTGTGCTATGCATTAACTTATCTGATATGATGAGTTCAAGTTACACCGGTAGCCAAAAGATGCAAAATTATGGTGGTCGTAATGTTCTGGCTGATCTGTGCTTACTGAAAACGGGTCGCTTTTGGGGGGCGAAAATGAAAGGCAAAATCAGCGC
Source organism: Gymnothorax javanicus (assembly GCA_029692085.1). NCBI lineage: Eukaryota > Metazoa > Chordata > Actinopteri > Anguilliformes > Muraenidae > Gymnothorax > Gymnothorax javanicus. Next base: position 1,936,683 of record CM056198.1, read on the forward strand.
TCTCGTGGGGTCTGCACGAACGGTGGGAAGCCATCCAGAGGAGGGACATTCGCCTGGGCTTTGATTAAAGCCAGCTCAGAATTTAATATTAATTGAGAAAGTAATTTTGTCTGGAAGCGCAGACAGCCCAAAATATTTTGAGAATGGAAAAACAGTATAACCAATGCCTGCGACACCAATATAGCCTAGGCCTACACCCAGAAACGGGGCTCTGTTAAATCCGTAAATGAATTTCTCTAACAACTACACATAATTATTGAAGAGCACGTGAAGATTTCACTCTTAAATCATTGTTACCGTTATCCTCCAGTGCGACAAAAAGTTGTTTTTATGCATGCTATGTGAACACTAATGGGACATTGCCTAAGGAGCGGTCTCGGCATGGTTCTCAGTACACCGTATTCATGGTGCTTGTGTGACCGAGAGTGGAGCTCTGCTTACCGCCTGCTTAATTCAATTCTGTAAAATGAGCGATCGTGACGATGTGTTATGTTTCCAATCGTAGTTTTAGCACAGTGCACAGTGAGCAAAGACGGCTTTTAATTAGCTAGATTGTATTCAGTTAATAGCTTACTGAAATTGAAGGTGACATCCTGCAGCGATGTGCGCCGTTGATTTATGTCTGAATAGTATTTAATGACATACCTAATCAGAATTGGGTTTTTTATTCTTTTTTCATTTAACGTTAACTTATTTCGAATATTTGAACGGCAAATAGTGAAGCAGTACATCGCTGAGGTGTAAATTCTCATCCAACTTCAAGCGGACAGTGACAAACCGTCCGTCCGCATCGGACCATGGTCAGACATCCTACTTTTGTTTTACTGAAACACCTGACGGACATAGTCTGTCGAAGGTCCGACTTTTCACTCGACAGATGGTCTGACTCAGTCGGACAAGTAAAGTTTATTGAAACAGACCCCTGCTTTCAGAAAATCATCTAAGTCCCACAGCGGGTGACCGGTTGCATCTCAGAAGACCGACCGAGTCCAGCTTTCAGAAATTTGGCTAAGTCCCGTTGCGGGTGACCAGTTTTATTTCCAGTCATCAATTTCGATATCTGTGCTATCCTCAAGTCGCTAATGTCATTGAAATCTGAATCTGAATCATAGCTGCCGCTATGCCTTTCTGTATTGTCCGCAATGTATTTTTGTCTTGCTATCTCACTGTGTGACGTCACGGAGTAATGGGCAGGCTGATTTACAGAGGGTGAAAATCAAGCATTTTGAAACCGTATTTTGGGATATTGCATCAACACAAAAATTTTGAAAAAATTCTCAAAAATAAAGTAGGCCACAGGTGACTGTTTTATATAGTTTATAGCCCTATAAAAAATGTGATAACATTCCCCTTTAAGGAAATGGTGTCAGTATTTGATCAGGATGTGTGTGGTCAGGACGCGGCTACGTGTTTGATGCATCTGAAACAGGGTTCTGAAAGTGTCGCAGAGTTTTCAATTTTATTTCGCTCCCTGGCAACAGAGACAGGCTGGCCGGAAGCTCCTCTAATGACTGTGTTTATTCATGCCCTCACTGAGGAGGTAAAGGACGTGTTGGCTACATTGGAGCCCTGTTCGACTTTTGATTCTTTGGTTTGCACTGCGGTGCGAATTGACAATCGCATCCGCAAACGTAACAGGGAGAAACTAAACAGATTGCCGCTTGCTAGCAACAGGGCCAAAGCTCCTAGTGGCAAGCGTGCGGTTCCCATTCCATCCACTGAAAATTCCACTCCAGTTGAGGCCATGCAGGTAGATGGCTCGTTTGAGAGTCGGACTCATAAACCTGCTCGCAGAAGAATAATCTGCTTCAATTGTAATAAAACGGGTCATACCCGTCCACGTTGCCCGAAGCTTCAGGGAAACGGGAAATCCCTCTAGCGGTATGGGGGGTGCTAGAGGGGCAGACCCAATTTCCCTTCCGAACACTAATCCCTGTTGAACTGACTGTGGGGAGCAAGAGGGTTATTATTGAAGCGTCCGTGGATTCGGGTGCCGTGAATTGTTTTATGGATGTTGAGTGGGCTAGGAGGCACTCCGTTCCTACCTGTCCTTTTTCACAGCCCCGTTCTGTAAGAACTTTGGACGGTCACCTACTGGGAACAGGATTCATAACCAAAGTTTCTGAACCGCTAAATATGTTCAACTCTATTGGTGGTCATTCTGTGAAGGTTCGGTTTTTTATTATCAGTTCCCCTACTTTTCCCATTGTTTTAGGGCATTCTTAGCTACGGGAGCATAGGCCTTGCATCACTTGGGGAAAACAGAATAATCCTATCGTCCACTGGGGTACTGATTGTAGGTCCCATTGTAAGGAGAATGTGACTTGTTTTCACGGACATCAAGCTACGGGGCAGACTGATGCCTGGAGCGAGTGTGAGGAGGTTGTCTCACCTTACCCTCCTAAACTAGAAAAAGGGGCAGAGGAGGGGTTGGAATGGGATCCTCAATTTGATTGGCGACAGCCAGAGGACGATTACCTTTTAGAGGATTTTTTTGATTCTGAATCAGTCACTGAGATGTCAGGTTCTGAACAGGGTGACCACCCTGAACTTTGGTTTGCCTTCTAATGTTCCCAATGATTATGGTGACCTCGCCGAGGTTTTTAGAAAGCAAAGGGCCTCGACTTTACCTCCTCACCGCGTGTATGATTGCGAGATTAATCTCTACCCTGGTACTACTCCCCCTAAGGGTTTGTTATACTCGCTATCAGGGGCTGAGCGTAAAGCTATGCAAGAGTATATCCAGGAGGCTCTAGCTAATGGTTTCATTTGGTCGTCTACCTCTCCTGCGGGTGCGGGGTTTTTTTTCGTGGGCAAAAAAGATGGCGGTTTGAGACCCTGTATTGATTACAGGGGTCTCAATAATATCACTGTCAAGAACCGATATCCCCTTACATTGATGAACTCTGCCTTTGAGCGTCTGCAGGAGGCGTCATTTTTTACTAAGTTAGACCTCCGCAATGCTTATAATCTGGTCCGGATCCGGGAAGGGGATGAGTGGAAACGGCATTTAATATGCATGATGGGTATTACAAATATTTGGTCATGCCGTTCGGATTGGTTAACGCCCCCTCTGTATTCCAGGCACTCGTCAATGACGTTCTCCAAGAGATGTTGGAGATATTCGTCTTTGTCTATCTTGACGATATTCTGATTTTTTCTTCAACTCTCTCGGACCGTAAACAACACGTCAGACAAGTGCTTGAGGCCCTCCTTAAAGCTAAGCTATTTGTCAAGGCAGAGAAATGCACCTTTCACGCCCAAACCGTCTTGTTCCTGGGCTTCATTGTTTCCAAGAGGTCGGTCCATATGGATCTGGACAAGGTGGCTGCGGTCAGGAATTGGCCTGCCCCTCAAAGTGTTAAGGAGGTCCAACGCTTCTTGGGCTTTGTTAACTTTTATAGGAGGTTTATCTGTAATTTTAGTGCAGTTGCTGCTCCCATTATTGCGCTCACCAGAAAGAATACCTCCTCAGCGTTTTTTTGGTCTCCAGTAGCTGAGGCTGCCTTTCAGGAATTAAAGAAACGTTTTAGCTCAGAGCCCATTCTGGTTTTGCCCGATCCCTCCCTCCCATTTGTGGTGGAGGTGGATGCTTCGGAGGTTGGGGTGGGTGCTATTTTGTCCCAGCCCCCTTTGGGACAATAAGCTACACCCATGTACATACTTCTCCCGGTCTTTGTCCGCCGCGGAACAGAATTACAGCATTGGTGACCGGGAGTTATCGGTGGTTAAGTTAGCGCTTGAAGAGTGGCACCACTGGTTGGAGGAAGCTGAACACCCTTTTGTGGTATGGACAGACCATAAAAATCTCCAGTATATTCAGCAAACCAAGCGACGTAATTCTCGGCAGGTGCGGTGGTCATTGTTCTTTAACCGCTTAATTTTACGCTAACCTACCGCCCTGGCTCTAAAAATATTAAGCCTGACGCCTTGTCGTGGATTTACGACCGCTCTGATCGCGATCCTACCCCGGAGCCAGTTATTCCGGCTGCTCAGACTGTGGCGCACATTCAATGGGAGATTGAGGCGGTGGTTCAGGAGGCTTTGAAGACCGATCCCGGTCCTGGGGGGGACCCTCCTGGCTGTTTGTTTGTCCCGTCTAGGGTTACGTCACAGGTTGTCCAGTGGGGACACTCTTCCCGCTTGGCAGGGAACCCGGGAGCCCATCGGACCAAGCAGTTCCTGGCCCAACGTTTTTGGTGGCCCGGTATGATGAGGGACATTCGGGAATTTGTTGCTGCCTGTGGCATCTGCTCCAAAAACAAAACTTCTCATCTTCCTCCCTCTGGTTTGCTGCGAACATTGCCCGTCCCCAGGCGCCCTTGGACGCATATCGCGTTGGATTTTATTACGGGACTGCCTGTGTCTGAAGGCAACACGGTCATCTTGGTCGTGGTTGACCGTTTTCCAAGGTCGTTCATTTTGTCGCGCTACCCAAGCTGCTTTCAGAGACGGCCCTTCTTGTGGTTAATCATGTGTTCTGGCTGCATGGGCTTCCGCAAGATGTTGTCTCTGACCGGGGTCCTCAGTTTACGGCCAGATTCTGGCGGGCGTTTTGTAAGCAGTTGGGGGCCACTGTGAGTCTCTCCTCTGGTTTCCACCCAGAGACCAACGGGCAGACTGAGCGTACTAATCAGTTGTTGGAAAACACTCTTCGCTGTTTAGCGGCGGATAATCCATCTTCGTGGAGTTGATTTTTAGCATGGGCCGAGTATTCCCATAACTCACTAAGTAATTCCTCCACGGGCTTTTCCCCGTTTGAAACTCAGGTGGGTTACCAACCTCCGCTGTTTCCCGAGACTAAGAGTGATTCCGAGGTTCCCTCGGTCAACCATTTCATTCGTCGTTGTCGGTCGGTTTGGACCAGGGTCCGTTCATCTCTGTTGCGCTCGGAGCTCAAACAGAAATCCACCGTCGATAGAAGGCGTCGTTTGGCCCCATCTTATCGGGTGAGCCAGAGAGTTTGGCTATCTTCCTGGGACCTCCCCTTGAAGGTAGAATCACGAAAACTGGCTCCTCGCTATATTAGCCCGTTCAAGATAGTACGGAAGATCAATCCGGTCACCGTCCAGTTAAAGATCCCTAGATCTTTGCGCATCCACCCATTGTTCCTTGTCTCTCGTATTAAGCCGGTCAGCACTAGCGTCCTGGCACCTGCCGACACACCCCCGCCGCGAATGGTTGAGGGGTGGCCGGTTTACACCGTGCGCCGCATTCTGGCCGAGAGGCGTGTTGGTCGTGGGGCCCAGTTTCTCGTGGACTGGGAGGGATATGGCCCTGAGGAGCGCTGCTGGGTCCCTTCCCGGGATATTCTGGATCCCACACTCATTTCCGAGTTCCGTGCACAAGGTTCCCTGGGGACTTCTGGAGCTCGGGGGGGGGGGTGTCCTGTCATGGTTTTGGAGATTGGCGATATCGTTTTGCCCACATCGGATTCTTTGGCCAGCTGGCATTAATTGTGGGCGGCGCCCGGACTCTATTTAAGCCCAAGTTCCGCCTCGCCACCTTTGCTAGAGTGTCAGTGTTACGTTTGCTCTGTAGCCCGTAGGTTCTCTAGCTGGAGAGTTTGTTAGGAATTAGTTGCAAAAAAGGAAAGTGTTAGTTAGTTTTCTAGGGAGTTTATTACTCTGATTCTCTCTCTCCCTTTCTTTGTTCGTGCACCGTTTGGGTGCTTAATTGTTTGATCTCGGTTTCCGAGATCTTTCCTTTGTTCGTTCGGTCTAGCTCGCTTTGCTTCCTTATTTCTCTCGGACGAGATATATGTCCTTTGGAAGCGCGAGCCCCTCTCTCCTGTTCTGTCTGGTTTCTGTGTTTGTCTTATTGCTGTGCTTCCTTTCTTTCCGGCCACTGCCTTTGGCGTCTAGAATAACCAGCCATCATAGGATCCCCTACCTATCAGTTCATCCAATCACCTTTCAGCCCTTCATTCCGGACATCCAATCATCTTTCACCCCCGCTATTTTAAATTCGGATCCTGTGACCTGAAGAGATCTGTTTTGTTACCACCATTTTCGTATCGTGCTGTATTGTGTTCTTTTGAGTTTTGGAGACAGTTTTTTTGAGTTCCAGACTACATCTTGTTTTGTGTCTGGAGGTTTGTGTTGGCCACACTGAGGCCGGGGAAGGGTAAGACAGAGGCCCTTATACACTGGCACGTAGGAAGAATTCTTGTTAGACACACTAGTTTAGGAGTGATTGCCAACCGCTGTATTTTGGTTTGGGAAGTTAGTATAGTTAGATAGGCTTTTCTTTGTGTACATATGAGAAGCAATTAGTTAGCTTCCCGTTTTTGGTTTCTAGTAAGCGATATTTGGTTTTGTTGATTTCTTTTCTTGGGCAAGGCTCAGGTCCCCGGACCTTGGATGTGTGTCTCGTTTGTCTACGTTTCCTTTGTGCAGTAAATATTGTAAATATTGTATATACCTTTTGCACCAGTAAACACCATTGCACTCTTAATTCGTTCTGGGCTCTGTGTTTATATTTTGCCCCCCCCCTTTATATGTGCTGAGTTGTGGCCCGTTCGGGCTTAATCTATTCTCCACCAACCTGGCTAAAGCCAAAGTGCGACCCAAGCTTCCCTAGGTGCCTGGGCTCGTAACAATACTGTGAGCAAAAAAAAAAAAAAAAAACCTCAATTTTTTATTTTTATGAAACCGGAGGCTGAGCATGAGTTTACTCTAATGTTTCATTTGTGGCACCTTCAGAAAATGCAAATTTTGTGTAAAATTTATCGCCCGTCAGCCTTTCGCTATTTACTGTAGAAATACAACAGAACACATGTACAGCAAAGCTCTCCACAGCGGGAGATGTTGAGATTCCACCCACAATGTAAGAGCTGATTAGCATTCAGGGTCAGGTCTATACATTCATTATAATGTCTAATAATGTCTAAGTTAGAAGACTTGGTAGCTTATGCACAAACTATGAATAAATTACACAGTAAAACAAATTTCCATAACAATAAGTACGCTTGATGGGGAAAGCACACTTGGGCATATGCTCATTATATTTCACATTACACACATTACACAATTCAATATTTAAGCTCTCAGCCGGAGGCAAATGTGCATCTGACAAGAGAAACAATCTGGTAAATTTTTCAATATCTAGCAGTAATTTTTGTGATTTTATACATTATAATCCTTTAAAGGGGACCTCTTTTGCTATATTTCCAAAGTTACATTTTGATCTTGGACTCCCCTAGAGTACTCCTGATCGCTCAAAGTCCAAAACAGGGTCCTTATTTAGCTCATACTGCCATCCTCAAAAAACCCCATTTGCAGTCCATTGTAGTCTCTGCCTGAAACGCCTCATTGGGGTGGCTCTTCCACTATGGCCCCCACTCCCCGTGTGCCCACTTTCTTCTGACTCGCCAGCTCTGTGGAGGGCGGAGTTGGGCGGGACGAGGCTGCACAACACAGTTTTCTGGGTCCGAAAGTCTGGCAGCTCAAGCTCGAATTTGCTATCGGCTACAGTTCGCTATGGCAACAGTGGTGAGTACAGCGGTTTTTCTACTCTATAGCTAGGATGCAGGGAAAGCTAGAATCCACCACATACAGACAAATTTGTAGAACGGGTCGACATGCCCAAGTGTAGACCGGAGACTGTAGAAATCCGGTGGGCCTGAGTTTAGAGGGAAACATTGACAGTGAGGAGCAGCTAAAAGTGGACAAACAGCTTATAGACTGCTTCGGTGTGTATTAGGACCTGCTGGTTCGTGTGCATAACTGTGGTGTGTCGTTAGCGTGGAGTAACGAACAGCTTCTGCGCTGGTATATGACGGAGCGGCGAAATCTCCAGGCTAAACGGCCTTTTCGGAAATTGCCCGTGGTAATGGTTTACTTATTATTGTCGGAATGACCAGCGTTTCCTCGAAAATGGGCGCGTTATGGATAGTCTTGCGAGAGCTAGATAGAGCTCCGGTTACGTTATGAGCATAATACAGGTTTTACAGACCGTAAGTTCCATCTGCGTGAACCGTTGCTTATGTGGAGCTAGCGAATCGATAACTTTTAGAGGAAAAAATTTAATATTCAATTGCTGATTTAATATTCAGTTGACGGCAATGCAGAGAAATCGTTTGTTATACCGGACACGTTATAGCCTGTGCGCTTCCCTATTGCTTTCAACGGTAGCATCAGAGAGCTTGCCCATGTATTGGAGAAGTATCAGGCTGACCCCGGTCATGGATAAGTAAAGCGATCGTTTCACAAGCACCCAAAAACGCGCCCCAAGCTCTGCAAAACCTATATCTGGTCTAACTAAAGCCTTCGCAGCCCAACTCTGCAGACACATACAGCACCTCTCCGGTTAGCTTCAACTGTAGTGGCTACAATCAGGCAACGTTATGACTGCCTATGATGAAACTGCCACATTGATGCTTACCGAAGTAACACAAGCATACCGATCGTAATTACTGCATATAAGTTACCAGCAGCATTTTAATTTGCATAGCACGCGAACTAACATGCAGTAGCTGATAACCGAACGGTCATAACAACTACAGAGACAAACCCTGCAATACAGGTTTTAAAGAAAGTAAATTCCGTTACCGGGGGGGCAGTTGTACCAAGCATCCAAATTACAAACAAGTATAAAAAGTTCGCTTCAAATGAGGTTTATGTTCACACACACCTTCTGTTGAATTTCCCCTGATATTACTCTTGCATATTTAGGACACAAACATTAGCAACAGTAACTTGGCTACGTTAGCCGCAGTGCTACAGCCACGTTCAACAGGCCATCAGTTTGGTAGGCTTATGCTGTGAAGCAACTGCTTCCGCATCTGTAGCCATGTTTCCACCCACACGTTCTTACACGAATTAAGTAATATTGAATTAAAAATGCCTCACGGAGACGGTTAAATTAGACTTGATTTCAAGACTATTGACTCATAGTTTGTACGGTCCATCTCATCAGATTTTCTCTTGATCGGTATAAGGCTTATGCGATAAATGCTGATGGAAACGTTATTCGCCGAATAAATCTGCTACTGCATCTTGACGGTGTTTTGATGCCGTCGTTTCCTTCTGATAATGGTCTGCTATGCTGCTAATAGCTGGCACCTAAGCACTACTACCACTTGTGCAATTATCGTCATTTGTTGGTGAACACGATCCATTTTGGCTAACCAGCTAAATTAGTTGGCTAACAAACTACTTTTGTTCACGTGAAGGTTCTGCGATTCAGTGCGAAAATGAATGAAACAGCTTAAAATGTCAGAAATGTACTCGATTCACCAATTTGATTGCATAACAGCATGGGGCGTCATTACAGACAGGCCTACTTTTTATTCGCTTTAATGCCGTTAGATGGAAACATATTTTCACCAGCTTTATTCGCATGAATATTTTTGGCGAACTTCAGATAATTCAATTGACAAGTGGATGGAAACGTAGCTTGTGAGTCACGGACAGTCGCGACTGATACAGGCTTTATCTTCAGATATTTTACAAAGCCTGCGTTTGAGGCCAGTTGTTAGTGCTAACTATTGTTAGCAGTCCTGCTAGCCTCCCGTTACTCGTTAGCTTCACTTACATTATTTGCTGTTATATAGTTACTTACAGCTTGTGGCTCCAAGCGCTTGATCGATGCAACTGCTTCAGGTTTGAGAAGCAGCTGAATCGCTTATCCTGTGTCAAATTGAAGACCTGTGTGCAAGAAGTACCTAAGTCACAAAATAATACTTTCGAGATTTTGGGGGTCAAAGTTTTCAGCACATGTTGCAGATCATGACCATGGACAATGGAAACGCACCAGCACACGAGACTTGAGCGCTTCTTTGCAGAAATCTGTGGTATCAGATGATGCTTTGGCCATTGTAGCTTTTAATACTGGTGTCAGCTCATTTTTTGCAAAATGTGACTTAAGTACTTCTTGCAAACAGGTCTTCAATTATCCTTTATTGACAAAGCTGTGTTTGGTGAAATGCTGAGCACAAACAGCTAACATTCGCTTTGGCCGTGGCTGTTCGCCGTGAGCAAACAAAAAAGCTACCCACTGATTTCTGGAGGCATCGTCTTTTGGGAGAGAAACAGGTGCTTTTCTTCGCGTCCAAAGTAAACGGACGAGCAGCTTTGGGAGAGATACTGACAAAATTGAACCTCAAATGATCTGTGGTTCTTCTTTTGTATTTCTGGAAGTGTAGATGCTACTAAGGCATAGTATGATCCGCGGTTGTTCATGTCTGCTAGAATAGTTTCCGGTGTGGACAGGTCCAGCGCCGTGATTGGCTTTGGCTAGGTCTGTACTAATTGGACTGCACAACCTGAAGTCAGGTTTTGTCCAGATATCGCGAAGATCTCGGGACGAGCTGTTCAGAGAGGAAATCACGTTCACAAAATCGTGTTCTTGGATTACGGCAAAACCCCTGTATCTTATGTTTAGAAACTTTTCAGAGGTTGAGTATGGACATCCAACATCATAACATTACCTATATGTATTAAAAGAAGGATCAGCATAATAGGTCCCCTTTAAGGGAACCTTACCTTCCATTCAGTTAATTTTTCTCAATTCTCATCTCTGATGTGATTTTGTGACGTATGAGAAATGCTTCCCAGTCAGTGAAACGAGCTATTTAATGATTTAATGCAAAACATGTTGAACTATTTTTTTCGCTTTTGTCACTATGTGGCAAACCTGTGTATGGCCTGTATATAACCAGCCCCTCAACAAGTACATTTAGCATTTTGAGGAAACTTACTCATAGTCTGGTTTGTGATTGTCACTCATGCCCACATTGTTCTAAAGCCCTGCTCTGACTCTTGGGGAAAAAAAGTGAATAAATGGTTTTTATATGACACAAAAAGTCTGATTTGTGGTGCGATGTGCAGATAAATCTACAGACTTGCCTCATGCAGCACCACTGCCCAGCACCTGACCCTACAGACGGTGAGAGGCCATGATTTACGCTATGTGACTGGTGTCTCTCGGGACAGTGCGACGCGGCAGTCACACCCTGTCCTATATCTGTCTCCCGTCCGTTACAGCCACTGGCTGAGCGAACAGCTTCTGCTCAATTCAGCGTCATCTCGATAAAACCGCTTCTCCCCGAGGACAGGAGAAGAAGAGGAACAGCCCTGTCCCCTCCTGCTGTGAAGGAGAGCCGAGAGAGAGGAGGTGTTATTCCGGAATGATCCTGGACTTCTCAGAACACAGTCCTCTGCTCAATCAGAGGTGTGCGATCCACAGCTGCAATGCTATGTACAAGAGTGGAAGCCATATTGAAATCTGTCCTGTTAAAATAAGAGGATCATTCAATGATCCTCAATAAAAGCTGTGAAACATAACTATTTTTGTCCCTGTTTGGACGTCAATGTCTCACAAGTTACTTTTCAGCTGCTGAATTACATTTCTACCCTGGACAAAGGAGAGTGAGTGTGAAAGAATATTTTGTGAATGAACCGTCGCTTAAAGAGTATGTTCTTTCCTTTGTTGGTACCTTTATGAAATCATCACAGATTAAAAATGTAAGGTTGCCATGGCAGTTTCACATGATGACTGTTGGTTCTGTTTTATAAAGGCTCAGCTTCTCACAGGTTTTTTTCTTTAGCCATTTATACTTGATTCTGTCCTGCTGATTGACCTTCATGAAGATTTCTCTGCACCTGTACATGAAGATTTGCTGCCAGACTTTCTGAATACTCCAGCAGAAATTGTCAAACAGATGCAAACCTGCTGTTCTCTTCTGTTGTCAAACAATCCCTTTATTTTTCTCAGTAAGTGGGTGGAAGTAAAATAAGAATGTCTTTTAATTAACCGTCATTACAGCAGGATTGTGAAGGTAAATATTAAAATAGGTATTATGACAACAAATTTCTAAACAAAATAAATGGTTCAAGGGGAACTTACTGATCAATCCATTTGACAAGGTCAACGTACATTAAGAAAAATTTCAGCAGATGTGGCAGAGTTAAGAGTGAAGCATGGGGCTACCATGCAAACACAAAGAGAGCGGGGGGGGGGGGGCATGGGGGGGGCATGGCAACAAGGAGGTAACATACAAACATGGAGAGACCACGCTAACAAGGAGGTAACATTCGAACATGGAGAGAACACGCTAACAAGGAGGTATCATACAAAATGGAGAGAACACACTAATAAAGAGGTAACATACAAACATGGAGAGAACATGCTAACAAGGAGGTATCATACAAACATGGAGAGAACACGCTAACAAAGAGCTAACATATAAACATGGACAGAACATGCTGACAAGGAGATAACATACAAACATGGAGAGAACATGCTAACAAGGAGGTAACATACAAACATGGAGAGAACATGCTAACAAGGAGGTAACATACAAACATGGAGAGAACATGCTAACAAGGAGGTAACATACAAACATGGAGAGAACATGCTAACAAGGAGGTAACATACAAACATGGAGAGAACACGCTAACAAGGAGGTAACATACAAACATGGAGAGAACATGCTAACAAGGAGGTAACATACAAACATGGAGAGAACATGCTAACAAGGAGGTAACATACAAACATGGAGAGAACACGCTAACAAGGAGATAACATACAAACATGGAGAGAACACGCTAACAAGGAGGTAACATTCAAACATGGAGAGAACATGCTAACAAGGATATAACATTCAAACATGGAGAGAACACACTAACATGGAGAGAGCACGCTAACAAGGAGGTAACATACAAACATGGAGAGAACATGCTAACAATGAGATAACATACAAACATGGAGAGAACACACTAACAAAGAGATAACATTCAAACATGGAGAGAACACACTAACAATGAGATAACATACAAACATGGAGAGAACACACTAACAAGGAGGTAACATACAAACATGGAGAGAACATGCTAACAAGGAGGTAACATACAAACATGGAGAGAACATAACAAGGAGGTAACATACAAACATGGAGAGAACATGCTAACAAGGAGGTAACATACAAACATGGAGAGAACATGCTAACAAGGAGGTAACATACAAACATGGAGAGAACACGCTAACAAGGAGGTAACATGCAAACATGGAGAGAACATGCTAACAAGAAGGTAACATACTAACAGAGAGAACACGCTAACAAGGAGGTAACATTCAAACATGGAGAGAACATGCTAACAAGGAGATAACATTCAAACATGGAGAGAACATGCTAACAAGGAGGTAACATTCAAACATGGAGAGAACATGCTAACAAGGAGGTGACATACAAACATGGAGAGAACATGCTTACAAGAAGGTAACATACAAACATGGAGAGAACACGCTAACTAGGAGGTAACATTCAAACATGGAGAGAACATGCTAACAAGGAGATAACATTCAAACATGGAGAGAACATGCTAACAAGGAGATAACATTCAAACATGGAGAGAACATGCTAGCAAGGAGGTGACATACAAACATGGAGAGAACATGCTAACTAGGAGGTAACATTCAAACATGGAGAGAACATGCTAACAAGGAGATAACATTCAAACATGGAGAGAACATGCTAACAAGGAGATAACATTCAAACATGGAGAGAACACGCTAACAAGGAGGTAACACAAACATAGAGAGGACACACTAACAAGGAGATAACATTCAAACATGGAGAGAACATGCTAACAAGGAGATAACATACAAACATGGAGAGAGCACGCTAACAAGGAGGTAACATTCAAACATGGAGAGAACACGCTAACAAGGAGGTAACATACAAACATGGAGAGAACACGCTAACAAGGAGGTAACATTCAAACATGGAGAGAACATGCTAACAAGGAGATAACATTCAAACATGGAGAGAACATGCTAGCAAGGAGGTGACATACAAACATGGAGAGAACATGCTAACTAGGAGGTAACATTCAAACATGGAGAGAACATGCTAACAAGGAGATAACATTCAAACATGGAGAGAACATGCTAACAAAGAGCTAACATATAAACATGGACAGAACATGCTGACAAGGAGATAACATACAAACATGGAGAGAACATGCTAACAAGGAGGTAACATTCAAACATGGAGAGAACACGCTAACATGGAGAGAACATGCTAACAAGGAGGTGACATACAAACATAGAGAGGACACGCTAACAAGGAGATAACATTCAAACATGGAGAGAACATGCTAATAAGGTGATAACGTACAAACATGGAGAGAGCATGCTAACAAGGAGGTAACATACAAACATGGAGAGAACGCGCTAACAAGGAGGTAACATTCAAACATGGAGAGAACACGCTAACAAGGAGGTAACATACAAACATAGAGAGGACACGCTAACAAGGAGATAACATTCAAACATGGAGAGAACACGCTAACAAGGAGGTAACATAGAAACATGGAGAGAACACGCTAACACAAACACAGCACCCCACAGTCCCCCATCTCACCCCCTGATAACACAAACACAGCGCCTCACAGCCCTCATCTCACCCCCTGATAACACAAACACAGCGCCTCACAGTCCCCCATCTCACCCCCTGATAACACAAACACAGCGCCTCACAGTCCCCCATCTCACCCCCCTGACAACACAAACACCGTGCCTCACAGTCCCCCATCTCACCCCCTGATAACACAAACACAGCGCCTCACAGTCCAACATCTCACCCCCTGATAACACAACCACAGCGCCTCACAGCCCCCCACTCAGCGCGAGTCAAGGCCAAGCAGCTCTTTTCCTGCAGGTCGTGTGCAGGGTGGCTCGGCTACAGGCGAATATACTGAATGAGAAACAGTGAAGCCTGGACAATCAGCCACTCCATTTGATATACTGCTCAGTCTCTGTTAAAGACCTGCGCACTGCTTCCTTCAGGTGTGAACTGAATCCACTTGTAACATGCCCAAAATGTTGTTTTATCAAGCGTTGAATGCTTGCATCACTAATTCCAGAGACATATCAGCAGCAAACCAAATACCACAGAGGAAAAGATGTCCTCATCTCATGAGATGATGCCCCACAGTGTGTCAGTACATTCTGAGGTCAGCAATAGTACAGTGGTATTGCGTGACTCCCGTTCTGAAACCACATCAACAGTGTGCTTCTTCTTCCATTTATAAACTTTACTCAGGCACACTGTCCATTCAGATATAACTTCCAAACAGAAATGGGTCAAAAACACGCAGACAACAACCAGAGTTATGCCGCATATGAATGTGTGTGCCGAGACTGACCCACCCTGGCTTGCTCTAAGCCTAGCAGTAATTTCATGTCTAATTAAATCATTTAACATTATAAACACTACAAACATTTAATTACTTGGGCATATTCCCTGGTAATGGAGAGGAATTAGAGCTCGCTGTACTGTTTCTAACTTAAGCTTGCCTTGGGGCTTGCTGCATTGTTTATATTAATTGATCCATTTAATAAATGAACCTGTTGAAAAATCTGCACTTAGCTGAGGTCATTTCCATCACGGCTGTGGAATGGTTGTGTTTGTGGCTGAAATATGAGGGGGGGGAGAATTGCCTGAGGCGATTTCATTAAACAGGGTGAATGAAAAATCAAATTACATTCCAGAAGATAATGGTAGAAGTCTTTTTAAAAAAGAAAATATAGAAATAATCTGGGAAGTTTGCGAACATAGCAGGATGTGTTTTGCTCGACACGTATTCGCAGTAACCTTTCCGTCAACCCCTTCTGGCTGCTACTTCAGCTGGACAGTCCGGTTTGAATTAATGCAGCCTGAAATTAAAGAGGAAAATCGCTGTGGCATTATGGGGCTTCGTACTTTAGTAGGACTGACACAAGTGAAAGGGCAGCATGAGCCGGATTATGAGCTCTGAGGAGGACTGTGCTCTGACGTTCGGCTCCGCAACTCCTCTCAGTGAGCGAGAGAAATTGCTCATTTTGTCATCGGCTCGTCTCTGTGCAGCGCGAGACAGAAATATATCCTGTTACAGAGTAAGTGCAATTGAAATGCTCTCTCAGACCTGAGCACAGAAAATAGCGCAATGACCTCACAGAACATTTACTGCCGGTCTCTGAACATTTTGAGCACCGCAAAATTTTCAGTGGATTGTTCAGGATGTCACCAGCAATTTTTATCAGGGTGCTTTCCAGAAACTCATTTGTATTCACATCCGAATAACAATGTTTTTCGGACGGGTACGATGTGTAAACATTACACAAACTTTGAACCCCGTCAAGATGATTTATGCATCTGTGAGCTAATTACAAAATTAATACATAATTTTACATCTAACGCGTTTAGCAAATGAGATGCAGAACAGAGAAAAATGTGTTCTTGCACTATGTCATTAGAGCCTTGCCTGCAGGACTGGGGATCCTGATTTACCCAGTGTGTGACAGCTAATATAGCACATTGTGTTTATTTTAGAAGGCAGGACGACACGGATAAAAACTCAATTATTTTCAGCTATTCTTAACCAGGCCAATTCATTATTAGGCCCTCCTGAGAATACCGCTTCAGAGGACCGAGGAAACACCGGGAGAAATTGATCTGGCAGCTCAGCAGTGATTGGATACTGAACACACATTGATCTGGCAGCTCAACAGTGATTGGATACTAAACACACAGTATCATGCAAGCGATTCTGGAAGGCAGAGTGGTATTACATTATATTACAGTGAGCATTATAGCAGGCTCTGCATGGAGAAGCGACATTATGTTACACAGTGCATTATAACAGATTCTACATAATGAACTGACATTATTTTACAGTGTGCATTATAACAGATTCTACATAATGAACTGACATTATTTTACAGTGTGCATTATAACAGATTCAACAGAACAAACTGACATTATTTTACAGTGTGTATTATAACAGATTCTGCATAATGAACTGACGTTATTTTACAGTGTGCATTATAACAGATTCTGCATAATGAACTGACATTATTTTACAGTATGCATTATAACAGATTCTGCATAATGAACTGACATTTTACAGTGTGCATTATAACAGATTCTACATAACGAACTGAAATTATTTTACAGTGTGCATTATAACAGATTCTGCATAATGAACTGACATTTTACAGTGTGCATTATAACAGATTCTACATAACGAACTGACATTATTTTACAGTATGCATTATAACAGATTCTGCATAATGAACTGACATTTTACAGTGTGCATTATAACAGATTCTACATAACGAACTGAAATTATTTTACAGTGTGCATTATAACAGATTCTACATAACGAACTGACATTATTTTACAGTATGCATTATAACAGATTCTGCATAATGAACTGACATTTTACAGTGTGCATTATAACAGATTCTGCATAATGAACTGACATTATTTTACAGTGTGCATTATAAGAGATTCTGGATGCTGAGAGTTCCTGTATGAGAACGGGACACTAGCAGTGTTTGTGGTCGGCTCCAGTCATTCACTCCTCTCAATATCCGTCTTTCGGATGAGACGTTAAACCGAGGTCCTGACTCACTGGTCACTAAAGATCCTATGACACTCTTCGATAAGAGTAGGGGGTTCCCCGGTGTCATGGCTGAAGTCCCAACCTGGCTCTTTCGACCTGCCACCTAATCATCCCCTGATCTAATTGGCTGTGCAAATTTCCCTCTCCCTCCCCACCTCAACCCCCAGGGCTCCCTTGAAAAAGAGATTTCAATCTCAACGGGACTTCCCTGGTGAAATAAGGGTTAAATAAATAAACATATAATCTATCAGTGAAAGAGGAAGTGATGAACAGTGATTTCATCAGATATGGGAAGCACTGCTGTCTCCTCAGCCCTGATCCTATCACTTTCTCTCCCTGTAATTATCACTTTTTTTTTCTTTTGCAGATTTTTAATTGTGTTTTTACAGTATTTACATTATTCTTATCTCATATCTCAGGTGACTTAAGTTTTCCATCACTGAGTCATCTTGACAGGAGCACATTTGCCTGTGAGGATGGTATAAAAAGCAGTACTGTTCTGTCGCCAGGGACAAAAATTATTACAACTGTAGGACTACAAAAAAAGAAAAAACAATAATAATAATTATAATAATGCTCTCGCAGTTAAATCTTTGGGGAAAACACTCTTGTCTTTGTGAATGTGTCTTCTGAGCGAGTGAATCCTGAGCGAGTGTGTATTCCCCGCAGAAATGGCTGCTTGTGCACTGAGTGTTCAGTACAGATGTAGAGGCACTTCACATTGTAAATAAACTCACTTTTCCACAGTCCTACTGATCAAGTACAGTACCCTTCATTTCCTGGTCTATAATCTCAATGCTTCAATGCTGCAGGGTGAAGTTGCCTTCAGACGTCGACTTCCAGGCTGCTCAGCCTGTCAGGCTGCGTAAACACCGCCCCCAAGTACAACCAATCAAATCGCGAGCTAGAGTACAACCAATCCGCTCACGAGGCAGCCAATTCAATTCGGAAGCCTTTACTCGGTAGTCTAAGTGGGCTTAAGAACATTAATATTGTTAAAAACGAATGCATTTAATCGTGAGTTTTCTCATTAAAGAAACTGATTCGGGAGGTAACGTTAGATATTTCGGCTATTTTGATTATGTTAACCCATGCAAACAAGTGCTTTTTTTTTTGTCTTACTGTGAACTTATAGACCGAACCTTAGCTAAACAGGTCATACTTGTTAACTTAAACACTTCTACAATATAACTTTAAGTATAACTCTGTTTGAAACATAAAATTGGCCTACTTGTGTGATTTTGTTCAATAAGCTGTTTAGTTGAGCTTCTTAAAAACTTCAACTGCAAGTTGCTGTAACGTTAACTGCCTTCAAGGCTGATTGTAGAGACTAGTGCCTTGCAGGCTGGTTAGAAGGCTAATGTTGATTTCATATTGTATAATCTTTGATAATATTCAGTCAGATGCCTTCCAGCCTGACAGTAGAGACTAGTGCCTTGCAGGCTGGTTGGTAGGCTGATGATTTCATATATATATGTGTGTGTGTGTGTGTGTGTGTGTTTACAATTCTGATGCCTTCGAGGCTGACAGTAGAGACTCCCTCAGCATTACTTATTTTTCAGCCCATAGATTTATTACAGTTCGAAATCAACCACGTTACCTCAGAAAACTGACCGAGGTGTTGTTGCATATTGATGTTGTCTTTACTTTTTACACTCTTTTTAGGAGTTGAAACGATGTCTCGGCGCCATCGTGGAGCCCTACCCGCCCCACTAAAAAAGTAAAAAAAAAAACAGTCCCAGCACCCACCCCGGCCCTGATACTCCTGCAGCGCAGCTTTTCCCGCCACATTTCCTTTAAGACTCTTCAGATAGTCCTGTATAAATCACAGGGCAAATATCTGGACATCTCTCTTAATCCTCTTGTGCTTCAGCGATGGCAAATATTTTAACCATCACTCAAAAATATGTGCATGTAATCACAGATGATTATTCCAAGGTAAGCTTACCAGCTAAATCCCTCAAAATCTTTCTACCTCAGTGCAGTGAGAAAGTGCGCCTGGAGCTGTGATACTGTACTGCCTTATCTCGTGCACGCACAGAATTATGAGTGGATATGCTAACAGAATAAAGTATATTTTTATATGGGACTTATTATTTTTATTCTGAGAACATGATATTTATGGTCTTGGGGGATAAAGGATAATTAAACTGCAGTATTTAAATTGGGCCCTGAATGGTATTTTCTATAAGCGATAACTCAGAGTTTGATTGTTCTCCGGTGCCACAGGTCCAGATCCGATCTAAGAGCCAGATTTGTTCCCGTTGGGCTTACAACAAATGCTCTGTAATAAAAGGTTATTACTGAGCAACAGCAACATGAACAAAGGGAAGATAGAACAGCAGTTGGCAGTTAGCTTCATTACACATGAAAATATTCTTCAATACTTCATTATTTCACATGTGGAATTAAGAGTACCAAAAACTGCTGTTCACCGTTACCTACTTTGTTCCAGCTCAGGCTCCTAGATCATAAAGAACCATTGATACATAGAGTGGAAGAAAGCTATGAATTACTTTAAATGTATGTAATTGCAAATATCAGGGAATTTAACAAGACGGTATATATATATATATATATATATATATATATATATATATATATATATATATATATATATATATCTCCGGTTCTGGGGAGGTTCTTTAAACTTTCAACATTTTGGCATGTGGATGTTCCCCAGTGAAGTAACTGCAATGCGGCTGAATTATTTTTTAAAGTTTCAGTTATCTTTACAAATTAACATACTAACAAGACATGCAGGGTCTCATTCACCGGGAGTAGGTAAAATCATAGCCCTTAAAATTGTCCTTGCAGAATATATAGTGGTTCAACTCGCAGTTCATGGTTTGATTATTAATCCCTTATGCCTTGGCAACATTCCCAGTCAATCCATTTTTCACTAAGGGCTCAGTGTTGATTTTTATCAGCGTTCAGATGACACATGCGCTATCTAAAGCTCCATTCTGCCAGCATCGCTCGAATGGCGAAAGATTTTATCCTGCTTTTCTTACATGTAGATGCTCATCAAGGCACCCACTGCAATACCGGCCTTAAAGTTTATCAAACCATCAAGGTGATTTTTCATAATGCAAATCAAAGTAGACTCTACCATATAATAACCTCATCTTTTATGCTCATGATTCTTGGCCTCATGGATTATATCAAACAATTCACTGTCATTTACAACTTTAAGTTTCAATTTTCATGAATGTTTCAGTCCATAATTAGGACTTAGCAATGAAAATCAAATAAATCAGTTGAATTTTTAAAAGAGCGACTGTCACACCCAAGCATATATATTAACTTGGGAAAAAAAAAAGCCATTTTTTTCCCCCCAAATTTGTCGCCGGTGTTAGCTCTCTGTTTAATGTTATATAGCGGTTAATCCTGGACCAATCCCCACGCTGCTCTTTCCAAAAAACTAATCATTTGCTCAGGGCCTGCAGCATATTTTAATTCAGTTTTTTAAAACATATATTCTGTGCACTCAAGATTTGAATCATTTATTTGTGTGCTTCAACACCTCACCTTGTAGACCCTAAAGAAACATCCTCTCATGGAGTCTCTACTGAGGTCACTGTCCATAATATCTGACCGCACACGGTCAGTTAGAAACAGGGTCATATTTTCAAAGGGCATTTCCTAGCTTTTCCTGCACCTTACGGCTGCGGTAAATTTCATGCACCCCTGAGCAACCCTTGACTTTGCCTTTGTCATGTACAACGTGTACTTTAATGACAGCTATTCCTGAAAGCCTTTGTCTTAATTTAGTTTATTAGAACAAGTGTCCAATCCCAATGTGGCCTTAGGATTGGGACCGCATTCTAGTTAACCCAGCTCAAGTCAGTTCATCAATCCAGTTTAACAGGAACAAGCCTCCAAGCCTAATTGTCCAGGATTGGGACTACGTTCATCTTAACCCTTCCAAGTCTGTTCCTCTGTCCAGTTTGTTAGAGACAAGCTCCCAATCCTTCTACGGTCATGAGGGTTGGAACCAAGTTCCCCGCAAGTTACTCCATCCTCCTGTGGGACAGGTCAGCCCTGGCGAAGTCTGCACTCCACCTGGCTGCTATCATGGAAACCACTGGCCGGCGATTGGCAGCCGAGCTTTGTGTCCTACATCTGTACTGAACTGAGTGATCATTATCTATGGTTCGGTCCCCACCCCTTCCTCAGGGGCTCCGCCCCCTTCATTACCATGTCAGCTGTCAAACTGCCGGCTGGATTGTACACTGCTGCCGCACCAGATTCCTCATCTGGACCGTTACAGATGTGCACTTATAATTACATAATGACCACCTCAGTTTTTAAGACTGAAAAATGGAAACCAACTGTACTTGCTGCATCCCTGAAAGATTGGCTGGTTTGTTTGCACACAGTCTCAATCTTTTTGCAGTTTCTCAGTGTTACATCCACTGTATAACGAGCCTGATTCACAACTTACCAGCCAGGGAAACAAAAGACCACAAATAACCAAGAAACACGAGGTGCAATACCGATTAATGTAAGAACTGCGAATGCGCAATTATTGTGCCCTGCACCCCACGAATAAACTAAAAAAATGCTGTCTTACTCGTGTGCTCTCGCCACAGCCTCATATTACACTCTTTTTTTTTCTAATAATTTGGCATCTCCAATCCCACTCGAATCTGGAATGCCCAATCCGAGAACTATGTACAAAGCTTGCTCGTATGCAACCCCCTGTTGCCAGCTCAGGAGAGAGAGACAGTTCGCGGCTCTCCTCCGAAGCACGCGACTGTCAGCCCCTGCATCTTTACACTCATTGGTCGAAACTATCGCAAGTTCAGAACGAGGGCAGAGGATACCCGAACATGAGCAAGCTCAGAATCTCACTGACGAGCGCCCGGCTGGCCAACAGGAGGCACTTGAGCAACGAACAAGGCAATTGTTTTTTTTTCCCTTCCCAGCAGTCCCTTCCCAATTTGCATCCATACAGCGCTTCAGCCAATCGTGCGCTGTTCTGATAAAGCTGCCGACCACTGCTGGTTGGCATGACTGGGGATCGAACCCAGGCCGTAGTAGTCACAACTGCACCACAAATGCAGCACCTTAACAGAGTGAGCTGACCCAGCAGCCGTATATTACATTCTTTAAGCATTCAGTAAACACACACATTCAGTAAACACATACATTCAGCAAACACACACATTCAGTAAACACACACATTCAGTAAACACACACATTCAGTAAACTCATACATTCAGTAAACACACACATTCAGTAAACTCATACATTCAGTAAACACACACATTCAGTAAACACATTCAGTTAACACACACATTCAGTAAACTCATTCATGTGCCGACTAGAGCACAACTGATGAACATGAAAGCATCGCCGTCATATCACCAGCAGAACACGTTCAACTTCATTCGACATGCTCAACAGAATAAACTCAAGTAAGAACTGGAGTGTCTTAAAAAGCTGAAAACAGACCTTACCACCCGGGCAGCCTTACTGACCTCTGACCTGTCTCACCCACAGAAACACGATACGCTTTATCAGGGAAGTACCTGAAAGATTTCCCTTAAAATTACAATGACAGAAAGTGACATTTCTCATGAGAGTGCAGTTTCATACGGGACTCTTTTATCAGAAGGAGAATCAGCATCAGCTTCACCAATATCCATCTTCAGAAGCTCCCAGTATATCGCACCATACAAGGACAGAATCATGAATTTATAGCTTGACCCTGTGCATTTACCATAAAAGTGAGAATAACTGATGCAGTCACCTGATTGGCCAGTGTCCCTCTGCCCTGCTGTCTGAACACAAGTCCTCAGCTGAGAAACTGAAGGAGACGATGAAGAGATGAAGGTCAGAAGATGGAATTGGATCCATTACTCCGTCCTCCGGGAGAGGTCTTCGCTCCTGACCAAATGCACTCTGGCCTCTACAAATTAGCCTTGTTTAATTTTTCACAGACATCGATTCTTCTCTGGATGCAGTATGACCGCTGAACAAACTGCCTTCAGACAATATCTCTACACGTTTGACTTATGAAAACCTTTTCCAAATGTAAACACGGTATATAACCTCATGATATACGGTGCATATGCCTTACATTCTATGGTCACAGCAGATTTAATTATGTATAAATAAGGGTTTTTAATCTACAGACAGAACAGAGCACATGTAGTCCTGACCCAATGCAGTGTGTCTGTCCCTCAGCAGAGGGGTCATTTTGACCCAAGCAGCTCTAACTGGAGTGTAAAGTGTTCTGGGGTAAATATAATCTCGGCCTTTTTGTGCTTAATTGTTTAACGTGCATGGGGGCCAGTGTCCCAAACAAATAAATCAAGTTTTGTACAAACAATCTCTAATTAAAATATTTAGTCCTGGTCTTGGCTTAATCAGTGAAACTTACTTTTTCTTGCTCTGGTGATTTATTAACCCCAGCGTCAATAATGTTCTGATTGCAGGCAGCAAACATTCTTGAATCCTCTGCTTGAAATTCAAAATTCCCTCAAAAATCAGGTGCAGGCCTTACAAAGATAAATGGATGGCTGTATTAATCAGAGTCTGTTTTTCATATCAGAAGTCCAAAAGCACTGAGGAATATCGACCACAACTCACTGCAGGCATGAAGATCACCCACAGATTCAAAATGAGCTAATGTTTAACATGACACTTTAAACATCTCACTTTAAACATCTGACATGTTGTCTATGTTCTATTGTGAATAAAATGTGGGTTTATGAGATTTGCAAATAATTGCATTCTGTTTTTATTTGCATCTTACACAGCATCTCAACTTCTTTGGAGTTAGGGTTGTACAATGCAGCAGTGAATGATGACGGACGAAGCGCCAAGTTCGGGCACATCTGGAGGTATCATCTGTCGATTGGCTTCAATCCAGTTTCAGCCTAAAGAGAAATAAAATAACTGCATTATTCCATAAGCCAGGCACACAACAGAGGCATTTTCTTTTGATAGTACTCAAGTCCGCAGACTGGTGTTTGAAATATCTGGGCGAAGAATCAAGATCGAGGCTAGAAGGTCTATAATATTTTTTAAGACATCTTTTCTGATATCTTATTACGTTAACATCAGCTTAACACAAGTAACATGATCCCCACAAGTTGTCAAATTCTTAAAATCTTGTCTCTCCAAAAAGACGAAAGTGGACTTGCGCACGTCTAGAAATCAACCCTTCAATTAAACTTGACCATCTGCACTTCAATCTCATTCTCATTCGAACTCAGAGTGCTGGAGTATTAAGCTGGGTGTTAATGTCCACTGAACTATAGTGCTAAGTGTATGTCAGAGCATGTATGTGTCTGATAATGAGCCGTGTATTAATAAGATGAAAAATGCTTGGTGGTAACCAGTGCGAGTTCAGTGTGCACTGCAGTGTATTATTAATATGGAAATATTGCTGATAACAATCAGGGAGATCTTTTGCGTGAACTCTAGTGCATGTCCATCTGGGTGATGACACCACCCATCCAGCCCCATTCGACCCGCGCAAAATAAAAACAGGACATGTCATTTTGTAATGTCTGTGCCAGAGCAAACTCTTTCTACAAACGGGGTGTGTTTGTATTTTGTGGATTGTTAGATTAAACTTTAAATAATCACATACTCTACATTTTTTTTCAAGTTTTTCATATTTATTGGAGAGAACTGAAGAGCGAAGGGGTGTTCTGATTGTTGTGATCACCTGACCGTCACTGTAAAGCTGCTTTCACACGGGACGCAAAACGAATTTTTCGCACGATAGTGATTTGCATTGTCATACAATCACTGTTTAATTTTATCAAGGATACTTAAAGCAGCAGCAGTCGCGATAATCAGCTTATAATATTGGCCATATTTTGATGAAAAAGAGGGGAAAAAATATTGGGTTCTCCCATTATTGCAAATGATTGGTTGATACGATTCCTTGACAACAGATGTAGGAAACTTGCCATCACATTGAAGTTCAGCCGCAAAACTTCCTCCAATGTTTTATTAATATTTATTATTTTTATACTGTTTGCACAGTTTACCACACAGGGCTGAGGGCACTGTGCTGCAGAACTAAATGGATAAGCGATCAATATCCGTTCTATAGATTGTTGACAGTGTGCTACAGTACAGGACATTGTGGGAATTATGAATGTGGCTGCTTTGATCACCATGAGAAAATCTATTGATCAGTTGAGCGAAAGTCATTATTTTAGTTATTGGATTGTTATATCCGTGATCCACAGATATTAAACCAGCACCAGAAAAAGGGAATCAGCTCAGTGAAACACAGAGGTTTCAGATCAGCTCAGCGAAATGCAAAAGTTTTAAATTTGGTGTTCTGTTTTGCTGTTTTGTCCTGGGTGTGAAAAGGCCTGCACTAAGTATTAGGATGAGCTATAATAAATGCACACAGTAAATATACCTAATGATGAACACATTATGCAGATAATCATCATAGTTATAAGGCTTCAAAACTTTATCTGCACAGTTACAGTAACTACAAGGGCAGTTAGACCTCAGACGGTAAAGAATTCAGAAGGTTCACGGAGGTCTTTGAAAACTGCTGAGCGGGACGATTCTGTGATTTTAGGAGCCAGCGGAGGTGTAAATCTGGGAACCTGCGCTGAGGGAGGAGAGCTGAGCTCCTCTGGAGGAGCTACACTTGAATAATTAAAGTCAGTAATTCTGCTGTGTGCTGCCTTAAGACTGGCGGAGAGGGAGTGGAGAATGGGACTCAACATCGACACAGAATTAATGAAGGACTTTTATCTAGTGCTGTAGATTTGGATTCGTTCAGCTTGATCTAACCACATCACCTCCATTCCCTGAGTCCATACATTGAATGGCCGGAGCAGCTTAACTCCTTGACTTGAGTGCGAAGGCACTGATTGTGTGGTGATGTCATTGGAGATCTTGATGGTGATAGGAGCGGAGAATGTCACACTGAGGTTAAACGAGAATCTAATACAGGTGTATCTGAGGCCAGAATATTAACCATCTCAGAGCCATCACTGGCCTTTTCAGTAAATCAATATTCCCATGACACGCTCAGCTGCAGTTTGCCACTTTAAACTGCTCGGTGACTGAATTTCCTACATCAAGCATGTATTTCCTGCGGGAGTCTGGTGGAGGAGGGGCTGTAGGATCTCAGGAGGAGATCCAGGCCTTTACAGAGATGGGGAGAAACATGTTACGGAGAGGAGAGCAGCAAGGTTTGAGTTTGTGAAAACATCAGACAGGTGCTCTTCTCCTTTCGATGCTGGCATCAGAGATCGCAGAACAAAAGACGAATCCATGACCATAAACAAGGTCTGTCCCTCCTCCAAGGATTGACACCAAACCTTCTTTCACTGGAATCCCACCTGCTCTCACTGGAACCTCACCTTTTACTGGAACCTCACCTTCTTTTACTGGAACCTCACCTTTCACTGGAACCTCACCTTCTTTCACTGGAACCTCACCTTTCACTGGAACCTCACCTTTCACTGGAACCTCACCTTTCACTGGAACCTCACCTTCTTTCACTGGAACCTCACCTTTCATTGGAACCTCACCTTCTTTCATTGGAACCTCACCTTTCACTGGAACCTCACCTTCTTTTACTGGAACCTCACCTTTCACTGGAACCTCACCTTCTTTCACTGGAACCTCACCTTTCACTGGAACCTCACCTTCTTTCACTGGAACCTCACCTTCTTTCACTGGATCCTCACCTTTCACTGGAACCTCACCTTCTTTCACTGGAACCTCACCTTTCACTGGAACCTCACCTTCTTTCACTGGAATCTCACCTTTCACTGGAACCTCACCTTTCACTGGAACCTCACTTTTCACTGGAACCTCACCTTCTTTCACTGGATCCTCACCTTTCACTGGAACCTCACCTTCTTTCACTGGATCCTCACCTTTCACTGGAACCTCACCTTCTTTCACTGGATCCTCACCTTTCACTGGAACCTCACCTTCTTTCACTGGATCCTCACCTTCTTTCACTGGAACCTCACCTTCTTTCACTGGATCCTCACCTTTCACTGGAACCTCACCTTCTTTCACTGGATCCTCACCTTCACTTTCACCTGGAACCTCACCTTCTTTCACTGGAACCTCACCTTTTTCACTGAACCTCACCTTCTTTCACTGGAACCTCACCTTTCACTGGAACCTCACCTTCTTTCACTGGAACCTCACCTTTCACTGGAACCTCACCTTCTTTCACTGGAACCTCACCTTTCACTGGAATGTCACCTTCTTACACTGGAACCTCACATTCTTTCACTGGAACCTCACCTGCTCTCACTGGAACCTTACCTGCTTTCACTGGAACCTTACCTTATTTCACTGGACACACTCCTCACACAGGCACAAGGCCTCACACCTGTACACTGCAGATGTTCCTCCCCCAGGGTACAGACACACGATAAACAAGAAACCTGCATGAGCCTAAAGAGCCCACTTTAACATTACTACACAAAATTATATCAACCAGTTTTAATGCTATAACCTTACTGATGGTACCGCAGTGGCTCCAGTGTGTTTCCTGACCTCAGTTCCTTGGTGTGGAGAACTCAATGTCTCATGGCAGCGACATTCCTCTCCTTCGTGTTTCTCTCCCCAGCTGTATACGAAACAGACAGAGATTGTTACTTTCGTTCACTTCACTGATGTGGATTCTTGATTAAAAATAAAAAGATCTTGCTTTAATGAGGCCGTAAAAATCTGGGCATCCAGTCTGGCTGCATTTTTTTTTTTTCAGCCTATGACTTGGTTGCAGAGTCATATGACTCAAGACTCGGCATCTCCTATCACAAACCAGATTAGTTTTGCCATTTCATTTATCCTATGTCATTTTGTCGGCAAACAAATGCCTCTAAAATCAGATTATGGTAATTCACATTAACCATTACTTTTTGGGCCAAAAATGCATTTGTAACCTCAATTTATATTCATGAGAAAACGTCTATCGGGGGTAGTGAGTGCGCCCTGTACTCTACATTTTTAATGTTCCTCTCAGCAGTGATGGTGGCCAGCAGAGCAGTAAACAAAACTGTTGCTGTGATGTGATTGGTTAACTCCAGCGGGAATTTCATTTCCTTACCATCTATAACCCAGTAACCCGTTATCATCCACAGGCCGGAGCTACACACTTCCAATGGTCCTACTGTCTCTATAACACTGAAAAACTAAAGGACCTGTGACCATCTTCACAACCATTTATTCTCCTTATGTAATGCACATGTACCCACATTACCTTAAACAGCCTCTATAAGCCACGCCCCTCCACTGCTGCAGGACTGTGCATCTTAGAGCGGAGCACAGACCAGCAGCTCTGTCTTTTTACAAAGCGAGGAAACTGGTTAGCAACTGATGCAAGGTCTACCCTGGCCATCCCAGGGTTATCCCTGCGATGCACATCATTTCACCCTGTGAAGCTGCCTCTGTGTTAATGAGAGACCACCTTTCATCTCTGTGCTTCCTTTCATCTGTGTTTGACTCGGTCTGTGCCTCGCCAGCAGCTGTGCTCATCACAATACCGCAGCAGGGCCTGACGCCGGCGCGGTCATTATCCCGAGGTGCTGGTCTGGAGCAGATCCAGTCACCCAATCAGAGGACGGCTCACAGCTGCACCCGACACCTCCATGGATGAGGTTGTAACGCCTGAATGAGGGCACACAGTGGGCGCTGATGCCTCGCAGACCCCCCAGGGGGCGCCAAACTGAACCAGCTACATACAAGGAGACATTACATTACATATTAGGAACACAAGGAGACGGAGACTGCCGCAGAAGGGACGTTAAAAATACGAAACATCTGCGTGAAACAGATGTTTTCAATAGAAACGGAGTTTATTTGATGTATGATAAATGTGGACGCAAATTCTCAGTCTTCAATGGATGCCATGATTGGAGGGGGGCAGATGACCTGCAGACATATTTAGTCAACAACAGGCCCCCTGGCGCCCAATGACATTGTATTGAAAGTAAAATCATTGTCCCAGAAGTGGAAGTAAACTGTCTTTGATTTGATAATCAACGGTTTCAATTTTTTTTTTTTTTTTACTTAGCACATACTTTAAAAAAAGGTTTTAATATAGATATTCAAAGTTGGCAAGATGGTGATAAGTGATTTTTGACTTTATTGTATTTTTTAAAAGTTAGAGGATTAATTTCAATGGCAGGATCGTGCCATTACGCATCACTGCTATGCCAAACTCAAAATATTTCCCCATAGAAATCAGCGTCAGTGAAAGTTGCTCACGTCTCCCAACAACACTCCTCATGCGCGGTACTCTCCTCTGGTCTGGGAAATTAACGGGAGGCACCTTTTCCCTCCATTTGCCCTCTTCACTATAAACGCTTTATTTTCCGTTTTAACTGCGCTCGATGAAATGGTATGTTACGACTCGCGGTGCTCGCACAAACTGAAATTATACAAGCCTATCTCCGATGTGCTAAAAGTTGGATTCCAGGCAGTAATTCTCGGCTTTTTATTGCGCCGCAGCGTTTGTGTTATTGACTCCAGGTTTACCACGCATTTCAGTGACAAGTTCCCGCGTTTATCTCTGACAGGCCGTATAAAATGAAATTACGGAGAGACTGACAGCGTCTGCAGCTCGTGTTGCCACTAAAGCCCGGCCCTCTGACCCTGCATGCGGACCTGCGGAGCGAGACTCGCCGCGGAGCTGCCGTATATCGTGCTGGATTATAGCCGCGATCCACAGCACGACTGTACTGCAGATAAGCGGGTGCTGATGGTGCCAATTTTCCAAATTTCAATGCTAATGCAGAGCTTGTAGAATATATAACGCGTGTAAAAATCAGAGAGGAGTCTGATACCCGATTGACTCACTTTACAGTGACTGTCTAATGTCAATGCAGTAAAAAAAAAAAAAAAATAAATAATAATAATTTTATACAGAAATAAATTTCTCACAAGTGTCTCTTGAAGAATAGCTGTGGAGCTGAGCAGCAGTGTCCTCGTGATGACTTAATCCATCTGATTACATTACCAGACCACAGGAAAGTTCATAAAGGGATGTGTATGGTAACAGTAAATCTCAGGCTGCCTGTAAAAGATGCTCAATTGGCATGAAGGGGCTTGATTTGTGCAAAAAAAAAATAAAAATAAATAAATAAATCCCCCACACCGTCACACCACCATCACCAGCCTGAGCCACTGACACAAGGCAGGATAGATTCAAAAATTCATGCCGTTTTTGCTAAAACTCTAACCCTGTCATCTACAGGTCACAGCAGAGTTTATGATTAATCAGAGCAGGTGAAGTTTCTCAAACCCTCTGCTGTCCAGGTTCGGTCAGTCAGTGTTGGCTGTCGCCTTAATCTCTGCTCTGAGCTGATAGGAGTGGATCATGTGATCTGCTGTTGTTGCCCATGTGCTGCTAGTTACACAATGTTGTGCATCCAGAGATGCTCTCCTGCATAACACTAATGTAACACTCATTATCAGAGTTACTGTCATCTACCTGTCAGCTTTAGTCAGCCCCGCCCCTAACCTCTGACCTCCCTCATTAAGGAGGAGTTTTCACCGACACAGCTGCAGCTCACTGGTTGTTTTTATTTTCCACGACATTCTCTGTGAACTCTAAAGACTGTTGTGTGTGAAAATCCCAGAAGATTCGCAGTTTCAGAAAAACTCAAACCAGTCCATCTGGCACCAACATTTATTTCACATTCAAAGTGACTGAGATCACATTTCTTCCCCGTACTGATGCTTGCTCTGCACAAGAATGGTATTTCCTCACACTGTTCACATGCTTTAGCGTATTAATGCCGCCGCATGGCCGATTAGAAATTTAAATTCACAAGCAGGCGTACTGGTTTACCTAGTGGCCACTAAATACAAGTATTATAATATAAATGACAGTCATCATGCACAAAGTTCTCCTTTTCAATCCACCTTTTGATTTTTTTTTTTCCACACTCAGTATTTCAAGAGTAAGATATGGTTGTCAATGAAAGAACTACCAAATCAGCCTTTGTGATTTTGTGACTCACACAGACCTGTAATGATGATACTGGTCAGTCAAAAGTGAACTTTATAAAAGCAGTCATTATATGCCATTTGTGGGTCGACCTCTTAATGGACGAATGATCCAGGATCAGCACAGAGGTGAACATGTGAAAAGCAGCTTGTGTCATTGGCAAAGTGTTTCTAAAATGAGTGTAAAATAACATTCAAAAGAATAAGTCAAAAGTCAGCACTGATAGTGCAGAAAAGGCTACTACATTTAAAAATCAAAACATTCAGCGTTATTTTGCAAAAATATTACCTTTTCCTGAGCAGCTATGAAGTGTTAGCATAATTTTGCAGATGAGTTTAATCTATCATTGCCATATCATCAATTTAACTATTGTTCACATAAATTAAATTAATCACAGTGATTATTGGTAATCGGTGGAATTAAATGCAGATTTGTACATTGGTCAGAACTGGAGGCTAATGGATATATATGGTGCTGATTCAATCACTGATTCTCAGTGATCAGTGCGTGTGGAAATATGACACAACACAGCAGACACTATATACATACATATATTGAAAATATAGAAATAAGACACAACATCAGCCCAGAGCCTCTGTTCAGCACAGTCTTCTGCAGGGATTCTAATTTCACATCAGCTGAAACTGACTCTTTTTCCATGATGAATAATTGCACGAAAATGACATGAACTATATACATACGTACATTCTATAACAATGATAATGTGTATTTCAAAGTAACAATAATGCAAGTTAAGCCTGTGTATTTACACATCAGAGATTGGGTCTTTGCAGTTCCTGAAAAACAGTGTCACAGTTAGTATGGTGTCACTGGGAAACGATGAGCCTGCCTGTGGAAAAATACACCTGTCAATCAACTATTCCCATCCAATCAATGTCCTTTAATGCATGTTCAAATCCACAGTTATGTGGAATCCTTCAGAATCCACATCCATGTTTCAAGTCAATCAAATGAAGTCCCCTCCCTCGGAAAATTCCAGAAAATGCGGTGTTTTGCGCAGACTTACGTCGTATAGAGGCAGTTTGTGCCACTTTGTGTCTTTTGTGGTGTCTTTAAGTTTACAGAAGAGTGTGTGAGGACATCATCTGTGGCACACAGTTCTTAAAACCCTCACATGGTGAATCCGCTCTGATACCACCCCAGGGGTAGATATCACTCTCCCTGTATTTGCCCTCTTGCCCCAGGCGCAGGGCACAGTCCCTGGGGCTCTCCAGAGCCATGAGCTGCAGTGGAGTTAGCAGGGCTTGTGGCGGCTGCGTCCGCTGGACTCTTTGAGAGGCTTTATGACCGAGAGCTACAGAGACGGAGGCCGAGAGGCCTGGGGTTTGCCCTGTGTTGCATCATTCATCCCTGCACCAGCAGTGACCACATTTTCTAAAGCTTATGAAACCAAAAGTCACAAAACTCTGAGAGTAAATCAAATTCAACTTCTATCTCCACTGGATAGCTCCAAAGCTATCATCAAATTTTATTCTCTAGTTTCCTGTGTTATTAACAACTGTGATGCAATAGCTACGGTTCTGAATAGGATCAAACAATGTGTCTATAGACCGCAGTATCTCTGACATTTACTGCACAAATAAATATAATCAACTCAATAAATCCTTTTTATTCTCATGTAGTGCTGTTCACATGGGTTTTAGAGAGATTAAACAGACACATCTGAGACCTACGAATGGCCACTGAGGGATTAGTTTAACTGTAAAGAGAATCTACTTTCTCAAGGTCTGTAGGAAGGAAACGTCCAAGAAATATTTCCACAGCACAAACCAGCAATATAATGAAGTACCTCCTGACAAAAAATCTCCAACGCGATATTACTTTTGAGCTTATGTACTTAAGACTACCAGTGATTATAAAAATATATCACTTTAACGAGGTCGTTTAAGATTCTGCTGTGAAGCAGACATTCTGTGGTGATTCTGCTTGATTCTAAAATCTCACTCAGCATTTGCTCTGGTTTTGAATCATTTAATGTATTTAACATGTCTATTCCATTGGCCAGAATTATATGCATATTACTTGGGTGTACTGTACCGTGAATAAATTCTGAATTTCTGATTGAAAATGATATAAAAACATGCATTTGTATTTGATGTTAAGAATTCCTCAGGGGCTATGTTTGAAATTACCTAGTTAGGTTTTTACACACATTGACAACTTTAAATAAAAATCATTGCCTGGAGGCAGAGTGGAATGTACCTCAGTTAAAAATTTAACAGAGTAAATATGCTCTGCAAGTACAGTATAAAAAGTCTTAAACATACAGGCACAATAATATTTAGCAGAATTTCTACTTTCTTAGCTGTCACTAATTCTAATAGCTTGTTCTGAAGCCAGTAAACCATAAAAAATTGATAAAACCGACAAGTAATCATAATAGAGGTAAACGACTTGTCACAGCCGCTTGTCCATCCGATCCCACGCCGCTGTCCGCGGTCCTGAAAACGGCGGAATCGCGGCTCCAGTCACGCTCACGCCCGCTGTCCGCCGTACTGAAGCGCATTCCCGTCAACATGGGAGAACGCGCCTGGAAATAATGCGCGTCTGTGTTGCGCGGAATGCGGCCGTGCCACGTGGCTGTAACGAAGCCCCATTTAAGGAGCGTGAGATCAGCTGATTCTCCCCTCTGCTTTTAAAGCTCTTTCCAGTCTCTCGCCTGTTTGTTTTCTGTTAAAAATCTTGATTCTGATCTGCTTTTAATTATTTCTTTTTCTCCAGTTTGTGTTTGTTTTTTCTGACTAGTTGTAGCCTAACTGCCAGTGCTTTTCTCTGCATTTCATTCCATTGTGTTAGTCCCTGCGCCCCACATCCTGTGAAGTCACTTCCCTTCGTAATGAAAACTCTGAAGGGCAGCAGGGAGTAGGGGTCCCATGTAGTGCTCATTCAGAATGCCCTTTGACATCATTCAGGGCCCCCACACCCTGTGAAAGTAAGAGTAAGCAAAGGCAGCCTGTCCAGGAGAACTACTTTCACCGGTCATTTATCAGTTTCACAGCTGATAACCAACCGCATAACTTTCACTAGGCAACAGAGCCTCGAGTAAAAAAAACAAACAAAAAAAAAACCAGATGTATATAATTAATGTTAGCCAGTCAACGTTGGTAAGCAGTCTAGCTGGGTGTGTTAGCTTTCTGTGTGCAAACTATTAGCCATTGTTATTGAAATTTTCTTGAATGTTGTTGAATCACACACGTCATTAAGCTTGTGTACTTGCACGGCATTGTGACCATCGTCTGCTCACTTTGGAAATGGCCGTTATGTAGGGCCCTTTGAAGGGATGAGTTTTACACACTTTGGATTGGAATGCCCTTCAATACAGCTTTGGTGGGTGTGGCCCTCTGTATGTGCACTTTGAAGTGAAAAACCCAGCGTTTGAAATACAGGCTCTGAGCCGTAGCTTATTTCCTTCTGTATCTTCCCCTGTCCTGTGGGCAGGAGGGTTTTATTTACCACTATTCGATCTGCTCCAGCCACGTGGCTGAAGCTAAGCAGGTGTGGGCTTGGCCAGTACTTGGATGGGAGACCACCGAGGAAAACCAAGTTGCTGCTGGAAGAGGTGTTGGTGGACCAGTAGGTGGCGATCTTCCCTCTGGCGGAATAATCCCCAATGCCCCAGTGCAGTGACGGGACACTGTACTGAAGGAGACGCCGCCTTCGGATGAGACGTTAAACCGAGGTCCTGACTCACTATGGTCATTAAACATCCTATGACACTCTTCGATAAAGTAGGGGTTCCCCGGTGTCATGGCTAAAGTCCCAACCTGGCTCTTTTCGACCTGCCACCTAATCATCCCCTGATCCAATTGGCTGTGCAAATTGCCCTCTCCCTCCTCACCTCAACCCCCAGGGCTCCCTTGAAAAAGAGATTTCAATCTCAACGGGACTTCCCTGGTTAAATAAGGGTTAAATAAAAAAAATAAATAAAATAAATTTGGATTAGCCTTCTCTATATAAAAAAATGAACTGCACTCTGACCTCTGGCTTTATCTCCTGGATTTGTGTCCACACACGCACGCACGCACGCACGCACGCTCGCACGCACGCACACTGGTAAGATGAGCCTGATTTGTTCATCTTTTGTGCTTTATATTTTTAGTAGTATAACATGGATAATATTTAAATTTGTTGAATGGGTTTGTTTTTACATATTAATATTTTGATTTATCTGTTCTTATGAACTAGTTTTTACTCATTTATCTGACCCAATATCTGTCATACAAAGTTAAAGATAAAAATAAGCCAATAAAAAACTGGGACAGTAATAAATGTGCCTGTAATGATCAAATCCCTGAAGTACATAAGTACATACAGCATGCTGGGAAAAAAGTTTGACCAAAAATCACCATAAGAAATATTTCCCCACGTCCACTTAGTCCTGACGAAGATCCAAAGCAGATTAACCTGGATGCCACTAAAGACACTTAATTAAATATTGCACTGTATGTGACAGCAGTCTGCACTCAGTCATACGCTGTGCTTCAGTTTTGCAGACTCCTATCTAATGAAATGACCCTCAGAAAACAGCACAGCTTCAGTGCGAGGGCTCATGACATGACAGACACGCCACCAGTGAACAAGGCAATTATGACACATAAATCAAACCCATATTCCCTTCCAAGTGACAAACCCAAACGCATACACGTGCAGACGTACGAGCACCGGCATGCAGTTCTACAAGACAGACGAGTCTTCAATGACTTAAAGATAAAAAAAAAAAAATTCTCAGAATATCTACAAGGGGAATAGAAGGAAGAAAATGTTTTCAAGTGCGATAAATATAAAGTGAGGACATCTTACTGCTGAACATAATAACTCGCTTAAATCCTGGAGAGGAGAATATTGTTTTGTGCGTAATTGTGAAGATGGGCTAATAATAACGGACATGCCTATTGTTGAGGCTTTGACAGCATATTTCTATAGAAATGTATAAATACATGTGAAAAGACTGACTGTATGTCGGGTTGTCTTATTTACTGGTATTGAGCGTGTATGTTCAAAAGTTCAAAAAGTCCGACCATCCAAAAACCTTAACTAATAATTCGCCTTTACCTCACTGAGGCATTTTAAAAAAAATGCTATATCAGTCCAGCAATTCACTGACACGGTCAAACACGCACTTCACTGTACATTAGCACTACTGAAAATAACACTGGGAATCACTGAAGTCCTGAATGATCTCATGGAGACCTACGGATATCCTCTACCGAATGCCATTAGTCCAATCATAATCGGTAAATTAAATAAGTGAAAATCATACATGTCCATTCAAGTCTACAGTCTGTTCCAATCAGCTGTTCTTGCATAGAACAGAGGCAGGAGGTCAGTTTTATGAATAACTCAAGAGGAGCAGCTTCTGGTTTTATTTTGTAAGATTATTTTCCTCTGAGTGGATGCTAATGGTCTGCTCACTTGTTGGTAAATCAGAATAAACTTACAAAGCTTTGGCAGACTGTGGAGTGCATTACAGTACAATGTAATGATGTAAATATCACATCAGTTAAGCCGCTTTCACACTGGACGCGAAAGAATTTTTCGCACGACAGATTACATTCAAAGTCAATGCAAAGATGCGAATACAAGCGAAACGCGTGTATTCGCGCCTTTGCATTGATAATCTGTCGTGCGAAAAATTCGTTTCGCATCCGGTGTGAAAGTAGCCTTTACACTAGCTGTTTCAGAACCTCCACTGATTCAGATGAGTCCAAGGGATTTAAGCTCTCAATTGCCAAAGTGATGCACATGCAATTTAATTGTATTTATTTATTTATTTATTTATTTTAAATGTATAAATAAAACTTAACTTCGCGCTCAATGATGAGGCAGAAAAGACAATTTATCTTACATATTTTATGGCAGTTTTTTCATGTGCGCACAATTCAGGAAATAGATG
The DNA here is from genome assembly GCA_029692085.1 of Gymnothorax javanicus. NCBI lineage: Eukaryota > Metazoa > Chordata > Actinopteri > Anguilliformes > Muraenidae > Gymnothorax > Gymnothorax javanicus. The sequence continues at coordinate 1,973,965 of CM056198.1, forward strand.
TAAAAACAGGAGAGGAAGCGATTTATCAGGCCGCTCTGCATCGTGAATCTCTCCAGCACTCTGATTGGTGACTGATTTACTGTAAATTCTTGGCAGGTTAAGCCCAATATGTGCTTTTATTGCATATTCAGATAATGTCACGATTTTCCTGAGATACATCAGTGCCATTTTGGGTGATTTATGTCGACACAAAATGTTATGCCGTTTTATTCACACCACAGATTAGCAGGACATACAAACACACACACACACACACACACACACACATTCAAACACATGCACACACACACACACACACACTCAGTCATATACACACATAAACATGAGCACACGCGCGCACACACACACACACACACACACACACACACCATTCACTCGCACACATACGGGCAACTTTGATTCTCTCATGAGACTAATCTGCATGTGTTTGAACTGGGGGGGACAGAAGCCATCATGTGGAGGACACACTGACCCCACACAGACAGAGCCAGACTGAACTCAAACCTGTGTCCCACGGTGTCCCCAGATTCAGAGCCTCCCTGTGCTGTATCTCTGAGGGCTTCTTCTCAGGACGAGCATCTGTCCTACAATACTGAACCTGAGCTTCCAGAAATCCTCTGGACTGGGTTCCATTTTACACTCCAGTGTTGGTTTAAAGATCAAGAACACAAGCTGGATTTTCCTGAAACACTGAGAGGATTACGGAATGTGATTCAGTGACGGCAGTTTGCAGATACAGAGAGAAGGTTTGTCACGTCCATGTCAGTGAGAATATGAACAGGCTGCAAACACACCTTTATCCTCCGATTACAGTGAACGGGGCTGAAGAATCAATAAGTTAGCTTAGGGGATAGAGCCAAAACAACAGACGTTTGCTCTAATTTTAAAAGATTATCCTGGACTCTTTGTACATTAAATCATACATTATAAAACACATTAGCACAGCTTGCTCATTAATTTTGTGGTACCAAGCTAGCCTGTAATAGCTATGTAACTGAAGTTCACTTTTTGGGAGTGAAGAGCTCTTTAGTTTTGCTCCTGAATGCTGTGATTATGGGCCTGTCTCAGAGTTACACACAAACCAGGAACAGCCTCCCGACCGCGGAATTATGCAGCTGAGTCCTGGGGTCACTGTAAAAGCACTGCACCAGTTTACTGAGGAACCAGCAGCAGGGGCTCACTGGGTTTACTGGGAGCTCAGTCTGTGTGCTTTACAGGAGAGGAGCTCAGTCTGTGTGCTTTACAGGAGAGGAGCTCAGTCTGTGTGCTTTACAGGAGAGGAGCTCAGTCTGTGTGCTTTACAGGAGAGGAGCTCAGTCTGTGTGCTTTACAGGAGAGGAGCTCAGGCTGTGTGCTTTACAGGAGAGGAGCTCAGTCTGTGTGCTTTACAGGACAGGAGCTCAGTCTGTGTGCTTTACAGGACAGGTGCTCAGTCTGTGTGCTTTACAGGAGAGGAGCTCAGTCTGTGTGCTTTACAGGAGAGGAGCTCAGGCTGTGTGGAGAGGAGCTCAGTCTTTACAGGAGAGGAGCTCAGTCTGTGTGCTTTACAGGAGAGGAGCTCAGTCTGAGCACTTTACAGGAGAGGAGCTCAGTCTGTGTGCTTTACAGGAGAGGAGCTCAGTCTGTGTGCTTTACAGGAGAGGAGCTCAGTCTGTGTGCTTTACAGGAGAGGAGCTCAGTCTGTGTGCTTTACAGGAGAGGAGCTCAGTCTGTGTGCTTTACAGGAGAGGAGCTCAGTCTGTGTGCTTTACAGGAGAGGAGCTCAGTCTGTGTGCTTTACAGGAGAGGAGCTCAGTCTGTGTGCTTTACAGGAGAGGAGCTCAGTCTGTGTGCTTTACAGGAGAGGGCACCTGGGCCTGACATTAGGACACTGGAACATGAACAAGCTTAGAATCTTACTGACGAGCGCCCGGCTGGCCAACAGGAGGCGCTTGAGCAATGAACAATCCTATTATCACAAACCAGCAGTCCCTCCCAGTTCATTTCCTTGCAGCGTGAAGCCAGTTGTGTGCTGCTCTGAAAAGGCTACTGTCCACTGCTGACGCTGGCTCGACCGGGGCTCGAACCCGGGGCATGGTGCACTGGAGAGGAGCTGCAAAGGCTTTTCAGAGAGCTGTGTGCTTTTTACAGGAGAGGAGCTCCCAGTCTGTGTGCTTTACAGGAGAGAGAGCTCCACAGAGTGGCGCCTTAAGTGGGCGGAGCTCAGTCTGTGTGCACAGGAGAGGAGCATTGTGACTCTTAATACAGATTGCCATTTCTAAATGTGAAAACTCTGTTCATTTTTTTTTTTAAACTGCATGATAAATTAAAAATAAACGACCCATCATTAGAGTGTAATTTGTATTTTATTTTAAAGCATGTAACAGAATGTTGGCCACATGAGTATTACACAGTATTATTTGCGGAGCTCCACACCTGTTTAGTGGGTGTAAAGTGGCGTTATGTGGGAATGTACATTTACATATTTCACTGTAGCTGTAAGCTGTGTGAGATGATCTGGATTTGTGTTCTAATTTAAATAATGTTTCCCCGCAGTTTGACAAAGAAAACTCATACCTGGATAAAGCTACAAGTCTCTGTCAGTCTAATAGCTTTAACCAATCACACAGCTTGGAAATGCTGGCTAAATTGAACTACATAACAGTAAAATAAAATACATTCAATGAAGGTAAAAGGGTTTTCAAATTTGTATGGTCTTCCATTCAATACCCCACTGAAAATTCTAGCTAAGACTAGTTAGGATTCTATGATGGTTTAAGATGATCTAAGCGGTGTTTTCGACACCAGTAACTGGTAATAGCTGGACTGAGGGGGGTAAATGCTGGTCTCTATAGTGGCACAAAGGTGTTCAAAGCTAGTTAAGCTGATAGAGTAAGCTGCAGTCAGCTGGTAAAGAGCTGGTTGAACTGTGAAAAGCGCGGCTGAAACCAGCTTGACCAGTTTAGGCCGGTTTGAGCTGGAATTTTCAGCAGAGAGTTAGGCTCAAATGAATGCACACCTGCTACAAGTGATTCCTAAAGAGCAACCTTTGCCCGGAGGACAGTCTGACTACATTTATACAAAATACACTCATAAATATAAACAGATATGAATTATGACAGCAGTTGGGGAAGCGAGTTTAGAGATTTATGGTCAGAATTTAACGCAAATGCAGGTGGGAAGCTGTGATTCGGCACAGAAGAGATTGCGAGGAGAGCATTCGGATACCGCAGCTCGACTGACTCCTGTAATTTATCGACGCACGGCCGCAGTTCTGAAGAAGAAAATCTCGCTCGTATTAGAAATTTCAAATATTTGTAAAGATTGTGTTTTTAACTGCAACATTCATCTTAGGAAAGAAAAAATAAACAACATGATGGAAACTATTGTCGTTTCTGTGAAGCACTTCTGTGCTCTAGAGCACCACTGACTTTTTATTCCCGTAACTCAGATAAAGCAGCACATTCTACGCCAAGTTAATTCTACAAAACAGCGGTGTTTCCCTCAGGGACCAAACTTCTCATTTTTATTTTGGCGCCTGTCATTTAACAGAGCACCCGTGGATAGTGTGAGCTACAGCTGTCATGTTCCTGATACAGGCTGTAAAAATACAGTTCTTTTTTTTTAAGGGCATAATGTAATTTTATTTTGCCCTGAAAATCTGTGTGGGTGTGTGTGTGTGTGTAAAACAATAAACCAAATCTCAAGAGATTTCTCAAAATCCTCAAATTTTCCAAAAAAAAAAAAAAAAAAAAAAGTGAGAACTATGAACTTCGATCTAAACTGTCAATCTGCTGCTTTGGCCATTTATGATGACATCACAAATCTGATAAAACCACTGAAAGTGGATAAAACAATCAGGTCCAATTTTCAAAGACAAATAAACTGAAAAATATATATGAGTTGCATATCGACATCTTTATTTAACCTTAGATAGTCATTAACCATCCAAATTAGATTAATTGTTGTCGCTGCATGATAATAATTCTCTGAAAGAACAGCATTAGCACTGACGGTCGTTCCCGAGCAACAGATAACGCGAATACAGGAAGACCTGCTTTTCTACAGCTGACAACTTTTCATCTCCATCTTGGCGAGCATATAAGAGCAAAATTCCCTGGGCATTTCCTGTCAAAATCTAATAACAGTTTAGGCCCTTTCCAGACATGAAAGGAAAAATATACATGTGCCTATCCTACTATAGCCTTTCTCCTTTGAAATACTGACAGCTGTCAAAATAATCGGTTGGACTGAATCACAGCTTTCAGACACAGGAGAAGAAAGGAGAGGCGTTTGTGGATAAAAGATAAGGAGTTCTCTGTTGGTGCAGCAGAGACTAGGTTTGAAACGCTGACCAGAGTTAGACCTCAGGGTCAGTCTGTCAAACCATGAAAGGCTTGCAGTTCATGAAGACCGACGGCATTATGATTTTGAACAGTTCTGGAGAATGGAGAACGCCACCCTCCAAGGCCCTTAAGAATTTTTAGGCTTTTCTCCTTCATGTTTTCTTTCTTGTATCTACATACTAATTTTATCCTTTTATACATGTAAATAAAATGAAAATGAAATGACAAAAATCCATCAGTATTCAGTATATATATATATATATATATATATATATATATTTTTTTTTTTTTTTACTGCTGCTTGGCATTAATAAGACATCAAATTGATAAAAAATACGAGACAACTTAACGAGAGTTTGTCACATCATCCCAGCACTTCGACAGTTACTCTGCGCTCTCTCACCAGTGCCGTACCCTGGCAGATATAAGTGGGGAAAACGGTCATGAGATAAAAGGTCAAGAGGTCAAGTCTGTTCAGCCCACCGCAGGCTGTGCTTATGCTTTCAGATTAGCTGTGGAACACACCGGAAGCTCTTCCTTACATGACAAGAGGCTCTTGGAGAGTTAGACTTTAAGAGGACCATTTAACCTAAAAACCACAGGACTTGTAGATTTGTAGACTTTTGACCAACTCATAAGACTTGCATCTACATTGTGAGGAGTATTTACACGGAATGTATATATGTACCACCCGAAAGGGGAAAGAATTATTTAACCCAGCGCAGCTTCAGCTCCTGAATCAGCTACATGCCGCAGCCGGAGCCAGGAAACCACATGCAGGTTCAGTATGGATATTATATAACAATATATCACCTTGATTTGGTGAGTACAAAGTCACACCTTTGTAAAATCCCTTATAATCTAATTTTACAGGAAGTCTTGAGTGTAGGTAATAATTATGCCCTGATGCACAGCTGAGAGAGACTGCTCGACAGGAAGAGGAACTTGAATTCTCTCTGACTAGGTGCTGATTGGCCAGACAGCCGTACATCATCACTGTCTCCCTGCAGAGGTCCTCCTGGCTGCTTAGACTTTATCCTCTTTAGCACCTGTCTCGCCTAATCCCCCATGTCATGTCCACAGGCCTCGCGGACGGTACAAACTCATCTCACAGAGAATTACTCCTGCGACAGGGGTGTCCAGACTAGTTACAGCACTGGAGCAATCAGAGGATAAAAGTGTTTCTCATGGTTCTCCATCCGAGAGAGTTTTCTCCTCGTGGCTCAAACACACCTGTGTCAATCAGCAGAGCATGAAAATAAAGCTCTGAGTCAAAATATCAGGAACAAAGTTGCCCAGATGTTTGTATTTAGAAGCACATATCTAACATTATTAAAATGTTATGACATTTTTAGGAATGCAGTTTTTTTTTTCTACCAAGAAGCAAATGCATTATTTGTATCAATAAAAATTGACATGTAATCTTCCACTTCGCTATTTTATTTTGAAGTCCACATACAGACTTAATAAATTTAAAGATATATTGCACACTCCATTTGCATTTCAATTACAAGTGGCCCACAATTTTGCAATAAAAAGGCATTTTCTTTATGGTTTTGTCAGCAAAGGTCTGCGCTACCATTTCTAACAAAAACGCAAAGTGATTCATGACATTTTCACATGCAGAGGAAAAGAAAAGTGGGGATGGCATTTTCATTTTCATCATGAGACATATAACTTTTCATTATATCTATTTATTTACTTACAGTACCACTCAAAAGTTTGGACACACTTTCTAATGTTACAGCACTGTTTTTTGAGAAATTTAAACAGCTTAACTTCTCTGTGTAATCTCAAATGGAATCGTGTGAGAGGTAAACAGTCAGAAACTAAAAGAGAATAATTTACTTGTTTGAATAGAGTTCAAAGTTTTAGAATTCTCAAAGAAGCCATATTTTGCAAAGTAAACAGACAGACATGATCCTTCCATTTTCCAATCGGCAAATTAAAGTCAAGCTGTTTTGGGACTTATTGGGCAAAAAGGTCGATGAAAATCAAACCGCAAGTGCAGCACATCTAAGGGAACTTAGACAGGGCTGCGCAGCAGCAAACTCATTATAGCCATACGACTGTCCTTATTAAAAAAAAAAATTGTAAGTATGCTCAGCAGATATGACAACAAGTGCTGGTTTGATGGATTTAAGAATTAGATATTTTTTCCAAAATAATGGGTGCTTATTTCTTTATTTAACATGTATTGTAAGAAAAATGTGGGTGTGTCCAAACTTTTGACTGGTACTGTATTTATTTATTAATTGCAACCTCCAAGATTGGAGAACGGGTAAAATATTATGAAACATATACACATTTCATGCTATAAAATTATTACACACAAATGGCATCAGGATTAAAAAGACTTTGTTAAAAGGTGGACCATCAAACGCTCACTGCTGTTTCTCTCGTCATAATGCAGTGAGAGCAGGAAAGATTTTAAACGTTCAGTGACGCCTTCGGCAGTGGGAGGACAAGGCCTTGACTAGGGAAAAACCAGAGTCCAACACCCTCGAAATGAACCCTTAAAGCTCCAAAGGCAGTATTTGCCGCTCGCTGATACAATGAAATAAAATCAAAGCTTTTGAAAACCTATCATGTGGCGACTTGTTGAAAAGAGCTCCCGCAGGTTACTCTGTTCACCCTCCGAACATCTGATAATGGCATTTCTGTTTTTCTGAGCCAAAATGGCTGCCGACCGGCTCAGTGGCCATTTATGCCAGTCTACAGCTCATACAGCACCAGGGGAGCGTAGCAGTGAGATGTTAGATAGACAGTGGTCGCTGGTTTGACATCCTGCTGGGCTCTGGGGAGATAGACTGTGCCATTGGACCCTTAAGCAAGGCCCTTAACCACTGCTCCTGGGGCTTTACCTCCGTACGATGGTTTCACTTCTCTCATTTCCTCTGTCTCTCTGTCCATCTTTCTGAAAATCTGTACATCTCTGTCCCTCTATCTCTTCATTCATCCAGCTCTCTCTCTCAATCCGTCTCTCTCTTCTGTCTTAATTGCACTATCGTCTTTCTCTTTCATCGTCGCTCTCCCTCTCTGTTGTCTCTCTCTCTCTCTCTCTCTCTCTCACCATGACATCCCCCAGGGCAGACTTGACCAAATAAAAGTGTTGGCGATGGCCAAACTGGGTTAAATAGAGGTTAAGAGTGTCCCTGCAGTGATGTCACAGACACACTTCTCTGGAGCCGCTACAGGATTTAAGAGTGTGTTGCGTTATCTTCTCAGCAGCACCACAGAGAAATGGACCACAATTTGGCAAGAGCCCAGGGCAGCTTCTCCTTTATAAAATAGACTGATTTGCTCTCTCTAAAAGTACTGAGTGATTCATACTGCTCTGTGACCTCTTTGTAAAGGTTTCAGAAAAGTATTATCTAACAGGTCAGCCAGTGACTTATAACGCAAACTGTTACTTCCTCTTGGCGTAATTACTTCAGTTATTGTAAATTTGAAGTTATTTGTAGTCATTCAAAATCCATTTTGTAGTTCACTCCTGTGCATTTTTTGAGTGTTTCTCAGAACAGGATTTGGCAGCGTTTCAGCAGTTTGTCCTCAAGCTTTCATCATTCCCGCAAGCGAGCATAATGACCTCCCGTTGTTTCCTAGCAACATCTGCTGTTTTACAGTCAGGGCTGCCTGCGCTGACAGAGGTGTGTCCAGATCGATATCCAGGGCATTACGGGAGGGGTGGGGCCGAAGGGCCAGGGCACAGATCGCACCGTCTCTCTCCGAACAGCGTCCTTGCTGTGGCTTTAGATTATTACTGCCAATTACAGCATCTTAGGTCTCAGGGTTCTTTTTCTGTTCTTCTTCTGGGAATAAGACCAGTTTCTGAAATCTCAGAAATGTCTGAATCTCACCGGTGAAATGTTGATGGATGGAGTTCTTACCCTTCTGGGTTTTACACCGTAAAGCGGAGCAGTTTTAACAAGAGTCACTGCGTTATCCTGACATGAAGAATCTTGTTAAAATGGAGGTGAGATAGAAGTAAATGTCTGCAAGACGGGTGGGAATTTCTTACCCAATTTAGACAGTCAGACAAATGTCTTCCCACATTGGCACCATTTCTGGCATGTTTTGCAAAAAATATTGTTTGTTGAAATAAAAAGTTTAAATATTTTATGACTAAATATAAGGCTAAATTACTTTTTGAGATTGCAAAAACCAAAAACCAAAAAAAAAGAAAATAAAATCAATATATTTAACCCACAGAAGATCTGGGTAAGTGTGTGAGAGATGCAGGCCAATGAAACTCCTAAATCAGATCATCACTGATGCCCTGTTGCACCATGGGAGATCTGTATTCATGTGAACTGTGTGCAGCCAAAAATAAAAGCCAAAAACACAGTGTTTCATCACATATCTTAAACTCTCCTGTGGTCACTTCCACGAGGGGTGAGTCTCTAAACCTGCCTTAAACACGTCAGACTGACCGGAGAGGGACGAACACAGAAGTCAGGAGATTCGCCAACCGTAGCCCTGCAGAGCAACACTTCACGAAACGCCTTTTGAACATGTGTTTGCTCCTGGAGAAAATGCATGAGATATTCATCTCCCTGTCGTGTCGTTATCTCTCCCTCGGTAAGAAGTTGCAGGGCGAGCTCCATCTCTCCCTTACCTCGCTCCTCCTCTCCATCAGTCCCCTCGCTCTGCTTCTGAGGGCCAACAGAAAACAAAGACACTAAAGCCTGAAGTGAACCCAAGATAACCACATGCAGTCAGGCTTCGGCTGTCAATATGACAGATGGGCTTTATTACCGGCCCGCTCCGCTGCCCACACCTCTCCCTCGAGGAGAAACAGTCCTCAGTCTCCTGAGGGTCATTCTGTTAAAACACATCTCTCTATACATGCATGGTGTTTAGCAATATGCAGCACACACTGGCAATCTCATTTCAGCCTTCAGAAACACTGTCTGCTCATTCAGGGAAGGGTAACACAGTCAATACCCTGTTTTTAAGAAAAAAAAAACCCGTAAATAAATAACACAGCAGCTTAAAAAAGCATGAGTACTGTATTTGCTTTAGTCACATACGCTTTATCGTACCGCGAGTGACCACTGCACATAATTTTATTAAGTAATCATGGCTTTAAGTGATTGTCATGATAAATAGGTGAGAGCATCAGTCCCTGACGTGTAGTGGTAAATAAATGAGCATCTGATCATCAGGGCCCAGTATTTCAAAACTTGTAATCTGGATCAGAATAATCTGGATAATGAAATCCACCTTTTCTCAATCATGGATCAAGGTGATCCTGCTGACTTTATCTGAGTATTTCAAAACACTGGCAGATTGGATCACCGTGATCCTCACCTGGCCGGATAAGGATTTCCAAATCCCGTGTCTCCGCCTCCGGATTTGAAACATGGCGGACTACTTCCCGAAAGGAGCAGCTGGGAGCACAACTGTCACGTCAAAAGTGTAAGTTTCCTGTCGTCTAATGTGTAGCGGTTTTAAGGCAATACGAACGCCAACCAACATATCAAACTAGCCAACTACTTGAATTGTCAGCTACTTAAAACCAGGCCGCAGCGATCTCTAATTTAGCCGCGTTTGTGCTAACGGTAGCTAACTCGGCTCCATTAACTTGTGTGTTAAGTAGCTAGCGGGCTAGCGAGGTAGCTGGCTTTGTTGATGAATTTTGCGGTCTATGGTTTAACTTAAAATGGAACTAATCGGACGTACATCATACCTTAACTCTTTAAACTAACACCAACCCGTTCAGAGTTTATTAGCATTACGTCATTGGCAACACAGCAGGCTACATGTGTACAGACCAGACTGCTGCAGTACTCTGGAAACGTAACGTTACACGGTACGAGTATCAGTAATGCAGTTCATTTAGAAGTGCTACGGTAATGCTGGTGATGTCATGCTTCCTGTTGATGACAAAGATATACTCATACACTTCTTTCTTCTGCTTTCAGAGTGCACTCACAGCCACGGACCACTCAGCTATTAAGGACAACGGGGTTGTCATGAGTGCTGGAAATCCTTGGAAACGCTTTAATTGTAGTGATACGTTCAAGGTTCAAGTTATTGGATTTTGAATAAAGTGCTTGAAACTGCTTGAAATTGTAATTGCATTACTTGGATGGTATATAGCTTGTCAGTGACACAATTTCAAAACATTTTTTCCATCCTAATTTGTCACCATTATGTAGAAGGCTTCCACTAAACACGATTATGGTCATTTATAGTAAAATGGCATCTGATTTGATAAGCAAAATAATCTGTGTGTACACAAACACTTACTGAAATACATTGCTGTGTGTTTTAAAATCACATTCAAGCCATTTCCAAACATTTTAAAAGTGCATTTTTAAGCTTCTGACTGAAGTCAAAATTGTCTTCGTTAAATCAGAAGCATGAAAATATACCTTGAAAATTCTTGGAAAGTGTTTCAATGTGCAGCATGATATAAACTGTGACAATGAAAAATGCTAGTGCACACATCTCATAGTTGAACCCATTTGATTGGAGAAATAAAGATTAACCACTGCATTTCGCACAGCTCTTCCAAATGTGTGGTGAATGTTTTGGTACAAGTTACAAAGTTTGGTGAAATTAGAATTTGAGAAATGGGTTGTATTTGTTACTCTTATTTACAGCAGTTTCAGAAGGTATTTCCAAACACTATTTTATTATGCTTTAATTTTCTTAAATTACTCCAGTTTGTTAAATGTAAAACACTGACAATTTAGATTAAGTGTAATGAACATCTTGAGTAACAATATCTAGGAGAAGTGGAGCTAAGGCTTTGTCAATCCAAGTCAAATCCACCTCTGAGGTGGGATCCAAATGATCCTGAAATTTTGGTATCAAGTTGATCCAGATCTCTGCCTTAACTTTTGAAATACCCAAGTCCAGCCTTTTATCTGGATTAAAGGGAGGATTGGATTACCAGAGCTGAATCCTGATCTTCAGGATCAGGATTCTCTGGATCTGTGTTGAAATACACAGTTTTCAGATCAGATCAAGATTTAATCCAATCCGACTAGGATAATCCTGTCAGATCACTTTTGAAATACTGGGCCCAGGAGAATGTGTAGCATTATTATGCTCTGAGTTTCAGCTCTGGAAAAAGCACCCTGTCCATTTCCTGTATGTCAGTGCGGACGACTGGATTATAAATTAAGCGCCGCACACGATCTATTTAGTGCCGATTTTATCTGACATGCTGCGTTTCATTGATCTGTGAATGTAATGCTGAGGAGCTAAAGAGACAGGGGAAGGCAGCGGAGATCAGATGAATGTGGTTTTTCACAGCCGGTGGTTTATGGATTCGGCTGAATTATCATATTCCTGTCGGTCTTCGGCGCTCTCCAGAACCTGAGGAACCTGCATTAGCTTTAGCAACTGCTGCTAACCCAACTGTTAAAGAAGGTGGGGTCAAGGAGGAATGATGACTGATGATGGCTGAAGTAGCAAAAATATAGAAGTGCTTTTATTTACAAAAATAGTGCAACCACTAGTAAAAATGGATATCCATAATCCATAAAACACAAAAAGACAAAAGAAAAATTCAAGTCCAAATTTGCAAGGGTAAGGAAAAGCGCTCCAAACAGGACCCATCAGTTCAACTGCCACCCTGTCCTGAAGAGAACCTCCGCAGGACTGTTTGAGGGAGCCTTTTATACTTTAAACCCCTCCCACTGATTAACCGGAACAATTAATCAGTTAACCTTGTTTTACAGGGGAAACCAGAGTAGGAAACATTACATTATAAATACCCATGCAGTTAACAACAAGAACCACCATTTCTCATAATTACGTTTTCAGAAATCACAATACTTGGCCACAAACAAACTTTACAGGCTTTAGTCAATCCAACAGGCAATCAGCACAGGTGCTGATCCACTACAGCCTCGATAAAAGACCTCACAGAACCGCTTCTGTTTGACTGTGAAGGACAGGACAGCAGGATTACCCATCAACAAAACAGTCCAAGGGTCTTAAAGAATATTGCAGGATGTGTGAAAACTAGTGATGGTAAATGAATTAATGATTATGGCGTGTGCATTCACCACAATAACAGTGAGGGGGGGAATGTATATGGCTAAGTGTTAGTGTAATTTTGAGTGTTACCAAGTGCTGCTCACAATCAGTGACAATCCAGCTATTAGTGTAGAGTTGGTGTGATGCAGAAAATGCCTCGATATTAAAGGAGGGCTGGATAAGTGAACAGGATTAAGTTGGACTAACGCTTCACTGCTCGCCTGAGTCACGTCCAAATGTCAGGGCCGAGGAACAGAGACAGTGGTGTTACATCGATATACGTGTCTGAGCCAGAACCCTCCGGTGAGCGAACACTTATCTCAGAGAAAAAAAAACTTAAACTTTCCAAAATTTATCACCACGTGCAAAACCAAAATAACCCAGCCATGACACCTGTAGAGACTGGTGTATGAGCTTGAGCCAATGAGAAATTCTGCAAAGACTAGCCAATCAGAGAGCACTATGTAAAATGGTCATATAGAATGTCGTAAGATGGATTCAATCATTGTTTCACAAACATGTCGTCATCCTTTGTTTCATGATCCTTTTCCTCTTTGCCTATAAAGGGTGGAGGGTCTGTTTGGTTACTTTAGTTACCACCATGCAACAAAGGGTTAAATAAGTACCACACTTGACCTGAATGAGTTCAGGATTTGATGCGGGCCACTGCACTGATTGCTCTGCGGTTACACCACATGCCCTGGAGTTGCTGAGAGAGAGAAATGGGAGTGGACAGTCCTCTGACTCTGGCTCGCCTGTAGATCCATCAAACAGCACGCTCTTATGTGCAGTGCGAGGAGAGAGTGTACCGAGGATTAGAAAGTGTGCGGGGAACAGAATGAACACAATTTCACATAGAGAAGAGTCTGAAATCGAGATAAAATCCCCTTAAAGGACTCAGGAGTGCAAATGTTTATTCAAACTAAAGTTTACTGACTAACATCATCTTTTATGGCAAATCATTTTCACAGAGCTTATTTACTGCCATTTTTATGCCAGAAAGTTCACTCACTGTTTACAGCAGTATTCACAAGTAGCCTGTTGATGTGAACGTCTCTCTAGTCCAGTATTTCCTGTCCTCTCCACACCAGCAGATCCAGGAATGTGTTGTGTTTCTCTTTAACGCCCTCCTGATGTAATTAATTACTGTTCGATTCACCTGTGCATGGTCCTCTGCTAGGAGTCATGCAGCAACATGGCACAACATACCCCCCGTTACCCAGAAAACACCATGCGCACGGAGAACGAAAAGAGTGACTACTGTATCAAAATTTACAGTACATATTTATATATAATAATAGCTAGTGCACAATGCTCATTTACGTGCGTCTCAGCGGTCAGGATCATCTCGACATTGGCTGGAGGACAGACTAATATTGCCGATGGCAGAATATCCCCAGAACATCAATCTGGATGTGTCCCACGTAAAAACTGAATTAACAGAATCAACGCGGAAATTATCACCAACCTTTGCAAATCTTCTTAAGGTTAGCAGCTGTTTTTTTTTTTTTTTTAATTTTTTATTTCCCCCATTTTCCCCACCCTGGACGCAGTCAGGTGATTTAGTCCACCGCAGCGACTTACGCCCATCGACACAGGAGGAGAATGCCATGACACGTGATTCCTCTGACCCTCTTGAAGACTTGCCCATCACCGATTGCGCCCTGCCGATGCCGTCAGCGTATGTATAACGCGAGCAGCTGCAACCACCCGGCCGACCAGGAGTGGCCAAACCCCTATGATCCCCAGCGAGGCTGAGCCTATTGTAGCCTCTCTGATCAAGACCTCGAGTTACCAGGTTTTCTTAAGGTGAAAATATAATCTATGGCCAGAAACATTTAGAGTATTATATTGGATGTGAAACCGAGTAACAGTCAGTCATTTTCTGCTGAATGAGTGCATTTGCAGAGGAAACACGTGTGTATGAGTCCCTCCTTCATCAGTCTACAGACAGACAGACAGACCTCTACAGACAGACCATGAGCTCTCAGGATCTCCCATCTCCTCTAATGGCACAATATCACAGTCACTTTCTCACTCAGTTTTATACTTTACCAATTTCTTGATCTGTTCAGTAGTTGTTGTTTTTGGGCATTGTAATCCCTTCTTAGTTTAGTTGCTTAGTTTCTCGTCGTATCACCCGGCTCTAGTTCACCTGACTTAAACCAGCCATGCAGTCGACACTTTGCTGTTTGTGACGATGCGTTAACTGATACTTCACATGAATTAGTTCCTTATCTGATCTTTGTTGTTTAGATGTTCCAATAACCTTCCACTCGCGATCACTGACCGTGACTTTGGAGAAAAGCTGTTGCGGAATGAATGTGGCGTAATCAAGTTTCAGAAGTTCAGACAGGGATTTGCCAGAACAGAGACAATTTCAGGATTAGACTCATTTATTGTGTGAGAACAGAAAACAGAGTTTTCTTCTAACTGCAGCAGGGCACAAACACCAGGAAATAATCCACACTGGAGAATTAACACTGGGTGTAAAGCACACTGGAGCGCGAGCTGCTTCCATTCTTCCATATTTCCTGAACCCTCTGCTCATGTAGGGTTATTCCATACTGAACAACAATAATAATAATATCTCAAAAGAAACATCTGCCGTATGAAAGGTTTGCATTGGTTCAGTCATGTGCCCTCAGGAACAGCATTACCTCAGTATAAACCTGCACAAACATTCTCTACTTTAACCAACAACAATTGCATTAATATCATCTCACACTGCAGGGCCTGACGAGACGCTTATTTTTAGATTAATTAAGGGAGCCTCTGAAATTTAGCCTGACTGGGTTTTTTTGCTCTTCAGTTGCACGTTATTATCCTCAAAGAAGTAGTCATGCAAACCGATCTGGGTCATGTTTACGATTCAGACGGAAACGAGATGAATCATCTTCCGAGGATGAAAGTGAAACCTTTTTCAGCGGAGCCCCTGAGCGCTATCGCGGGAAAGGGCTTACTCTTAAACTCCATGAGAGCGTTTAATAATGTCAAAGTCTGTATTCCTAATACCCGCAGGCTATACTGCATAACTACACCATCCCGGATTTAAAAATACACTCCACTCTGTGAGTTTTTGTGCAGGACATAACTTTTTTTATCCTGGTGATCAGGGATTGGTCCCGTCATAATTCCCTCCAATAATGGCCCTCTCGCTAAAATCTCACAGACATTGCCTGTGGCCTCCAGCTGGATAGTGATGTGAGTCAGTCTTTGACCTGGGGGGTGAGTTGTACTGAAAAGATATGCCCAGGATTTTTTCACAATAGCTGAAATGTCCAAAAATAATAGCTGCAATTGGGCTAAACTGCTACGACAAGGCTACACTTTCTAAGTGAAAGCTTTGTAAACTCTAACACTTGCTCCCAAAAATTCCACTTTGCAGCATATCCTCAGAACTTACCCTTCAAACATGAAAATTTTACATATGATACTTTTTTCTTTCAAACACAGTATATACACTGCCCATCCAAACTAAATAAATAAATAAATAAATAAATAAATAAAAATTCACACACTATAATATTTTGTTGGGGAACCTTTAGCTTTGATCACGGTGCACATTTGTCTTGTTGTGACCATTTTATATAATGTTACAACATTTATTCCTGACCAGATTTGAAGTCATTTTTGGCTGAGATGTTGGATTGACGAAGTAAAGCCTTCTCCATCACAACCTAAAGACTTTCGATTTAGTTAAGGTCCAGATGCTTAGGTGGCCAATTGCTGTGTGAAAATGACTCCTCATGCTCGATGAACTGCTCTGTCACAATTTGATCTTGGATTGTTATCCTGGAATATACCTGTGTCATCAGGGATTAAAGTTAATTGATGGGTTACTGGTCCTTCAGTATATTCAGGTAATCTGCTGAATTCATTTCATTGCTGCAGAACAGCGCTGAGCTTAGACCTGACTGACTGAAGCAACAGCTCTGCTGCCTGACATCAAGAAGGTCGTGGGTTCAAATCCAGCCTGGGGCCTTTCTGTGTGGAGTCTGACTGTTCTCCGCATGTTCACTTGGGTTTCCTCTAGGTACCCTGGTTTCCTCCCAAAGTCCAATGACTAAATTGCCTACAGATATGAGTGTGTGACGTGTGTGTGCATCCCTGTCCAGAGTGTGTCCTGGTGTCCCGCCTGTAGTGAGCTGGGAGAGGCTACAGCTCCCCACATGACTCTAATAAAGAAGGAAAGTGAGTGTAGAGAATGTATGTGTGTATGCCTGAAACACTCTCATCGCCTCAATAATGAATCAATCTTAGGCTCTTCAGTATTTGCTTATTTGAAGAGTTTGTATCCAAAAAACAGTATATCCATTTTACTGTAAGATTTTACTGTAACATTACAGTAACAGTTACGGTAACATTTTCAGTAAATCAGCTTTTTCTCCCACATGGAAAGAATCTATATGAACATACATGCCGCATATAGGCCAAATTCAGGTACATATATGTGCTTATAGAGAGCATATATGTCTCCTATGTAGCTCATATACCCAGTGGCAGGTTCTGTTTGTCATACCTATTGTATAGCTCATATCTCACTTTTGCGACTGTCATACATGATGCCTAGCTCATATTTTTATTCTCAAGGTAATATCTGCATATTAGTCCAAAGTCCCTTACAGAAATAACAAGAATTTAACGCAATAACTTATTAATTGCATGTGAACATGTGAAATTGGCATCACATTTGATCCTAAATACATGTTGACATGTGACAACGGCATGTAATGTGTAAAACAGTCATTATTAACTATGGCAAGTGAGAGGGGACAAAAAGCTATAATATCAACACAAATATCTCATACTATTTGTTACATTTTTTTCCTGAAACATTAACAATAACAAGGTCATCAATTCTTTCTTGACCATGCTTATTTCCATTCTATGAAGATTGAGTTGAGTATTGTGGAAGAGAAGGAAATGTATAAAAACAAAATGGTTTGATTATGTTTATTTAATCAATTAAGCATTTTTTCAAGTTTAAGTCACTGCCAGATTCACCACATTAGATTAAATTGGATTCACATCATTACAGCTCATACACATCCACTGAAAGGTTATACACTACACTTTTACATCTACCAAATGCAATGTTTTCTATCATATCTGTAATGCAGTTTCTAGATGAATATGGCTCAGAGGTCCCTAGTCTAAATGTAGCAAAATAAAACAAAAATAACAAAATAAAAGTACACAGAAGAACATGCATTCAAGTAAACATGCCTTTCAAAAGTCATTTTCATCCCCACATCTATTTGAGCATTTCACTGTGGTTAATGAATTTGAAGACAAAGTCTACATTTCTGTTCACAGTTTTAATGAACAGACACTTGTCTTTTATTTGAGATGCTTATATAGCAACTAAAGGTCCCAGACTTTTTCCTACAGGGATGAAATAACAAGGATTCTTAAATTCCAACACGGAAAGAACCTATATAAACATATAGGTTTTAATCCCCACCTTGTATCAACCAGCAGTGGTCGGCAGCGCTTGTCAGAAGTAGCGCGCAATTGGCCAATGCGCTACAGGGATGCAAATTGTGAAGGGCCTGCTGGGAAAGGTTATGTAGATTAGAGTTCCCCTAGGCGCGTCCTGTTGGCTCGACAGGCACTCATAGATAAAACTCTGGCACAACCATCCCTCTATTCTCTGCCCTCAATCTAAGTTTGCAAAATTTTTGACCAACCAACATGTAAAAAGCAATTGTTAACAGCTGCGGGCTGTATATGCTCTCCTGAATAGTCAACAGGGGGCCGCATATGCGAATAAGCCAAGGACCTTGTTCATAGATACCTAATTGGATATCACAGATTTGGGTGGGACAGGAAATGCAAAAGAAAAAATAAAGCTGAAGTTTTAATTGGCCATTTTCATATATTATAGGTATATATATGTACCTATAATATATGAAAACGGCCAATTTTATGTATGTCGCATATATGTGAAACCTATATCTGGCCCTATATTAAAACCTATATGTTTATATAGGTTCTTTCCGTGTGGGCTATGTTGGCGCCTATTGCATTATATAGAAAAACACAAACTATGACCATGAAAAAATACTCCTTAAACTATGAATGTCTAGAAATGGATTCTTGCACCATGTGTAAGAAGCACAGGGCTATCGCTCTATGGTATTATCTCAATTTTTGTGATTTTGGCACTTATTGCATTTTGGAAACAAACTCTTCATTTAAATCCAAATGGCAACCTTTTTATTTTTTTGGACAGTCAGTCTATTGTTTTCTCTGTTTGCAAACCTAACTGTGTATATTGAAAAAATTGCATTTATAAAATGTAATACATAATATATATAAAATATACTGGGCGCGATTTAACTTCAAGTCAATATTAATGAAAAATGTTGATTCAAATATGATAAAATACCACAAATGTTATCAAAAGTGTGATGGCTGCTTAAAGAAGGATCCACTCAGATCTGTAACACAGGAGATCAAGGTGATCAGAGACGCTTTCACCCGATCACCCCAGTGCTAATCACCCCAGGTTTGAGCAACAAGCCATTTCTGTTGATCATCTGCAGCTGAGTCCTGGTCTGGTCAGTTAGTGTGTCTGTGTCTGTCACTCAGACAGTGGGAAAAACACAGACCGTGTCCATGAGATCACCCAAAATAGCACACTTGGAGACAGTGGTCAAAGAGACAGCAGAAGTTGAGTAATTGAGACCGTGTATTCTTGATTGGGTACAATGGAAGAAAAGAAATGAATGATTAATTCAATATCAGAAAAAAACTTAATGAAAATATGTATGTGTACATGCAGTCATAAACTGAAAATGGCGCGCAGTTCTTATAAAAAGATACACACCCTACCCTCACCTTGACTTCACCGGTCATTGCCGAAAAACTATGAATAGTGCATGAGACGCCGAGGGCAAATTGATTAAGATTTCAATGGAATCTGACACATCTGCTCTTGTTTCTTTCGTCTTTGTCTAAGTCTGCAGCATCTCTGCAGCTCACAAGAGCACCGGGAGGATGGATGGACACCTGTGCTGTAAATCTGCCCTGTCACGGCACTGACAGATGCACTAATGCCGCACAGCATCTCCAGGAGTAAATCAGCTCATTACTGTGAGCTCAGATCAAAGGTTCTGGGTCTTTTTTAAAAATTCAGAGCCATTTGAATTGAAAACACCTCCATGATGGATTAACATCTATCTTTTGAAATGGACAACACAGTTTTCATTAAGCATCTTTACAGACTCTGAAACAGTGATGATCAAAAATGAATTTCCTAATATTGTTTTTATTTTACTGCGTTTTTCTCACAATATTAAATGTTCATGTTTACTTGAATCACATCTCTAATTTAGAACAGTCCACAATGTTATCCATCTTTACTATTCCAATATTGATGTAGAAACAACATTTTCACCATGTAAGTTTGGCCACATGAGAAATGAAAATGAAACTGCTCTCTTGTGCTGGAGGGAGTACAGCATCGCCACTTTTAAACAGGGAATTGATGAGCTACAACATGACATGTAGCCTGAGCCCCACACGTACTTATCAGACTGACTGTCCCAAAATTACAATCATGCTCTTCCTGTCAAACTTTCAAATCTAATCCTCTTCAAGCTCTTTCAGAGATGAAAGCAAAATAACATCAGTTATATTAAATCGCCCCCGTGCATTTCAAACAGCTACAAAGGAGCATTCTCTCTCTTTCTCTCTCCCCTCTCCCCCCCTCCCTGTCCCTCTATCTCTGTGTTGCCATAACAACAATAAGTAACTAAAAGTCCGCTAAATTGAACAGCCTTGCACATCTCTGAACAGAACCATGCCCTACGCTTATTACAGTGATATTTCAGGGGTTTTGAGAAGTCAGCTGTGATCCAACAAAATCAATGGTCCATTTCAAAAGGATTTTACAATATTCCAAATTAAACGCATAGCCTCCCTCTCACAAACATACTGCTGGTTCTTATTTCACGTCATTTTTAATTACATGCAGTCCTTTTTGTAATGCTACATCTCCTGCAGTGATTTTTTTTCCTTTGCAAATTTGATCATTTATTCTTTCAAGCATCAAATAAGTAAAACCAAACTATTCATTTTGTTAAACATGGCTCAGGCACCAATGAACCCCATTCTATCCCACCACGCATGGCGGTAAACACTGTACCTCGCCGTCGGTACATAAGGCCATTGGGGGCTAAAATGATCGAAGAGTAGAGTCGCGGCCTTGTATTGACTCAGACATGGTTAATGTAGAGTTATGTGATCCTGGATACAGAAGAGTGACGCCACAGTCACGTATCTGAGAAATCAGGCAAAAGCCGAGACAGTTTCTAGCTCGGAGACGCTGAGAAGGGCTGCCTGGCTCAGAACATCATCAATCACGGCGCGTACTCTGTCACAGCAGGTGCAATTACCACATAATGAAGGAAGAAGGATGGAAAATACCCTCCTGCACCCCAATTCAACAGCAAAGTTCCAAAGTCTTAAAGTTAAGCTGCTATCTCACAAAACTTCCCCGTCTGTTTCCCTGCTCCTTCTGCAAAACGTTACATAACTTATCCTCTTAAGGACTCGCGGAAGCCGCATTTAACAGGAAGGAAGTAATTTCACTTTCACAAAGCAGGATTCGTTCCTTTCAGCGGGTTAGGTCTTCAGTGGCGTGTGCTCTCAGAGGGGGAATCTGTACTTGACATCGGCATTATACGGTCTTATTATCTCACAGGAGAGAAGAGACTGAACTTGAATCACAGGCAGCAGGGCTGGGGGAATAAAGTAGCCAAACTCGACTGTCTGCAGCCGGAGAATGAGCGTTTGAAAAGTTTGCCGGATGGACGTATTACCGAGATTACCCATTCAGACCTGTCAATCAGCTGCAGGTCTGGTGCTCATCTATATTCTGTATAACTTTAGGTTCTTCAACAGAGAAGTGCCAATGTGTATCCTACCTTTTATTTGCGCTGTACACATGTTGAAACAACAACAGCAACAAAGATTGATGATGTAATGATGATCAAGCAATTTCAGGGATCGCAATTAAATGCCCAAACCTCGCCAAGGGTGGAACTGGAATACTTGCGTCTTGACACACTTCCGGTTCCAGCCATACACTGAATACAGTTGATGTTTTCACGTGCAAAGCTGTTTTTCGCTTTGCATGTTCATACTACAAGCAACGCAAGCGAGTTACTGTTTTGGACCTGACTGCCACCATATTTATTCATTTATTTATTTATTTTTCTGGAAACATAATCGTACATGTTCACGCGAGGCGAACACCATAGCTGTATTTTGTACACTGACCCAGCGCTGAGTTGCACACAAAGAGTAGCTGTGTTTAGCGGAAGTGCGCATTCCGACATGGCGAACTGACCTCCTTTCACCTCAAGTGCATCAGCCAATCACACACAAGGATTCGTGCCTACTTTGACTGCTACCACTCGATTGAATGGGAGTCATAATCTTCTGTGAGCAATGAAGGTATGGGTAAGTAGGGCTCCACTACATCTGTTCACAGTGTTGATCACTGGGAGGACCACTTTAAATAATAAAAGTTATTATTATGTTATATTTTACATTAAAGTCATTTTCAGATATTTTCTTTACCAGGGAAGTTCAACTGAGAACAAGTTTCTATTTTTTAACGACGCCCTGGGAGAAATGCCAAATGGAGCAGTTGCAATTATAGAGGGACAGAGAGAAACAGGGGTAAGGCCCCTGGAGCAGTTTTGGGGTAAGGAGTCTTGCTCAAGGGCCCAACAGCAAAGTTCTTCCCAAATTCATCTCTCGCAACTCTTCAGTTACCAGTTGAACAACATTCCCCTCGGCAACGCTGCTGCCTTGCGGTAAGTTAGACAAGTAATTGGATTCACCCCGACTATCCCATATCTATGTCACTGATGACAGATGATAGCGCCAGTGCAATTGAGTAATAACATTTAACGCAACTTCAATTAGTGCATCCTCTTGAGGTCAAAGTCAAGGTGACAATGTATTTGTACAGCATATTTAAAACAACCTCAGTCGACCAAAGCGCTGAACAAGCCTAACCTACCAATATAAACAAATATAAATTGAATAATTGATTGAAACAAAAGAAAAATACATAAAATAATTACAACACAAAAGACAAACAGCCTAGGTGTCAAGCTCATCTCAAATTAAAAGCATACAAGAAGAGATGAGTCTTCAGCAATGACTTAAAGGATTTGAGAGTTAGAGCACATCTAATATGAGTTGGGACACTGTTCCAGAGATTAGGGGCTGCTATCGCAAAGGCTCGGTCACCTCTGTTTTTGAGCTTAGATTTGGGAACATCTAAGAACATCTGGTTGGATGACCTCAGTGTTCCACCTGGAGTATAATGATGTAAATGTTCTGCCACTATGATGGTGCCAGCCCATTGAAAACCTTTTAAACATGCAATAAATCCTTAATATCAATCCTGACTTGGACAGGAAGCCAGTGTTGCCAAAACTGGAGTTATGTGGTCACACTTTCTTCAAATAAATATTGAATATTATATCGAGTATTTTTACTCGAATAATATCGAATAAAAAGCAGTGCGGCTGCGTTTTGTACTGACTACAGACAAGGAAGAGACAACTGATCTACACCACATACACAGAATTACAACAGTCTAAAAGAACAATAATAAAAGCATGAATAATTCTCTCAAAATCCTTGGGAGAAAGATCGGGTTTTACCTTGGATAAAGCCCTGAACTAAAACAAGCCGACGTAGAGTGCCAAGAGAATCACACAGCCCTTAACTAATTATTAATAAATAGCGAGGTCACTGTGCCAGGGTTAAAGGTCAAATCCACAAATGACCCTTACGTTGTACATGTAACCATCACAAGGAACCTGAATATCAAATCTGAAGCTCCTGCTGCCTACAGTCTCAGAGACAGTTCTTGCTGGTCTTAAACTTGTTTTAAATACTGATAAAACTAAGCTCATGATCTTCTCGGCGCGGAATACAATTCTGCCAAATGCCTCCATTTTCTCAGTGACTGGTGCTCAAATTGAGCAGGTTCAGTCCTACATATATTTAGATATCTAGCTGGATCATGACTTCTCTTTTAAAACACGTGGCCAACTTGTCCAAAAAAAATTATCACGAAAATTGGATTTCTTTACAGAAACAGATCCTGTTTTTCTTTGGACAGTAGGAAGAGGATTGTCCAGGCGACAACCTTACCTTTATTTGACTGTGGGGATGTCCTGTACATGCATGCCTCTAGTAGTACCCTAAGACCCTTGGACACAATTTATCATAGCGCTCTGCGCTTCATCACAGGTGATGGTTTCCGAGCTCATCACTATGCTTTACATATATAGTTCAGTAGGGTGGTTTTTCCTTCACTATAGAAGGAAGCTACATTGTATTTTATTCATTAATAAAGCATTGCTAGGCAAACTTCCTTCCTATCTTACTAGGCTTTTGTCCATTAAAATCACAAGTCAGCATATCAGATCAGAAGAGTGGATTACGTCAGAGGCACCCAGGACTAGAACAAATCTGCGCGGTACCAGTTTCAGTGCATTTTCACCTTGTATGTGGAATAATTGTCAGGATACGCTAAAGATAGATTGCCTTATCTGATTCGAGTCCAACAAGAAATTAGTTTTGGATATGATAGTAAAAGAGGCCAGATGTACTTGCTTTTAGTTTTAATGCATGCCATTATTCTCTGTCCTATGTCTGTATTTGTTTTTATTTATTTATTTATAAAATTTGAAAGAGATGACAAAAATGACACCAAGACTCTGAGCAAAAGAGTCATTGTAAGAAGCTAAAAGGTCAATCAGGGTCCTCCATTATTTCAGGTCATCAAAGCAAAATTACATCAGTCTTACAATTATTTTCATTGATTCCATCCAGATTTTGATATCTTTAAAGCAATTAAGCAAAGACTGCATAGAATCTCTACTTTCTATTTTCATGGCTGATAGATTTGTATATCATCAGCAAAAGAGTGAAAAGTAATATTATGTTTCTAAAAAGTGAACCCCAAAGGCATCATATACAATGAGAAGAGGATGGGGCCCAAATGGAGCCTTGAGGAACCCCACAAGTGAGTGGGGTTGTAGTTGAAGAGTATTCTGTGAACTGAGAGGGTCCTATCTGTAAAGTATGACTCAAACAATTTCAGGGTAGCACCGTTGATGCCTACGCACTGTGCGAACCATGATAAAAGGAGCCTGTGATCCACAGTGTCAAAGACAGCTGTCAGGTCTAAAAGCACCAAATTCCCAGAATCAAGCATCAAGAGAAGATCATAAAGAACTCTCAAACTCAAAAGAGCTGTTTCAGTATTATTGCGTGTTTTACAACCCAACTGAAACTTTTCAAAAGTATCATGGCTATCTAAAAATGTTTGCAAATGAATAAAAACTACTTTCTACCAAACTTCAGCCAGAAAAGACCTTGGAAATAGGCCTGATGTTAGAGGGAACAGAAGGGTTAAGATTTTTCTTTTTTTTAATAAGATGCTGTACTACAGTGTGTTTAAAAGCCCCTGAAACACATCTTGACAGAAAGACATTTATCAAAAGAAAAACAAGACCCAACAGTATTAAAAACTTTTTTCAGTAAACGAGAGGGAATACTATCTGTTGGAGACAGTAGATGATGGACTATCTCTGATAATGAAGAGAGTGATACAAGTTCAAGCGGATCAAAAACAGGAGACCACGTCGGAGGAACAGAGGGGTCTACCACACAGGAAGGGGGTGAAGACCTGAGAGCAGAAATCTTATCGATAAAAAAAACATTTCAGAGAGTTATCACAGAGTGCAGGTGTTGGCAGAACACAGACTGCATCACAGGGATTTCCTGTAGACTCTCAGGCAGCTCTAAAAGAATATCATTTCTTCTTCTCCCTATTATTATTATTATTATTATTATTATTATTAGTAAACAATGCTCTCACTGCATTACACAATGTGCCTTTTCTTTTGATAATTCTACAAAACTAAGACAAAAAAAGAGCAAGGTAAAATATAATTTCACTTCAGTTTTCAGGTCAAAACAAATTTGTTCAAAGCTCATTGTTTAAAGCCATAGACAACATTACACAGTTACAGAAATAATTAGATTTTAAGGTCATTAAATTAATCAAATCTGCACTGGCTTTCCAGTCTTGTGATCCTTTGAAGCCTGCAATTTATTTGGATTTAATTTACTTTGGCATTGCCATAAGCAGTGTGAGGATTTAATATCATGAAAATCAACGCATTTGATCTTCTTTAGTCATACTGACATCGCATTCATTTATTCTACAATTTCAAATCCGTGACTGATTCTCTCCTCATTACAAATACACCCATTCACCTAACAAAAACATGTTGCTAATATAGATTACTCCTTATTTATTTATTTATTCATTTATTTATTTTTTTTTTTTTTTAAAAATATATTTTAACCATACAAACATGATGAAAGTTATGAGATTGAAAAAAATCTCAGTTTTGGCTTGATAGAACTTCACAGGACAGCATAAATTCCAGATCAGCCATTTACTTAAAAACAGCTCCGAAAAATGCAAATAATAATAATAATAATAATATCCACCCATGATAACTGCACATTTTCAAGTGTAGCGTGAAAAACACTAGTAACAGAGACTAGAGACCAGCTGTAATATTCTTCTCTGAACCGGGAGGGGCATTTATGGAAGATTCTGGAATGAGACATTGACATTGAATGTTCTATCATTTTTACTCTGCAACAAAATGGCTGTGTATCTCTCCAGTACAATAAAAGACATTGGAGTGTAGGAAGCCAAAATGAACAGACGCAAGCCTGGTGGCCATTGGAGGTCTGATGCCCCATTGTGGCCGGTTCATCTTTAGCACAGCAGTTAGCATTATAAGGCCGGTTCATCATTAGTACAGCAGTTAGCATTATAAGGCCGATTCATCGTTAGTACAGCAGTTAGCATTATAAGGCCGGTTCATCGTTAGTACAGCAGTTAGCATTATAAGGCCGGTTCATCGCTAGTACAGCAGTTAGCATTATAAGGCCGGTTCATCGTTAGTACAGCAGTTAGCATTATAAGGCCGGTTCATCGTTAGTACAGCAGTTAGCAAAATAAGGCTCTCTGATAGTGCTACTGTCACCACCAGGCTTTACGGACCCCGTACGTCCTTCAAATGTGTTTTTAAAACGAATTAGTTCCAGTGCGCAGTCCAGTAAAGACAAGATTAACTGTGTAATGTGCAGCCATTAAAGAGGGAAGACATGACTGCTGGCAGTTGGGTTGGATTTATACAGATCTGGTCTCGGGCTTCCATAAGTAACGATGGACTAATGTGGATGCATTTGATTTACACATCCCCTGGGGTCAGGCTATCAACAAATCAATTAATGTGTTAAATTAAATAAAATTACGACTCAACCAATTTTCATCAAATTCACTTTCAATTATAGACTCATGCATGCTAATACATAGCATATTCCATGCGCAAGGATGTTGATATCTCCAGGTCAGGAGTTAATTTCATTCCCGCTTCACAGGTGCAGACACTGCAGTAATGCAACAATAACCTCATCAGAAAGTTTTTAAGCTGAATTTAAAAGTGCGGCAGGATGAGGGACTGGAGGCGCTGAAATATGACCGTGATATTCCACATTTTTGTTATCATCTTTAGTGAAGTGCTGACGCTGTGCCTTTCGGGTATTTGAAGCGATACGTGAACATTTTACAAAACGCTGCATGGAGTATTTATTCACTCGATACTCGAGCACTTGACATTTCCTGTAATGGTGCCATTAAGCAGATTTCTGTTCAAGGCAGGATTTTAAGTGAAGGACCTTCTTCAAGGCCATACCGAAAATTCCTCATCTCATCTCTTCTTATTACCGCCGCTGTGCCAAGATAATTCATTCATATGCGGCTAGTTAAGGCTCTAAAAAGCGTAGTTTTATGAATACAGTTTGAGTTTAACAGCCATATGTCTGAGAAACACTTAGTGTGAAGCTATCACTTTAAAAATGAATCAGATTTTTGTGGGACAGATGCTGTGGATTGCAGATAGTAATGAATAACACATTATGTCCCAATTCTGTCCCCACTGCCGCTTGTTTTGTGAATATTTCATGCTAAAAGCTAAAGGATAATTCACAGATGTTATTTGGACAGTGACTGCCGCAGCCTCACAGTGACTGAAAGCAAGTTTAATGTGTCGTAAACAATAGTGAATAATTGAGAGCTGCTTTAATCTCTATGGCCAGCGAAAAATAAAATATGCAAAATGAAACCTGTGTCTCCTTGCATTCTGTTAATAGTGCCAGGAAAATGTTTCACATAAAAATGAAAATTGGTCTTCAGTAAAATGGCTTATCACCTCCCATCACGCAGTCTTAAACTGATGGTGAAATGTATGGCACCCCTATGGTGCAAAGTTTGAGATCAAGTCCTGATGATGTTCGCCAGTTCATTTGTGAGAAAAAGTAAGGATTTAAAGACAAATGAAATTCCAGAGAAAACTGCCATCTGGCGAACAATCAAGACCGTCTTACAGGTCTGCGACAGAACAGTCCCCGGTTCAATCAACACGTCATTAGTTGTGTGATTTGCAAATTATTTAAGTAAAATTTTTGTTTTCACTGAAAATTCAAATGCTAAGTATTTTGTTGTGTATCATGTAACAAATTGTGCTTCATAAGGAAAGCACCAAAATATTGAAGTTTATGCCAGAATTTCAAAAAGGCCAAATGTTAAATTTAAACCTGATTTAAAAGAGATTAGTAGACCACTTCAGCAGCTATAACATGCAAACATTAAAAAGATGATGAGCAATAACAGATCCATCTGACCACTCTGCTGAAATAAAATAAAACAGACCGCGCACTAGTGACAACAGTACGTTCAGTACGACCATGTAGTGAAACGGATGTACATTGGGACTCCAACACGGTGTATTGAAATGGTCTGCAACCCATTTCCTGGAGACCTACCATCCTCTTTTCACTCCAACAAAAGCAAAGCACACCTCATTTCCCAGCGAGAGAGCTTGACGAGAGGCTAATTAGCCGTATCAGGTGTGCTACAGTAGGGTGACAGCTCTCAGGGTTGGCTGGATTGGCTCCTGCAGTAAAGGCCTCGTTCTACAATTCAAGAGGGACCACCATGAGCCACCACGGCATCGGATCGAATCCAGCCGAGCCGGCGCCATTAGTGGCCTGCAGCCTTGTGCAGGTAATGAATAATGGGCTTTGTGCTGCTCAGGGATCTGGGATGGGTACAGTTGGTTCGGGTCGGCATTGTTTATCGCTCAAGCGCCTCCTGCTGGCCATTCAGGTGTTCATTGGTAACATTCTTAGTCAGCACATGTTCAGGGTTCCTCCGCCCTCGTTCTGAGCTTTCGAAGTTTAAAGCAGCAAGCGTAGAGAAGCATTGGCTGACAGGTTTGTGTTTTGGAGGAGAACCGCAAACTGTGTGGGTTCTCCTGAGATGGCAACATAAATCGTGTACGAGCATGCTGTACATGATTAATCATTCCAGATTCGGGTAGGCTGGAGATGCCAAATCCAAAATAAATAAAAAGTGACAATAGCTCTCCAGGAACAGCCTTGGAGACCACTGTTCTGCAGTGACGCAGTATTTCTTACTTTTACCTTCACTAAACCGAGACTGTAATTTCAGTCACTTTTATCCAGCACAGTACCGCAGGTGAAAGTCTATTCTAACTCGATTTAATGGACATTTATAAGGCTCATTCTTCACTTCAGCGCTGGGACAACAAACCTCCAGCGAGAAACCTGAGAACAGTATTTTCCGCCAAATCTTAACAGCACTTTCAAAAGCCAGTGTTTGTTTTCACGAGATAATCGTTTGCAGATTGAAAAAAGAAATTCCACAGTTAATTACAAAGAAAACAATTGCACACTGTCTATTATTCAGAATGTCTAGGGAAGCGTTTGACTGACTAATTAGCTTTGGAAAAAAAAAAGAAAATGGCTAATTTGAGCGGCGCACTTCATCTGAAGCTCATCATTCAGAGGCATGTCAACTCAGCCAAAGGTAGGACTGAGCGCCCCAGAAACGTCACAGCACAAACGGAGAGAGGGGGAGAGAGAGAGGGAGGGAGAGAGAGATCAATGAAAGATGAGTCCAGAGGGAGATGGCTGCAGTGTTCAGAGTGCGGCTGGCTGGTTTATTCGCAGCCGCAGCGCTGGAAATGCTAAATAATGAGCAGCGGGTATCTGAGGTGTGAAGGCAGTACAGTCAGGAGGAATAATCGGCAAACTGACTAGCCTGAGGGCGAGGAGATACAGAACTCTGGTGTCCGCAGAGTGGGGGGGGGGGGGGGCTGGGCACGTTTTGATGCCCAGCCCAGATACAAGTGTTATCTGTGATACAGCTGCTGCAAAGGCAATTGAAAGCGAACGGGCCAGATCTTAACGTTGTTTCTAACACATGTGCAAGGCGCCAACTTGTATCATGTAGTAAATGCCAAATTGAGTGGCAGATTATTGAGAAAACAATGAAAAAGTCACCTGGAGCATCCATGGTCACACAGTAAATAAAACTTTTATAGGTTTTTATCAACTTAATATACACATTTATTTGACCGGGTCAATGCGCATTCATGAACGCTGTAGTAAATGTACCGGAGTTAGACAAGGAGGCTAAATTTCAACTGGCGGATCTTAGGACACAATTTTGGCTGAGAAGGAAACACTAAAGAACATGGAGACAGTAAACGCTGTACGGGGAGGATCCAAGCAGGAACTTAGACCTAGAAATGTTTTCTAGTCGTAAAAGCAGGCATGGCTTTATCTTTCACGAGATAACCACTCTAGATCTAGACATCCTTCTGTCTGTGATTAAAAGTACAGAGCCACACAGGCATGGCTTTATCTTTCACGAGATAACAGCACTGGAGAGCCGGCATAGATGTGCATGATGACATCCTGTCACATGATGCTGTGATTAAAAGGCAGAAGTGCAGAGCTGACGGGGGAGAGAGAGTATGGACAGACAGATATTAGTATTCATTATGACAGCACCAGGACAAACAGCAGGCAGGCCTTTAAACTGCAGGCAAAATAAGCTCATCAAAGAGAAGAGAGGGGTTGCCCACAAAATATGTTCAGGCTGTGAAATGACTAAACTGTGCTGTGCAATGTTTTATTCTGTAACAGGCTGTAAGATGCAGTGTAATTTTTTGCCAAAAAATGTGACTTTTTGTGTGGAGTCTGCCAGGCTGAGCAGAAGGATGTAGGATTTGTGTAACAGGCTGAAAACAAAGTGTGCAGATGCACTAACATGCAGTGTCATGTGACTATGCTGTGCAGGAGTTTGTGTAACAGGCTGTGAGATGCAGTGTAATGTGACTATGCTGTGCAGGAGTTTGTGTAACAGGCTGTGAGATGCAGTGTAATGTGACTGTGCTGTGCAGGAGTTTGTGTAACAGGCTGTGAGATGCAGTGTAATGTGACTGTGCTGTGCAGGAGTTTGTGTAACAGGCTGTAAGATGCAGTGTAATGTGACTGTGCTGTGCAGGAGTTTGTGTAACAGGCAGTGAGATGCAGTGTAATGTGACTGTGTTGTGCAGGAGTTTGTGTAACAGGCTGTGAGATGCAGTGTAATGTGACTGAGCTGTGCAGGAGTTTGGGTAACAGGCTGTGAGATGCAGTGTAATGTGACTGAGCTGTGCAGGAGTTTGTGAAACAGGCTGTGAGATGCAGTGTAATGTGAATGAGCTGTGCAGGAGTTTGTGTAACAGGCTGTGAGATGCAGTGTAATGTGACTGAGCTGTGCAGGAGTTTGTGTAACAGGCTGTGAGATGCAGTGTAATGTGACTGTGCTGTGCAGGAGTTTGTGTAACAGGCTGTGAGATGCAGTGTCATGTGACTGAGCTGTGCAGGAGTTTGTGTAACAGGCTGTGAGATGCAGTGTAATGTGACTGTGCTGTGCAGGAGTTTGTGTAACAGGCTGTGAGATGCAGTGTAATGTGACTGTGCTGTGAAGGAGTTTGTGTAACAGGCTGTGAGATGCAGTGTAAAGTGAAAGTGTTGTGCAGGAGTTTGTCTAACAGGCTGTGAGATGCAGTGTAACGTGACTGTGCTGTGCAGGAGTTTGTGTAACAGGCTGTGAGATGCAGTGTAATGCGACTGTGCTGTGCAGGAGTTTGTCTAACAGGCTGTGAGATGCAGTGTAATGTGACTGTGCTGTGCAGGAGTTTGTGTGACAGGCTGTGAGATGCAGTGTAATGTGACTATGCTGTGCAGGAGTTTGTGTAACAGGCTGTGAGATGCAGTGTAATGTGAGTCAGTAGTGCAGGAGTTTGTGTAACAGGCTGTGAGATGCAGTGTAATGTGACTGTGCTGTGCAGGAGTTTGTGTAACAGGCTGTGAGATGCAGTGTAATGTGACTGAGCTGTGCAGGAGTTTGTGTAACAGGCTGTGAGATGCAGTGTCATGTGACTGAGCTGTGCAGGAGTTTGTGTAACAGGCTGTGAGATGCAGTGTAAAGTGACTGTGTTGTGCAGGAGTTTGTCTAACAGGCTGTGAGATGCAGTGTAATGTGACTGTGCTGTGCAGGAGTTTGTGTAACAGGCTGTCAGATGCAGTGTAATGTGACTGAGCTGTGCAGGAGTTTGTGTAACAGGCTGTGAGATGCAGTGTAATGTGACTATGCTGTGCAGGAGTTTGTGTAACAGGCTGTGAGATGCAGTGTAATGTGACTATGCTGTGCAGGAGTTTGTGTAACAGGCTGTGAGATGGAGTGTAGTGTGACTGTGCTGTGCAGGAGTTTGTGTAACAGGCTGTGAGATGCAGTGTAATGCGACTGGAGTGTGCAGGAGTTTGTGTAACAGGCCGTGAGATGCAGTGTGTGCAGGAGTTTGAACAGGCTGTGAGATGCAGTGTAATGTGACTGGAGGAGTTTGTTTAACAGGCTGTGAGATGCAGTGTAATGTGACTGAAGTGTGTAGGAGTTTGTGTAACAGGCTGTGAGATGCAGTGTAATGTGACTGTGCTGTGCATTGAGATGCAGTGTAATGTGACTGTGCTGTGCAGGAGTTTGTGTAACAGGCTGTGAGATGCAGTGTGAATTTGTGACTGATGCAGTGTCATGTGACTGAGATGTGCAGGAGTTTGTGTAACAGGCTGTGAGATGCAGTGTAATGTGACTGTGCTGTGCAGGAGTTTGTGTAACAGGCTGTGAGATGCAGTGTAATGTGACTGAGCTGTGCAGGAGTTTGTGTAACAGGCTGTGAGATGCAGTGTAATGTGACTGTGCTGTGCAGGAGTTTGTGTAACAGGCTGTGAGATGCAGTGTAATGTGACTGTGCTGTGCAGGAGTTTGTGTAACAGGCTGTGAGATGCAGTGTAATGCTGACTGTGTAACAGGCTGTGCAGTGTAATGTTTGCTGTGCAGGAGTTTGTGTAACAGGCTGTGAGATGCAGTGTAAGTGACTGGTGTGTGCAGGAGTTTGTCTAACATGCTGTGAGATGCAGTGTAACGTGACTGTGCTGTGCAGGAGTTTGTGTAACAGGCTGTGAGATGCAGTGTAATGTGACTGACAGGAGTTTGTCTAACAGGCTGTGAGATGCAGTGTAGTTTTGTGTAACAGGCTGTGAGATGCAGTGTGTGAATGTGACTGGGACTTGTGCAGGAGTTTGTGTAACAGGCTGTGAGATGCAGTGTAATGTGACTGTGCTGTGCAGGAGTTTGTGTAACAGGCTGTGAGATGCAGTGTAATGTGACTGTGCTGTGCAGGAGTTTGTGTAACAGGCTGTGAGATGCAGTGTAATGTGACTGGAGTGTGCAGGAGTTTGTGTAACAGGCTGTGAGATGCAGTGTAATGTGACTGTGCTGTGCAGTGAGATGCAGTGTAATGAGACTGTGTTGTGCAGGAGTTTGTGTAACAGGCTGTGAGATGCAGTGTAATGTGACTGAGTGTGCAGGAGTTTGTGTAACAGGCTGTGAGATGCAGTGTAATGTGACTGTGCTGTGCAGGAGTTTGTGTAACAGGCTGTGAGATGCAGTGTAATGTGACTGTGCTGTGCAGGAGTTTGTGTAACAGGCTGTGAGATGCAGTGTAATGTGACTGTGTTGTGCAGGAGTTTGTGTAACAGGCTGTAAGATGCAGTGTAATGTGACTGAGCTGTGCAGGAGTTTGTGTAACAGGCTGTGAGATGCAGTGTAATGCGACTGGAGTGTGCAGGAGTTTGTGTAACAGGCCGTGAGATGCAGTGTAATGTGACTGTGCTGTGCAGGAGTTTGTGTAACAGGCTGTGAGATGCAGTGTAATGTGACTGGAGTGTGCAGGAGTTTGTGTAACAGGCTGTGAGATGCAGTGTAATGTGACTGTGCTGTGCAGGAGTTTGTGTAACAGGCTGTGAGATGCAGTGTAATGTGACTGTGCTGTGCAGGAGTTTGTGTAACAGGCTGTGAGATGCAGTGTAATGTGACTGAGCTGTGCAGGAGTTTGTGCAGGAGTTTGTGTAACAGGCAGGCTGTGAGATGCAGTGTAATTTGACTGTGCTGTGCAGGAGTTTGTGTAACAGGCTGTGAGATGCAGTGTAATGTGACTGGAGCTGTGCAGGAGTTTGTGTAACAGGCTGTGAGATGCAGTGTAATGCAGTGTGCTGTGCAGGCTGTGAGATGCAGTGTAATGTGACTGTGCTGTGCAGGAGTTTGTGTAACAGGTGTGAGATGCAGTGTAATGTGACTGTGTAGTGCAGGAGTTTGTGTAACAGGCTGTAAGATGCAGTGTAATGTGACTGTGCTGTGCAGGAGCAGTGTAAGGCAGGCAGTGTAGATGTGCAGGAGTTTGTGTAACAGGCTGTGAGATGCAGTGTAATGTGACTGTGCTGTGCAGGAGTTTGTGTAACAGGCTGTGAGATGCAGTGTGTAATGTGACTGTGCTGTGCAGGAGTTTGTGTAACAGGCTGTGAGATGCAGTGTAATGACTGCTGTGCAGGAGTTTGTGTAACAGGCTGTGAGATGCAGTGTAATGTGACTGTGCTGTGCAGGAGTTTGTGTAACAGGCTGTGAGATGCAGATGCAGTGTAATGTGACTGCAGTGTAATGTGCAGGAGTTTGTGTAACAGGCTGTGAGATGCAGTGTAATGTGACTGTGCTGTGCAGGAGTTTGTGTAACAGGCTGTGAGATGCAGTGTAATGTGACTGTGCTGTGCAGGAGTTTGTGTAACAGGCTGTGAGATGCAGTGTAATGTGACTGTGCTGTGCAGGAGTTTGTGTAACAGGCTGTGAGATGCAGTGTAATGTGACTGTGCTGTGCAGGAGTTTGTGTAACAGGCTGTGAGATGCAGTGTAATGTGACTGTGCTGTGCAGGAGTTTGTGTAACAGGCTGTGAGATGCAGTGTAATGTGACTGTGCTGTGCAGGAGTTTGTCTAACAGGCTGTGAGATGCAGTGTAATGTGACTGTGCTGTGCAGGAGTTTGTGTAACAGGCTGTGAGATGCAGTGTAATGTGACTGTGCTGTGCAGGAGTTTGTGTAACAGGCTGTGAGATGCAGTGTAATGTGACTGTGCTGTGCAGGAGTTTGTGTAACAGGCTGTGAGATGCAGTGTAATGTGACTGTGCTGTGCAGGAGTTTGTGTAACAGGCTGTGAGATGCAGTGTAATGTGACTGAGCTGTGCAGGAGTTTGTGTAACAGGCTGTGAGATGCAGGAGTTTGTGTAACAGGCTGTGAGATGCAGTGTAATGTGTGCAGTGCAGGAGTTTGTGTAACAGGCTGTGAGATGCAGTGTAATGTGACTGTGCTGTGCAGGAGTTTGTGTAACAGGCTGTGAGATGCAGTGTAATGTGACTGTGTTAGTGCAGGAGTTTGTGTAACAGGCTGTGAGATGCAGTGTAATGTGACTGTGTTGTGCAGGAGTTTGTGTAACAGGCTGTGAGATGCAGTGTAATGCGACTGGAGTGTGCAGGAGTTTGTGTAACAGGCTGTGAGATGCAGTGTAATGTGACTGAGTGTGTGTGCAGGAGGAGTTTGTGTAACAGGCTGTGAGATGCAGTGTAATGTGACTGGAGTGTGCAGGAGTTTGTGTAACAGGCTGTGAGATGCAGTGTAATGTGACTGTGCTGTGCAGGAGTTTGTGTAACAGGCTGTGAGATGCAGTGTAATGTGACTCAGTGTAGTGTGCAGGAGTTTGTGTAACAGGCTGTGAGATGCAGTGTAATGTGACTCAGTAGTGCAGGAGTTTGTGTAACAGGCTGTGAGATGCAGTGTCATGTGACTGAGCTGTGCAGGAGTTTGTGTAACAGGCTGTGAGATGCAGTGTAATGTGACTGTGCTGTGCAGGAGTTTGTGTAACAGGTTGTGAGATGCAGTGTTATGTGACTGTGTTGTGCAGGAGTTTGTGTAACAGGCTTTGAGATGCAGTGTAACGTCAATCTGTAAACCAGCTACCACCTCACGTCTCCTAATCCCCCGATAACCCCAGTGTGTTCAGAACCCCCTCCCGCTGCAGTCAGGACACCACGTTCTGCTCAGCAGGAGAGACACTAGGCTAAAGCTTATATAAAGTCACACCTCTATTCTTAAATGTGGTGGAGTTTTCACCTCCGTAGAGCTCCCCTTATCACCACTGGCTAACCTGACTGGAGGAACACTGTAAAATGCGAAAACAGCCTTGATGGAACGAGACACTAGACCGCTGCCTGAACCCAAAACAGCTTACAGTTGATTAGACAGAGGCTAAATTTCCCCAGGATCCATGTGGAATTAAGCATTGTTTTGAGGCCCCATTACCTGCACTGACCTTATAGCAGCTACACTGGGGTTTGAACCAACAACTAATCAGAAATATTAATCAGTGGTCAGCAGGTGAAGGATCCTGTTTGTGCTAAATGTGTTTAGCAGCCCTACAATCCGGGATGCATTTTTCTGAGCATCTGAGAGAGTTTGAGGAAACCGCTGT
This sequence comes from Gymnothorax javanicus, assembly GCA_029692085.1. Lineage (NCBI taxonomy): Eukaryota > Metazoa > Chordata > Actinopteri > Anguilliformes > Muraenidae > Gymnothorax > Gymnothorax javanicus. Next base: position 2,010,186 of record CM056198.1, read on the forward strand.
TGGGGTTGTGTAGGGTTTGTCTCATAACAGACCCTACCTGCATACGGTCCGGAGCCTCAATCCTCTCATTCTGGTGCTGGGACCAGGTCAGGGGCCCACAAACTCTTGATCACAGGCCAATTTACGCATGTTTTATAGGAATCCCACTTTATTCTCCACAGAGTGTCTGGCCACTATAATAATCTGGTGCCCAACCTTTCATTGTGCCCCATTTTCACAGCACAGGAGGTCCTCACGAGCACAACTGCAAAACAGGGGAAGAGGAAAACATTTAAACCACTCCTTCAAACCACCAATGAAATCACAGGATGCACCGAGAGTCATATGAATGTGCTGGAGTAAGACCCGCATAAATGCATAGTTTGCAAAACGATTACAGGTTTCTATTGTTAATCATCTACAGTGTTGTCCACATCAATTTGGACAATGAGAAAAAATAGCATTTTTGGCTCAGTGTTCCAGAGAACTGGGTTTTAAACAAATGAATATGAAGATTCGGTCAAGAATGCAAAGCTTGCACACTTGTGCAAATCATGTACTAATTGCAATCCTTTTAATACAACGTGACTGCCCAAAGGTCTGCAGTGTATTTCCAATAAATACATAAATAACCGTTCCAAAGATGAAGGGTTTTATCCAACCAAACATTTGTCACATCAAACACATCCAGCCTTCCAAAACACTATAATCACTGCAGTCACAGCATGTGAACTTCACTGAGAGTTCTGCGCATGAAAGATAGTCATCTCACGCCTTCAGTGAGTTTTAATCCCAGGTTTCTGGCGCTTATTTACCAGTAGATCCGATCCAGATACCGCGCACCTTCTGTGAGGATGAAAAAACACAGACTATAAAACTTATTTCAGAAAGCAATCAATTTAATTAATCGACACCTCCAAAATCTGACCCAAAATGATAAAAAAACACATAAAAGGGTACTTCTCCCAAAATTTTGTCTCAAAACACAATCGTCCCCTCTAAACGGCACAGAACGCGATGAAAATAGTTTCATAGTTTGCAGGTTGTTTGAAAAAAATGCCATTCCAGCCATATCAATGATTTTATTTACTTGATTTATGTTTTATTCAAGGTTTTGTGCCAAAATTTACGGAGAAAAAGTGCAATAATGTCATTTGGCAGTAATTATGGTAATGATAGAGTACACACTCAACCGAAGGCCGTTTGGAGTGAACAGGTGGTGTTTTTAAATCTTCTTTTGAAGAGTCTCCAGCAATAAAACAATATTTCCCATTGTGTTCAGACCACAGGACCGTCTCTCTCTCTCTCTCTCTCTCTCTCTCTCTCTCTCTCTCCCTCTCCCTCTCCTGCCTGGTTCATCCCTCAGCTCCTGAGCGTTTGGTGGAGACTGTGGAGGGAGGATGCAGTCAGTGCGGATTGTACTTCACACCTCCTGCTGTATCCCGTTAGAATGAGTGCTGCAGTGTCACTAAGACAGATGTGCAGTGATGGAGCTGCAGCCCTGAGGTGATTCGCGTAGGAAACACACTGGAAACGTACAGGAAACGCACAGGAAACTCACAGGAAACGCACAGGAAGCTGTAACCAGCATTTCCTCTTTACTGTCTTACGCAAACCCCTCTTTACACAAAACACCAACTTACACTCAAATACATCTATACGTATAGTATATATATATATATATATATATATATATATATATATATATATATAGCACTGTGCAAAAGTCTTAGTACCCTGCACTTTTTAACATTTTGATCTGCTCTAGATGTTTACTTTATTGGAGTTGCTGAAGATAAAACATAAATTTGAAATTCCAAAAGGTAATTTAAAGAAAAGTTCAATTATTAAAGGGTTGTATTCCATTAAAAACAGTTGGTACAGATAATAGTCTCGACAGAGCGCTGATGTCAACATCATCATGGCTGTCTGTGGTTACTTGGAGGGAGAGACCCAAGTGAGACAGTCAGTCTGCAGAAGAACGGTGGCGAGTTTTCCACTCTGCTTGGGACGAGAACAAGCCAATCATCTTACCAAACTGTAGCACAACAGGACAGCACCCCAAATTTGTAGGCAGTTTTAGTTTTGAACAGTTTACAGCTCTGTTTTGTGCATTTCTCAGTTATTATAAACTTCTAATTTCATCATTTTTGCAAGCATATTTGCCCTACGAAATTGCTTTACATGTGCCTAAACCTCTTGCACTGTACTGTATATATCAGCTGTTTATCAAATGCGTTGTATGTGCCGTGCTTCCAAGTTAGTGCCATGAAAATTCTAATCTTAGATTCAGCAATGCATCAAATCATTACAAATCATCTAAAATGTGCAGAAACGAGGCCATGAACTATTGTGAACATGCATTTATGCATGCAATCACTGACTCAGTTGATTAATTAACATAATTAGTTTTTATCTTCTGACCAAGACTAAATTCCAACAACCAATATATTCACATTGAGCAGTGTGTGTATATCCACACAATTCTTTGTATTTGCAGTCTGCCTAAAGTCAGCCAGTGGGTCACCAATGAATTTACAAATTTAACAGAAGTGCAGGACTCGAAGTACCTTAAAGCATGAAAACATTTACGCATGATCATTGCTCTCTCTGCCACAGAGGTTTCCAGCTTCCTCATGGAGAATAACATAGACCTGACATCGGAACAGGTGTACAACGTATTCACAGGAGCCTTTTTAATACAACCCACCTTTCAAGCCCAATTTTCAAAAGTTTGACCTATCTGGGCAAAGACCGGGGATTTTACTGAGGTTTTGAAAAAGGAAACCGTACATATAGGGGCGATGCAGGCCATATCCTCTCATTTACAGCATTTAATTTGCACAGGAACTGCCTTCACATGCATTAACCCTTAGAGCACCAAATATAAATAGTGTTATACAATGGTATAAGATATCAAATTCAAAGCTGTTGAAAACCTATCATGTGGTGACAGGGGAGCTCTTTTAAACAAGTCACTACATGATAGGTTTTCAACAGCACAAGATAATTTTATTTATAATTAAAAAAAAACAAATGTATTTCAGCGCTCTAAGGGTTAATATGCCTTTCCCATAGGCTTAAGTCGCTCATACACTAGTCTACCTCGCGCATATGCAAATTTGCTCTCATATACAACCCCTTTTCCAAAAATGTTGGGACGCTGCATAAAATGTAAATGAAAACAGCATGCAGTGACTTGCAAATAATTTAAACTCGATATTCAATTGAAAATAGTACAGACAACATATCGGATGTTGAAACTGAAATTCCATTGTTTTTTTTTTTTTGAAAATATACACTCATTTTGAATTTTTTGTCTGCAACATGTTTCAAAAAATTAGAAACAGGGCCATATTAACTACTGCGTTGCATCACCTCTTCTTTAAACACCAGTCAGTGTTTGAGAACTGAGGAGCTGAGGAGACCGATTACTGTCATGTTGAAGGCAAAAGGTTTTCCCATTCTTGCCTGTACAATTTCAACTGGTCAACACTTTTCAGTCTTGTTTGCCATACTTTCTTTTTTTTTTTCAGAATGCCGCAAATATATTCAGTGGGTGAAAGGTCTGAACTGCAGGCGGGCCAGTTTAGTACCCAGACTCGTTTACTGAGGAACCATGTTGTTGTAATACATGCAGAATGTGGTGTTTGGCATTGTCTTGCTAAAATAAGCAAATGACTTCTGAGTCACACCATATGTTGCTGCAAAACCTGCACATATCGTTCAACATTAATGGTGTCTTCACAGATGTGCAAGTTACCCATGCTGTGTGCACTAATGCACCCCCATACGTTCATGGATGCTGGCTTTGAACTGTGCACTGATAACAACCTGGATGGTCCCTCTCGTCTTTAGCCCAGAGGGTGCAGTGTCTGTGATTTCCACAAAGAATTTCACATTTTGATCGGTCAGAAGACAGAACAGATTTCCACCTCGCCTCAGTCAATCTTAAATGAGCTCAGGCTCAAAGAAGATGACAGCATTTTTTGGTCTTGTCCAAACATGGTTTTATATTTCCATGGCTGAGTTTTAACCTGCATTTTTGGGTGCAGCGACAAACTGCATTTGCTGAGAGCGGTTTTCAGATGTGTTCCTGAGCGCATGCATTGATTTCCACTACAGAATCCTGTCTGTTTCCAATCTTGAGCCACTCGAGGGCCAGAAGATCACTGACATTCAATATTGGCTTTTGGCCTTGTCTCTTGCGTACAGAGATCTCTCTGGATTCTCTGAATCTTTTATGACATTAAGTACCATGTACCATGATGACCAATTTTACAGCCAGGTGTAGATTTCTTAGCATCATGCAACTCTTCCAGTCTTCTTTTGTTCTGAATTGTGTTGCTGGCATTAAATTCAAAATGAGAAGATATCCACAAAAAACAAATTTTCTCGGTCTCAGCATTTGATGTTGTCTTTGTACATTGTCAGTTAAACATTGGGTCATTCCCTTTTTATTTACATTTCACACAGCGAAACAACTTTTTTGGAGGCAAGGTTGTAGCACACATATAAAAGTCATTATGTTTTCCCTCTTGCATGCCCTGAAGTTTGTCCCCAAAAACAGAAGCAGGCTGAATGAAAAACAGCAGTACACAGATCATCTAATCGGGATGTAGGGCACATACACTCAAAATAACACTGACGGCCTGTGCTTTATCCAAACACTGTTTTCGGCAGAAGAAAATCTCAAACATATACACACAACAAACGCGCTCCGCTGAAGGAAAGCACTTAAGGGAGAGGAAATGGGCTGATGCCGCGAGTCCTGGAGATTCTAAAGTGAGATAAATGCGCGGTTCATATCTGCAGTGCTGGCGAAGTTAGACGCCTTTTACCCAGGCTAATGTAGCTCATGCAGTCATTTCTCCAGTAATTTAGTGGAACCTAAAACCAACAGTCTAATGGCAAAAGTGATCAGCTGGAAATGGTGCAATATGTGCTGCACCTTATTTTCACAGTCCAGTGGCTCGATCATATCTATCAGGACAGTTTAATGCATTTATCATGGGAAACTGCACTCCTAACAGACATTCTGATGGCTTTTTTCCCTTTTATCTGAAACCACCACTTTGGCACTGCAAGGTTTCTCAGACCTATACAAAAACTGTATAAGGTGAGATTTTAATAAACATTTAATAATAAAACCTTGTGACAATGATACCCCATTTTTAAAAAAAGTGAAAAAGTAAAAATATAAAAGTTTAAAAAAATTTATAAAAAACTTGAAAAAATTTTTAAAACTTTTATATTTTCACTTTTTCACTTTTTAAAATGTCTTTTAAAAATGGGGTTATATTGTCACAAGGCTTTATTACCATACAAAAACCTCCATGTTTTTGTACCTTGTCCAAGCTTTTAAATGAACAAAAACTACCTTTTAACAATTTCTGCCTCCACATGGTTTACCATTTGGACTGTTTGAGGGGGGCTTCTATACTCATCTCCAAATGTCACTTTGTCCTCATCAGCCAATCTAATCACTGCGATATCAGTCTAGGGCTTTTTATGCTCCGTGCGACAGTATTTTATAGCCACCTTTGGGTCAAACAATCATTCACCAATTTACATGCTCTGTTGATAACTCATAAGAGAAGGTTTATTTTCCGTATCTTTTCGGAAACCCCCGCAGGTTCTCCACCAAAAATCCTCAAAAGGTGGGATGTTCTGCTCAGGAAATAAAACAGATAAATCCCCACTATATAAGACTGATGGGACCTTCCGCCTGAAGTAGAACGTAAATGAAGATTTAATTAGGAGCTGTTTTTCAGTAATCTGTGCTGAATGCCAGGCTGTGTGCATCTCAGTATTCTGCGGGACCCGAGAACGGTTCACTGCAGTTTGTTTGTCTTTGACTTAAACTCTTAATTCTGCGCCTAGTTCTGCAGGGTCGCCGGTGACCGTTTGGCAGGGATCTCATGCGTGGGCTTGTCTGCAGTACCAGTGCAGTCCCACAGAGCGGCGAAATGGATTTTTTGCCATGATGCATGTCTCCTGAAGGCAGATCTATAGTAATGTGTCCAAAGAGTCAAATGGCAGACTGATTGCCAAATGAAATTCATTGATCTGTGTAGCAGACACTGATGGAACATGTTTGCTGCGATATGCTGTTTCTGTCCCATTTGGCAAGCGTTTCACTTTTCTTTGTGTCTGTCGGTTTGACCTCGAAGGTACTTCCTGTTAGCGAGAGTGTTTGTTATAGGTGTACAGTTCCAAACCAGCTGACCGGGGCTTCGCGATGGCTGCTGAGCACTTCAGTTTTGTTGTGTTGGCAGTTTTTGCGGAACTTCCTCGTTCAGGGTTATGAATACAAGCAGAAAATTGAAGGCCTCGTTGCGGCACAAAAACTCAGTTAATGATGCAGGCAATACAAAACACTCTCGGAGAGGAGAGCAGGCCGAGGAAAAGCCATTACTGAGAAACACAAAGAGAGTACTGAGACCTTTAAAAAATAATAATTTTGAGAAGTTATAATGCTTGTTTCAATACTTCTCAGATTCACCATGTTGTAAAATTTGCTTATCAACATTTATTCACGGCATTTCCATAAAGAGCTTGAAAACATACAATAATTGTTATAAGCACTGATATGAGATTGCACAGAGCTAAGCAATTTCACGTTGTAATGACATGATACATTATTATCTTCAGGTGAAGAAACCAACATGCATGCAATGTGCTTCATAAGTGCAATTATTGCAATTACAAAAAATATTGATGATTTTATCCCCAATAATTACCAACTGAGACGACAGCAAAAATGGGAGGGAACAAAACGATCTCTGTGTCCGAAAATAAAGTTAAAGTGAAAAATATTGTTGTGTCAAAAATCAAGTAAACAGAGCAGATGGACCTGTAGCTGTAATAATCATCATTTAAGTTGCATTTTTTAATTTTGTTCCAGGAACAATAAAAATACAGTAATGCTTAATCTATAATCTATAACTATAACCAGTGGCGTTTTTAAGTGTAAAAACTTGGTGGGGCAAGAATGTATAAGGCCTGGGGGGGTAGGCACAGTAAACGAGGGGTATGGCGTGATTTCTATACAACAATTTGTGATAAATTAGTTTATCTGTTGCTGCCGTTTTACCTTACAAGCTTTTAGTTAAAAGTCAACATTATCGCACACACGCACACACACGGAGGAGACGAGGGAGAGAGAGCGCACGCGAGTGAGAGAGAGTTCGCCAATACGGAGATCGACGTTTGTTTTAAAGCCATCTGCCACCGTTGCTCCACAACGCTCAGAGCCTACAAGGCCATAAACAAAGTAGAGCGCTCAACACCACTAAGTGCCACAGCAAACCGCACACACAGACAACTTATTAGGATCGATCCACTCTATGACAACAACCTTATCCTGCATATGTGTGACACACTGTCATCATCATCTAGCCTCGATCCAGCATAAGATATTATACATTAGTATACCGTTGTCTTACTGTCATAATGTTGCAACATATTGATATAGATATGAGAAATATCTATGAACTGCAACATATTTTTTCAAGTCTTTTTAATATCATTTAAAAATGATAGTAGATTTAGGCCTTTTTAATATTACAAAAATGATAGAGAAATTGTGAAAAGAAAGAGCATTTCTTTGTATCCAACCGATATAAAATACCTGGGCCAACAACAATCTTGTAAACTTAATACTAACGTTAGGATCTGACCTGGCAGCCTTAGTAACCAGCTTTGAAATGCAATCACATCCTCTTTGTTAGTCGTTCATAAGAAAAGATAGGATTGTAATAAAATTGGGCGATGTAGAGAAATACCCGGATAACTATACATTATAATTTTGATTTATTTGATATAAAGCCTCAGCTTCCATGACTAGGGCTAGTCTAGCCTAGCTACGTTAGCATTTCACTGGTGGACAAATAGTTACAGTAGCTCTCAACATAATGTTACAATACACAAATACATCCAAAATCTATTGTTAAATCTTACCTGCAAATTCCACAGGATCTGGTATTGATATCTCGTTCAGCATCCATATGCAACGCAAAAAATCTGGCATCTTTGGTGTAGATTTAAGTTTAAGCGCTTGACTGTTGTGAATACGAAGTTGTATTTTGGTAGTAAAACCAGCATTTTAGAGTATCAGGGCATCCTGGATCGTAGCTAAATATGTTACGTTTATAACAAATCAAACCGCTTGGAAATCAGTCGAAAATTCAGCGAGTTATGATTTGTAGAAATTGTTTGATACTTCTAACCCTGTACTAACATGGTCGCCCGGTAGGCACGCCTCTCCACCACTCATGCGACGTCTGCGTATATGTCTATGACGCCATCTGAAATGACGCAGTAGTGGGGCTTGGGGCTGTTAGCCCCATGTGCCAACAAATTCGTGCTACCTCCACTAATACAGCCAACACTCTGAGCATGCGTACTTATATTTTCACACGTATCGTTAACATTGCATTGCGTAAGGGGGGCTAGCCCCATTCATGCGGACATGGATCAGGAGATCGGTCTGAAGCAGCAAAACAGAGACCAATAAACATGAACTTAAATTAAAACACAAATTCCATGCAATTTATCAAAATGCTAAATTTATAGATAATACATTTAATCAGATAATACGATCATGGTTGAGAATTAATCATGTAATTTGCCTACGGTACTTTCTGGTGACACCAGGTGGGGCTGTGCCCCACCTGCCCCTAATGACCAGTCGCCACTGACTATAACTAACTATACTGAGTGTCTGTGTTCAATGCAGAGATTTATTCACAAAGACCAACCAAGAATCTTGCCAATTTTAGTTCATTCCTCACATGTATAGCACGATAGCAATTAGCACTCGGAGGGCAGAATCAGGGGCCACCAAGTAGCGTAGTTGAGCCATTCCTGTTATCCAGTAGTCTAGGAGAAAACACTCTCTTCTGATTGGTAAATGAAAGTAACCACATTAATTTTATCAAGCTGATGGTCAGTTGATTTATAGTTGCTAGACTGAGCAGGAACCAATATCCTCAGAGTAATGTTGGGTTAAGGGTTTTGCTCAAGGGTCCAACAGTTGCACTGGTCATATGGTGGCGCCATAGGGCCTTTAACCCTTGTGTCTCATTGGCTCCTACTGCTCTCCAGCAACCTGTATGTCTTTAGAGGTAACGTTTCTTTAATTGTAATTTCGATGTGGAATAGCTTGCCTGACCATATTGTTGAGGCGGAAAGCTTGGGGGTTTTCAAGAGCAGGCTTGACTTAAAGCTAGATACCATTGAGACATTGAGTATCTGAAGTGATATATTCACAATAGTATAAAGAAACTGGCGAGCCTAGTTGGGCTGAACAGCCTGTTCTCGCCACTCATGTTATGTGTTATATGTTATGTTATGTTACGTTACGTTACGTTACGTTGTTAATTGGTTTACTGTTTTGTGTGACTCTCCCTCTCCAGGTGTCCTCCCTCTGTATGCCCCGTTCCCTTGTGTTTCTGCAGTGTATATAAGCCTTACTTCTGTTTTACAGAGGTGCTGTGTTGTCATGCTTTGAGCCCTTAAGCGATCAGTCAGTTTATGTCTCCTAATTAAGAAGTTTATAACCATTTTATAATGATAAAATACTTTTTTAACCTTTATTTATCAAGGGTATTCCATTGAGAACATGCTTTTCTTTTTCAAAGACCCCACGGGAGAAACACCAGACGGAACAGCTGCAAATAAGGCGGGACAGAGTGAAACAGGGGTAAGGCCCCTGGAGCAGTTTTGGGGTTAAGGGCCTTGCTCAAGGGCCCAACGGCAGAGTTCTACCCAAATTCATCTCTCCTGATCGTGTCCTAACGGGGGCTCGAACCAGCAACTCTTCAGAGCTTTATTAATGGGGACAAACTCCCAAGTCATATCAGCAGACTCCAGAATGGGGACCGCACTCCAGTTAACCTGCCTTTCCAGCCTGTTCCTCTGACCAGTTTATTAGGAACACCTCCCAAACCTTCATCAATCCCCAAAATTGGGATCACACTCATGTGAAAACCTTCGCATCTGGAACCAGGATTTTTTTTTTGAGGGATTCTTCACCATTGCGAGATAGGGTTCAGCTTTGGCAAAGGTTTACAGTATCGGATTGCTCGTTGAATAATATGAGTCATGATTTTGGGGGCCCATAACAGAGAAACTGGGGGATAACAGCATTAGAGGTGCTTTCCGTACTGTATGATGAGCGATTGTTTAAAATGTCTTTCCACAGCGGATCTACATCACCTTAGAGGAGCACAGGAGAAACAGCCAAGTTCAGAGACAGGGATTTAGGTAAGACACACTGCAGGACAAATTCAAAAAAATACACAGCTTGTCAAGATAACTTTATCATTATTTAAATTATCCCTGAAAGACTAGAGTCTGGATTAGAACAAACCCTCTGCATTCGGTGAAGGACAGAACGGCACAGACAGAGCAGGGAACCCATGGGAATCTACCAGAAGCACCAGTCACAATAATGCCATACAAATCACCATAAACAAAAACTCCTAATCACCTGTTTGTGAGGAGACTGCACTGTGGAAGGGACTGTCATTTCAGGATCATGATTTGCTTAAGAACAAACGGAGAAGATTGAGCGCTGTGGCCCTATGCTTATAATTGAGGCAGTTCATCTTCCGGGCCGAGTGGATTTATTACGGCCCATGGTTTGCAGTGATAGTGCCCATATTCTGAAACGCTGTGGCCGACATTAACATACATTTTCAACTGGAAAATCCCATTGATGTGGGGAAAATGCTACTGGCGTTTAAAAGTTCACCCAACAGAAAGTGCAAAGTTATTCTAGGATAACAAACACACGAGGAAACTATGAAATGTAATGTTACTCCATTGCCTAACAATACTGCCAATTACTGACATTTAATTTCCAATCATCACTCAGGACTCTTGCTCTACATCTGAGCTTCTGTCAGTTTTTAATTCCAATTTTTATCGTTTTTATCTTCGTTCCAAAAATCTCCTTTCCCCTGGGTAGAAGCCAGTGAGTCAGTTTAAGATCTTACAGCCAGTATGTCACCAAGACATCTGAACATTAGGTTTTGTACTCAAAGCCAGACACTAAATTCAATTCAAAGCATTATATACTGTGGCCAAGTGCTGACGTACATTTCCGCTAAAATGGCTTAAATATCCTGAGCCACTATCCAAAGATTATCCAGCTTGTTATAGATTCTCATTACAGGAAACACCGGACTGCTGGTTTAGCTGGTTTTGTTAATGCTTGTGGGCAGGAATCAGGATGGTACAGGCTACAGTATTATCTCCACATAGCAAGGAGGACACGGGTTCGAATCCGGCCTGGGGCCTTCCTGTGTGGAGTCCGCATATTTTCGTCCTGTTAGTGTCGGCTCTCTCCAGGTACTCCGGTCTCTTCCCGCCGTCAAAACATAATTATGAGCGTGTGAGTGAACGGTGAGTGTGACCCTGCGATGAGCAGGCAAACCGTCCGACCCTGGACAGGAATACGGGGGTCAGATAACGGATGGACGGGTCGGAATCTAATCTTGAATATTTCATCGATTCTTCCTCAGTGGACACGGAGGTACTTTCATACTCCAGAGGCTTTGGGCTTTCCATCATACCCTTAATACTGGCCTCTAGCCAAGAGAGAAAGCTGAGTCAGCACTTTCCTTCCACACACCTACACTGTGCACTTCTTTTGCATACTGTAAAGAAATATATGGGACTGTCATCGTGACTTAAAGTGCACACACTGGACTGGAGTTACTGCATACAGAACATTAATCCTCGCGTCCCGCAGTTCAGGAAATAAAGGCTTATTTTCATTTAGCGAGCTTCCAGCGCAGTCAGTCTGATGATGTCCTGAATTCACATTACAGTGGGTCCTGAAGAACACTCTAGATGTCCCTCCCATAACCCCAGGGCTGTCTTTTCATGGAGACAGATGGCAAAATACAGGCTCTGGACTGCAACCAATAAATGAGCCTGAATTAGCCTCTTCCTCATGTACGATAGGGGAAGAACAAGCTCTTGAATAAAAAGCACAGCAAAGACTGTTCCTATTGAGGAAATTTTACTCTTTTAATGTGGACAAACCAGTTCTGACCTTGTTTTACAGATCCTGTGTTGAATCTGTTTTAACTTTTGCTTTAATATGTTGTTTTGGTAACCTTAAAGAAAGGTGTAAAGTCAAATTACAGAGAGAGGTGAAGACCTGCTCTGAGATTATAGCGGCGCCCCAGCTTAGCCTGTCTGTACTATACAACAGACACTTAGTCAGAAAGGCCTCTTCTATCCTCGCTGACCCATCGCACCCTCTACACCAGGAGTTTAATCTTCTGCCCTCTGGGCGGCGTTATAGGGTGCCGTGCCGGGGCTCAGGAGTTCCAGAGCTCAGTGCTCTTTTATTCCTAAGGCCACTGCGGCCATTAACCAACTCAGATAGGTTGGATTTCCTTCCTTTCACTTGGCAGATTCTACCAGCACTTTCATCTTTGCATTTCTTTTCTGGGTTTTTTTTTTTTTTAATTAATCTTTGTATTGTTGATTATGCTGTTTGCACAACCCAATTTTTCTGCAGTAGGCTTGTGCTGCACCTGAATTGCCCCTTTTGATTTACAATTACAATTACAATTAAAAAGTGAAATTGACAGCAAGAGTTCATCAACAGCAGCTTTTCGGGCACAAAACATCTAAGACTTTTGAATACTTGGAAATACTATGGGGGACATTTCAGTGCACAGCCCACCCCATGCTGAACTACTGCCAACCATGAGTGCATAGTATTCCAAATAGGCAGCACACAGTAGACAGACAGAGCAGTTTTAACACTGTCCTGGTGTTCCTGACCATAAGTGCTGGTCCAGGTTTGAAGAGAACTGCTCTTATTCCATGAGGAATGAGCTAATTACTGAAATCAGCTGGCAGAGTCACAGATGAAGCACACAGCAGGATTTCTACTATCAGAGTCCAGTATTTCCCACCTCTGAGTCCCAGTGGCTTTGCCATAACAACGCAACACCGGCTGTGCATCAACTCGTGAGGTACGTGTCTGCCCCCTGGTGCTCAACTGCTGTTACTACAGAGCCATGGATCCATGACTGCAATGAGTAACTGAATCGCTATAACTGCAGTTCAGAAGCCAGGAGTCATTCTGTACAGAGGCAGGCCCCTTTGTGCGTAATCTTAAAGCTTTGTTTGTGCGGCTATGGCATTAAGCATGTATTCAGTCAACAAATGCACTTGGATTCACAAGAATAAGAAGTCTGTTACTAGCGTTAGGAAATTGGGCACCTCATTCCTTCCACCAAACCACTGGATATACTGTAGCCAGGCTGGACACAGTGTGTGTGTGTGTGTGTGTATATATATATATATATAAACAACCCTAATACTGCATGGATTTAGCCTGGCTACATTCCCTTTTTGCAGCCGGGCAACTTTCTAGCTGGCTGTCAACTTTTCACACGACTGTAGACAGGTTTTCAGCTGAACACCTAGACAGCGTTCCGATGAAATTTCACTGACTGCTCTTCAAAAAATGCTCACTCTGGAGTCGTCAGTTATATAAATAGTCATGGCGTTCGCAGATAAATACTGACAGTGATTCCTTTGAAATTCATGCAGCCGTGCGGCTCAGAAACGCAGGTGATGTTGACCCCACCCTGATGTCAGGTGGCGTGATGTTGTTATAAGCTTGAGTGAAGCTCTTTCAGACAGCGGCTTCATTACAGAGGCCAGCAGGGGTCATGGGTCACGCTCAGGGTACCAAACAAGTGTAAAGCTTCTCAAAACATCTCAGAAATAGAGTTAAAAATCATTCTTAATGAGCTCTAATTTATCCCTTTGGCTCAGTTTAGACACTGTTTAACCAGCACAAACACCCAGTTAAGAACAAAAAGAACATGTTTACTCAATATATAATCACTCCTTTTGTCTGTACAAACTCAGTGTATTGGGTCTCTGCGACAGAACCCAGACACTCTCTAGTTCCTCTGCCTTCATTCGCTGCACACTGTAGATCCTCAGACACAGATGTAAGGAGTGTTTTATGAGATCCAGCATGATACTGCGAACAGTACTCTCTCTTCTCCGCAGGAGGAGTTTGGGTGCTCGAGCCGGTTCCCTTGAGGTACCACTCGCACAGCACAAACAGATGTAGTCAGCCCTGAGGAGGTTCTGTATATTTACCATAAGCAAAAATAGAGGTGGAAAGTTCAGGTGTCAGAATGTGTTCACACTGCTCAAACTCAGACAGCTGATCTCACTAATTATTTTCACCAAACGATTGTGCTAATGAGAAAATCCAGGTTACCTGGAGGCCTTTCCAGGATGCACACCTGCCTCCAGCCCGGTGCATGCTGGGATAGCCTCCTGTCCTGCGACGCCACAGGTCAGGGAAAGGTCAGATAATGGATGGGTGGATCTCACACAGCCTCCCATCATTTATCCCACAGTGTGGCAGTATAATAATAGTTTCCATAATTGCTTGAATTTGCTGTATGCTCAGGGTTTGTAAATATCCTCTGAGTCTCCTTTCCAGCAAGATAATGTAATGCGTGTCATGGGTCAACTTCTCGTGCGCTTTTGCCCACAGAGGCTGAACAGTAACATGGCATTTTGAGGGTGAGAAACTGGCTGCTGTGACTGTCCCAGTCAGCGTGGCGTTAGCACCAGCTCAGCTAACTGGGCATCGGCTCAGAGGGCAACACTCCACACGTCTGCCATGGAGCAAACAGCCAATTACAGCATCAGTGTTCTCAGAGGTTAATGGCTGGCTTTGCGGGACTGGAATCCAGTGTCCCCTCCTACTCGCCATTTACAGCCTTTCAGGGCTACATGCAGAAGCCAGAAATGAGCAATCATACAGCAATCATACCCTCCCCACGGTAGGAGATGATTACTGTCGATAATTTGCACAGGCGCAGTGAATGAACAGCTCAACAGCACGCAGCAGAGAGACAGACAGGTGACAGTTATGACATCACAGAGAAGTAAACAGCACACAGCAAACAGCACCCCTCAGCCTGTATGAAGCACGAGTGATGACAGAGAACCCTGCAGGCTGAGGCAGCAAACGGGGCCTCAAAGAGTGTACAGGTGCTCAGGTGAGGTGGGGTTTGGGTGGAGGTGCTCAGGTGAGGTGGGGTTTGGGTGGAGGTGCTCAGGTGAGGTGGGGTTTGGTGGAGGTACTCCGGTGTGGTGGGGTTTGGGTGGAGGTCCTCAGGTGAGATGGGTTGCTGGGTTTGGTGAGGTGGGGGGTGGAGGTGCTCAGGTGTGGTGGGGTTTGGGTGGAGGTGCTCAGGTGAGATGGAGTTTGCTGGAGATGCTCAGGTGAGGTGGGGTTTGGTGGAGGTGCTCAGGTGTGGTGGGGTTTGGTGGAGGTGCTCAGGTGAGGTGGTGTTTGCTGGAGGTGCTCAGGTGAGGTGGGGTTTGGTGGAGGTGCTCAGGTGTGGTGGGGTTTGGTGGAGGTGCTCAGGTGAGGTGGAGTTTGCTGGAGGTGCTCAGATGAGGTGGGGTTTTGGTGGAGGTGCTCAGGTGAGATGTGGTTTGGGTGGAGGTGCTCAGGTCAGGTGGGGTTTGGTGGAGGTTCTCAGGTCAGGTGGGGTTTGGGTGGAGGTGCTCAGGTCAGGTGGGGTTTGGGTGGAGGTGCTCAGGTCAGGTGGGGTTTGGTGGAGGTTCTCAGGTCAGGTGGGGTTTGGTGGAGGTGCTCAGGTGAGGTGGGGTTTGGGTGGTGGTGCTCAGGTGAGGTGGGGTTTGGGTGGAGGTGCTCAGGTCAGATGGGGTTTGGGTGGAGGTGCTCAGGTCAGGTGGGGTTTGGTGGAGGTGCTCAGGTGAGGTGGGGTTTGGGTGGAGGTGCTCAGGTTAGGTGGGGTTTGGGTGGAGGTGCTCAGGTCAGGTGGGGTTTGGTGGAGGTTCTCAGGTCAGGTGGGTTTGGGTGGAGGTGCTCAGGTCAGGTGGGGTTTGGTGGAGGATCTCAGGTCAGGTGGGGTTTGGGTGGAGGTGCTCAGGTCAGGTGGGGTTTGGGTGGAGGTGCTCAGGTCAGGTGGGGTTTGGGTGGAGGTTCTCAGGTCAGGTGGGGTTTGGTGGAGGTTCTCAGGTGAGGTGGGGTTTGGGTGGAGGTTCTCAGGTCAGGTGGGGTTTGGTGGAGGTTCTCAGGTGAGGTGGGGTTGGACCACAGCAGTTTGTGTACTTTCAGCATTTTATAAAACAGCACTAAGCCCAAAATTCTAAAATTAAAGCACAAAAAGCACAGCAATTTTCAGCTGCACAATCTTTTTTTAATGAAAAGAAAAAAACTAAATTCTTGAAGATGTGGCTGAAGGGGGGGTCAAACATGAGACAGAAGACATTCGGCAAGATTGGCCGCATCAAGGTGCATTAATATCTCATGTGTTCACAAAAATCTTCTGCAGGAACAAACCACCTTTAAGCCTGACAGAACGGGGACACCCATGCTCATGTCCTCCATTCTCAATCTGTGCAGAGCTCATTTCACACACCGCTGACTTCACATATCTTCTCACAGCACTTATTCATTTTTCATAAAATCATAACCATCATTATTTTGCACCGCCTTCAAATGCAATGATAATTACACAATTTTATCTTTATAATAGCCATTTTAATTGGATTCAGGATACAGCCATATGATAAAAAACATTCTGTAAGACGTCTGTTTGTACGACCGAAATGAACGTCCGACATATGTTCTAGAAATATCTTTTTCTTGCGCACGACTGCCAGCTGATATGAAATAAATAATTGAAACCCCTAATATCTCACTGCATGGCGTAGGCATCAGTCACAGTCCTCATACATCGGGCCACTTCTGTAAGGGAAATACCTGATGTCTGCGAGTACAGCTGCTGTGGCCAGCTAAACAGAGCCAGCTGTATTTAAACAGGTGTGAGATGTGAGATTGTCATTTTGTTTATTTGTAGAGTACTTAACTTGACTATCTTAAGCCAGTATATTATAGTAGCTGTTCATCAGCGAAACAAAAGCCCTTCAGTAACCTCACCTTTAAATGCTCATTTACTTAATCCTGTCACAGTGCATTTCGCCTGATTAGCAGCAGTTGCTTGGACTAACTGGTAGAATGATGGTCAAATGTATTTTCAGTAGCATTAGGCTACTGTACATTGCATTACAAAGTGATGAGGTATTTTCTTCTGCATATGAAACATGACCCAAGATATCAAAAATCTTTTGCATATTCAGAACTCATATAGTTCATGAAACGGCACAGCTTTGCAGAAATGCCTCAGTGGGGCACCGTAAGCGGTAGCGTACGTCACATCGTGCTATATTGTGAGTACGGTCGCGGCTTTAGGGCGCTGTGAGGCGTGATGCGCAATGGGGTTACACCATAAGGATGGCAACAAATAAATGCAAAAAATCCAAAAACTTTTGCTGACTTTAATCTCTCATTTGAGCTTTTTTTTTCACGCTACTGATGCAAAAACGAGAGATGAAAGTCCATGAGCATTCAGAAGCTTTTGCATTTATTCAGATTATTGCCATCCTTACAATGTCACAGCAATTATATAAATGTCGTCAATAAGCAATCACTTCATCATTATCCTTTTGAATGAATACCATCCATGCTTTGGTCTTGATTAATTAAGTACATAAATTGTTTGATTGTTAATCAGGTGAACATAAATAGGAACAACATGGCAGTAATCATGTGGCAAAAGGTGTCGTCACTGAAGACCCTCCAGACATCGGACATCACGCTGGTATCAGGTGACAGACTCCTACCATTAAGTTCATTAAGCATCTGTAACAGAACATCACCCTGGTTCTGAAAATGAGGAACCTGCACAATTATTTCATGAATTCTGGTAGTTACAGCAAACAAGCATTTCTAAAATTTCAGAAAGACACGGTTCATTCGTCAAGACAAAGAGTTTTGTTTTGTACTATTTTGATTTTTTTTTTTATCACAAATTAGGTCAAGTTACTTAAAATAAATGAGCAGCTTTTGTAACTAGACTAAATTTGAATTTTATTGCGGCAAACAAATAAAGGTTTTTCAAACACGTAAAGCCGAAACAGGTATAGTGGCACAAATCATCCAGACTTCACTCAGAAAAGTACGCAATAGCGGAAGATGTTCTTACACACAATGATTAGTTAAAAAAAATTACTTACAGCTGTAGAATGCTTCAATATTCAAGTAACTGCACTGTAGAAGGAAACCAAATAACCACAATGTAATAAAATAATTTAAAAAAACCTTTCAAACACCAGGTGTCATGTTAACAAAGATAAATGCAGACAACCATTTTGGAGAGCTTACATCAACAGGGAAGTTCCATTTAAACTGTAATAAATTATACGCATCTTAATACAGGTTGACATAAATCAATTTGCATGGCTATTTTAAATCGATCACACAAAGTTCACCATCTCTCAGTCCAACACGGGAGTCCCTGCAGGGGTAATGTGCCCCTCAGACAGCGACGGGACTCAGGAGGGACATCAGCGGAGGCACAGGGAGGAGTTTCTCAGGCGGCCCTCACATTACCGCTAACATTTGCGCCGCAAACGCAGCTCCCTCAGTTAGAGACTCACATTACCGCTGTCATTAGCGCCGCAAACACAGCTCCCTCAGGAGAGACTCACATTAGTGCTAACATTAGTGCCGCAAACACAGCTCCCTCAGGAGAGACTCACATTAGCGCTAACATTAGTGCCGCAAACACAGCTCCCTCAGGAGAGACTCGCAATACCGCTAACATTAGCGCCGCAAACACAGCTCCCAGGAGAGGCTCACATTACCGCTAACATTAGCGCCGCAAACACAGCTCCCGCAGGAGAGGCTCACATTACCGCTTACATTAGTGCCGCAAACACAGGTCCCTCAGAAGAGACTCACATTAGCGCTAAAATTAGTGCTGCAAACACATCTCCCGCGGGAGAGACTCACAATACCGCTAACATTAGTGCCGCAAACACAGCTCCCTCAGGAGAGACTCACAATACTGCTAACATTAGCGCCGCAAACACAGCTCCCGCAGGAGAGACTCACATTACCGCTAACATTAGTGCCGCAAACACAGCTCCCTCAGGAGAGACTCACAATACCACTAACATTAGCGCCGCAAACACAGCTCGCTCGGGAGAGACTCACAATAAAGATAACATTAGCGCCGCAAACAGAGCTCCCCCAGGAGAGGCTCACATCAGCGCTAACATTATTCCCGCAAACACAGCTCCCGCAGGAGAGGCTAACATTACCCCTAACATTAGCGCCGCAAACACAGCTCCCTCAGGAGAGACTCACATTAGCGCTAACATTAGTGCCGCAAACACAGCTCCCTCAGGAGAGACTCGCAATACCGCTAACATTAGCGCCGCAAACACAGCTCCCTCAGGAGAGACTCACATTACCGCTAACATTAGTGCCACAAACACAGCTCCCTCAGGAGAGACTCACAATACCACTAACATTAGCGCCGCAAACACAGCTCGCTCAGGAGAGACTCACAATAAAGCTAACATTAGCGCCCGCAAACAGAGCTCCCCAGGAGAGGCTCACATCAGCGCTAACATTATTCCCGCAAACACAGCTCCCGCAGGAGAGGCTCACATTACCGCTAACATTAGTGCCGCAAACACAGGTCCCTCAGAAGAGACTCACATTAGCGCTAAAATTAGTGCTGCAAACACATCTCCCGCGGGAGAGACTCACAATACCGCTAACAATACTGCCGCAAACACAGCTCCCTCAGGAGAGACTCAGAATACTGCTAACATTAGCGCCGCAAACACAGCTCCCGCAGGAGAGACTCACATTACCGCTAACATTAGTGCCGCAAACACAGCTCCCTCAGGAGAGACTCACAATACCACTAACATTAGCGCCGCAAACACAGCTCGCTCAGGAGAGACTCACAATAAAGCTAACATTAGCGCGGCAAACACAGCTCCCGAAGAAGAGGCTCACATTAGCGCTAACATTAGTGCCGCAAACACAGCTCCCGCAGGAGAGGCTCACATTACCTCTAACATTAGCGCCGCAAACACAGCTCCAACAGGAGAAACTCACATTACCGCTAACATTAGCGCCAAACACAGCTCCCAAGGGAGAAACTCATTAGCGCTAACATTAATGCCGCAAACACAGCTCCCTCAGGAGAGACTAACATTACCGCTAACATTAGTGCCTCAAACAAAGCTCCCTCAGAAGAGACTCACAAGACCGCTAACATTAGTGCCGCAAACACAGCTCCTGCAGAAGAGACTCACATTACTGCTAATATAAATGCATAAACACAGCTCCCTCAGGAGAGACTCACAATAAACACAACATTAGCGCTAAACACAGCTCCTGCAGAAGAGACTCACATTACTGCTAAAATAAACGCCCGCAAACACAGCTCCCACAGGAGACTCACAATACCGCTAACATTACATTCCTCAGAGAGACTCACAATAAAAACACAGCTCCCTCAGGAGAGACTCACAATACCGCTAACATTAGCGCCGCAAACACAGCTCCCTCAGGAGAGACTCACATTACCGCTAACCCTAACGCCGCAAACACAGCTCCCTCAGGAGAGACTCACAATACTGCTAACATTAGCACCGCAAACACAGCTCCCTCAGGAGAGACTCACATTAAACACAGCTCCCTCAACATTAGTTAGCCCGCAACACAGCTCCCTCAGGAAAGACTCACATTACTGCTAACATTAGCACAAACACAGCTCCCAGGAGAAACTCAGAGACTAACATTACCAGCTAACATTAATGCAAAAACACAGCTCCCTCAGGAGGAGAGACTCACAATACCGCTAACCTTAGCGCCCATAAACACAGCTCCTGCAGGAGAGACTCACAATACCGCTAACATTACTGCCGCAAACACAGCTCCCTCAGGAGAGACTCACAATACCGCTAACATTAGCGCCGCAAACACAGCTCCCACAGGAGAAACTCACATTACCGCTAACATCAGTGCCGCAAACACAGCTCGAGGAGGGCTCAGAGGCTCACATTAGTGCGCAAACACAGCTCCAGCAACATTAGCTCCGCAAAACACAGCTCCAGCAGGAGAGGCTCACACTACCGCTAACATGAGAGGCTCAAACACATTAGCTCCCCGCTCCGCAGGAGAGGCTCACATTACCGCTAACATTAGTGCCGCAAACACAGCTCCCTCAGGAGAGACTCACATTAGCGCTAACATTAGCGCCGCAAACACAGCTCCCGCAGGAGAGGTCACATTAGCGCTAACATTAGTGCCGCAAACACAGCTCCCGCAGGAGAGGCTCACATTACCGCTAACATTAGTGCCGCAAACACAGCTCCCCCAGGAGAGGCTCACATCAGCGCTAACATTATTCCCGCAAACACAGCTCCCGCAGGAGAGGCTCACATTACCGCTAACATTAGCGCCGCGAACACAGCTCCCTCAGGAGAGACTCACAATACTGCTAACATTAGCGCCGCAAACACAGCTCCCGCAGGAGAGACTCACATTACCGCTAACATTAGTGCCGCAAACACAGCTCCCTCAGGAGAGACTCACAATACCACTAACATTAGCGCCGTAAACACAGCTCGCTCAGGAGAGACTCACAATAAAGCTAACATTAGCGCCGCAAACAGAGCTCCCCCAGGAGAGGCTCACATCAGCGCTAACATTATTCCCGCAAACACAGCTCCCGCAGGAGAGGCTAACATTACCCCTAACATTAGCGCCGCAAACACAGCTCCCTCAGGAGAGACTCACATTAGCGCTAACATTAGTGCCGCATACACAGCTCCCTCAGGAGAGACTCGCAATACCGCTAACATTAGCGCCGCAAACACAGCTCCCTCAGGAGAGACTCACATTACCGCTAACATTAGTGCCGCAAACACAGCTCCCTCAGGAGAGACTCACAATACCACTAACATTAGCGCCGCAAACACAGCTCGCTCAGGAGAGACTCACAATAAAGCTAACATTAGCGCCGCAAACAGAGCTCCCCCAGGAGAGGCTCACATCAGCGCTAACATTATTCCCGCAAACACAGCTCCCGCAGGAGAGGCTCACATTACCGCTAACATTAGTGCCGCAAACACAGGTCCCTCAGAAGAGACTCACATTAGCGCTAAAATTAGTGCTGCAAACACATCTCCAAGGGAGAGACTCACAATACCGCTAACAATACTGCATAAACACAGCTCCCTCAGGAGAGACTCACAATACTGCTAACATTAGCGCCAAGAAACACAGCTCCCAAGAGGAGAGACTCACATTACCGCTAACATTAGTGCATAAACACAGCTCCCTCAGGAGAGACTCACAATACCACTAACATTAGCGCCGCAAACACAGCTCGCTCAGGAGAGACTCACAATAAAGCTAACATTAGCGCGGCAAACAGAGCTCCCAAAGAAGAGGCTCACATTAGCGCTAACATTAGTGCCGCAAACACAGCTCCCGCAGGAGAGGCTCACATTACCCCTAACATTAGCGCCGCAAACACAGCTCCAACAGGAGAAACTCACATTACCGCTAACATTAGCGCCGCAAACACAGCTCCCGCAGGAGAAACTCACATTAGCGCTAACATTAATGCCGCAAACACAGCTCCCTCAGGAGAGACTAACATTACCGCTAACATTAGTGCCGCAAACACAGCTCCCTCAGGAGAGACTCACAATACCGCTAACATTAGTGCCGCAAACACAGCTCCTGCAGAAGAGACTCACATTACTGCTAATATAAATGCCGCAAACACAGCTCCCTCAGGAGAGACTCACAATACCGCTAACATTAGCGCCGCAAACACAGCTCCTGCAGAAGAGACTCACATTACTGCTAAAATAAACGCCGCAAACACAGCTCCCACAGGAGAGACTCACAATACCGCTAACATTAGCGCCGCAAACACAGCTCCCTCAGGAGAGACTCACAATACCGCTAACATTAGCGCCGCAAACACAGCTCCCTCAGGAGAGACTCACAATACCGCTAACCTTAGCGCCGCAAACACAGCTCCCTCAGGAGAGACTCACAATACTGCTAACATTAGCACCGCAAACACAGCTCCCGCAGGAGAGACTCACATTACCGCTAACATTAGTGCCGCAAACACAGCTCCCTCAGGAGAGACTCACAATACTGCTAACATTAGCACCGCAAACACAGCTCCCGCAGGAGAGACTCACATTACCGCTAACATTAGTGCCGCAAACACAGCTCCCTCAGGAGAGACTCACAATACCGCTAACCTTAGCGCCGCAAACACAGCTCCTGCAGGAGAGACTCACAATACCGCTAACATTACTGCCGCAAACACAGCTCCCTCAGGAGAGACTCACAATACCGCTAACATTAGCACCGCAAACACAGCTCCCACAGGAGAAACTCACATTACCGCTAACATCAGTGCCGCAAACACAGCTCTCGCAGGAGAGGCTCACATTACCGCTAACATTAGCGCCGCAAACACAGCTCCAGCAGGAGAGGCTCACACTACCGCTAACATGAGCGCCGCAAACACAGCTCCCGCAGGAGAGGCTCACATTACCGCTAACATTAGTGCCGCAAACACAGCTCCCTCAGGAGAGACTCACATTAGCGCTAACATTAGCGCCGCAAACACAGCTCCCGCAGGAGAAACTCACATTACCGCTAACATTAGCGCCGCAAACACAGCTCCCCCATGAGAGGCTCACATCAGCGCTAACATAATTCCCGCAAACACAGCTCCCGCAGGAGAGGCTCACATTACCGCTAACATTAGCGCCGCAAACACAGCTCCCCCAGGAGAGGCTCACATCAGCGCTAACATTATTCCCGCAAACACATCTCCCGCAGGAGAGGCTCACATTAGCGCTAACATGAGCGCCGCAAACACAACTCCCGCAGGAGAGGCTCACATTATCGCTAACATTCGTGCCGCAAACACAGCTCCCGCAGGAGAGGCTCACATTACCGCTAACATTAATGCCGCAAGCACAGCTCCCGCAGGAGAGGCTCACATTAGCGCTAACATGAGCGCTGCAAACACAGCTCCTGCAGGAGAGGCTCACATTACCACTAACATTAGTGCCGCAAACACAGCTCCCTCAGGAGAGACTCACATTAGCGCTAACATTAGCGCTGCAAACACAGCTCCCTCAGGAGAGACTCACATTACCGCTAACATTAGCGACACAAACACAGCTCCAACAGGAGAGGTTCACATTACCGCTAACATCAGTGCCTCAAACACAGCTCCCGCAGGAGAGGCTCACATCAGCGCTAACATTATTGCCGCAAACACAGCTCCCACAGGAGAGGCTCACATTAGCGCTAACATGAGCACCGCAAACACAACTCCCGCAGGAGAGGCTCACATTAGTGCTAACATTAGTGCCGCAAACACAGCTCCCGCAGGAGAGCCTCACATTACTGCTAACATTTCCGCCGCAAACACAGCTCCCGCAGGAGAGACTCACATTACCACTAACATTAGCGCCGCAAACACAGCTTCCGCAGCAGAGATGGGAAGGAGGCGGTGACCTACAGCCGCGATTCAATTCCTCTTATTCTCTCCCTATAACCTGGCAGCAGTAATACGCTATAATGTACGTATATTCAATGCACTGTACCAATACATACGCGTCACCGCTATGCCTGTGAGGTTTCTGCAAGAGTTTGGAAAAATTCTCAATATTCCCGAGGTTCTTGCAAAGTTCTAATTCATTCAAGCCATACATAAACCATAGCGAAATCGATCAAGTTTGACTCTATTCACCTCCACATCAATCTTTCCATTTATTTCCTTTAAAAATGACATCACGGCAACAATCTGCTCTAAAGTTTACTATTTTCACCTTTGACAGTGATGAGAGAAAAAAAATGTTTATGACTTGAACTATAGGAAAATACTGAATAAGGTATCAGGATAATAAATCTTCCCGTTTCACTACTTTGTACAATATCTCAAAGCAAGGACAGCACTTTACTTAATGCCCCTTTGTCAATATAAGAATGAACTTCATGCAGCATTTGCAGTACTGTACTGTGAAAGAATTGTCCATTTACAGGGGACAGTCACTGAACACGTCTCTTCAGAATCATTCTGGATTCTTCACATCTTTGCTTGTGACCTGCTCTCTTGAATTAATATCGCTGTTGATTTGGTCCCAGATTGAAGGTGGTCACGGCAGTACTGCCAGCGAATCATCCATCCATCAATCCATCCATCCATCCATTCATTCTCTTCACTGCTGCTTCCTCACTGGGGTCACAGCGGAGCTGGAGTCTATCCCAGCTGACTCTGGGTGTACAGCTCACCAATCCATCACAGGGCGACACACACCATTCACACACCATTCACACATCATTCCCTCTCACACCTACAGGCAGGGATGAGCTTAAATAAGCACCTCAGGATCGAGGAAGCCCTCAGTGTTAAATTATCCAGGGTTACACTAATACAGACTCATGTACCCACTGATGATCAGGGCCTGGTCATTAGCACTCACGCTTCAGTGGGCTGCAGCTCTGATTGTTTTGGCCCAGCAAAACAGCATCATTAAGTGTATAGTACATTGGTGCTGTTTCACATCATTGGGTACATTCATTATTTTGGCGAAGTCATGTCCCTACTAATGCAAATAAAATTCTGCTGACGGTCATCTGCACTCTCTGGGTGCCATTATTTTGCATGCATGATGTCTGATGAGCACACAGACCTACTGCCACATCAATTCTGACTTCCTTCCAGCCGCAGTGACAAACTGGTATTTTTCTGCCAAGGCTACATGTAACTTTGGGGCGGGGGGCATAAATATCGCGGGAGTGGTTATATTTCATTGGTGTTTTCCGGGTAAGTTAGACGGCCTCAGTGGGAGTGTTATTTCAATGAGGTGATTTTTGGCATCTTCCCCATACATGAGGCCGACTTCATATGATTTGCAAGAACCATGTCTAAACTGAAGCGCAACATATTTCTAACCTCCCTAAACTGTGCCTACAAATGGAATAATGTGTTATATAATTAAAGGTGCTATATATATATTACCATTGTGTTTAAATAGCATGCATTTTGACATTAAAAATAACATAATAAATAGCATGCATCAATTTGAAGAGCATTTGAAGTTGTGACATAAAAGTGAGACTAAAAAAAATATTTTTTTGCAGATTCTACCCACTCAGATAGGAATAGTAATGTTTGGTACATGAAATGTGTATTTTAGCCAACATTTGCATTGATTGACAGAGTGGCCTTTTGAATACATAGAGGCAGAGACATATAGGCCTTATTTTTCCAGAGTGTTCCAAATTTAACCAAGGAGGACAGCCAAAATCATCTCTATCTGAAGGCCCTGGACATCTGTGATCCAGGTGATCCCAATGCCCTCCCTGTTGCAGTCAAAATATCGATTACCCAGGCCCTACACGCCCGCTATTAATTCAAATACAAAGTAATGCATTATAATTCCGGGATTGTGTTTTGGTAGCAAGTGATTGTGGCCACAGTGGCAACTCATAGGCTATAGTTTGTGACCGACATTAAATTTACCGCTACATGAAAGATACTCGGCTGACATACTGCAATGGCCAAACTGTACTGCAGCTTATGCAAACAGATCTTTCTTTGAGGTGTGGTATAGACCCAGTTGAATTAACTATGCTAACTGTGAACAATGAGATCATTTTATTTTTCTTAAAGACATACATTCTCCTAATAACATTCTATCATATTATGAATGGCAAAATCAGTTTCAATGTGCAAAGCCAAGAAAACTCAGCCTTGTTGGTAGAGACTAGTTTGCCAGCTGCAGCCAATGACAAACCGGGCCCGGAGCAGCCAATCAGAGTGAAGTAGAGCAAGGACTGTGTCACTGATGTGCAGGTTGTCATGATTCTGTCAGTAACACAGGATACACACTGTGCCCTGTGGGGATGAACACAGAGCTGCTGGAGGACTAAGATCACCACAGCATGGTGCTGATGATCCAAAAACACCAGCACAGTGTGGCGTGACCCTCTGCCAGAACACAGATCCAGATCAAGTGATTTACACTGCACCCACAGTTCCCAGGATCCAGCTCACAGCCAAAGCCCTCCCCGCTATAGCACCCACACTGTTCCCAGGATCCAGCTCACAGCCCAACCCCCAACCAAGGCTCACACTGCACCCACATGATCCAGCTCACAGTCCCAAACCTCCCGAGGCTATAGTGTTCCCAGGATCCAGCTCACCCAAACCCTTGCAGCTTATGCAAACAGATCCAGCTCACAGCCAACCCTAACCGAGGTATGCACCCACACTGTTCCCAGTGTCCAGCTGAATTAACCCTCCCCGATGCTAACTGCACCCACACTGTTCCCAGTGTCAGCTCACAGCCCCAACCCTCCCCGAGGCTCACAATGACCCATCACTTTATTTTTCTTAAAACCCTCCCGAGGCTCACTGCATAACATTCTATCCCATTATGAGCTCAAGCCCGATCAACCGAGGCTCACACTGCACCCACACTGTTCCCAGGATCCAGCTCACAGCCCCAACCCTCCCCGAGGCTCACACTGCACCCACACTGTTCCCAGTGTCCAGCTCACAGCCCAAACCCTAACCAAGGCTCACACTGCAACCACACTGTTCCCAGTGTCCAGCTCACAGCCCCAACCCTCCCAAGGCTCACACTGCACCCACACTGTTCCCAGGATCCAGCTCACAGCCCAATTCCCGGAGGCTCACTGCACCCACACTGTTCCCAGGATCCAGCTCACAGCCCAAACCCTGTGAGGCTCACACTGCACCCACACTGTTCCCAGGATGAACTCACAGCCCCAGCCCTCCCTCACACTGGACCCAAGTTCCCAGGATCCAGCTCACAGCCCAACCCTCCCCCGGTGCTGTTCCCATGATCCAAAACCCTCCCCAGGCTCACACTGCACCCACACTGTTCCCCAGGATCCAGCTCACAGCCCAAACCTCCCCGCCAGCACCACAGATCCCAGGATCCAGCTCAGCCCAAACCCCAGCCTTCCCCAACTGTTCCCAGGATCCAGCTTACACTGCACCCACACTGTTCCCAGGATCCAGCTCACAGCCCAAACCCTCCCCGAGGCTCACACTGCACCCACACTGTTCCCAGGATCCAGCTCACAGCCCAAACCCTCCCCGAGGCTCACACTGCACCCACACTGTTCCCAGGATCCAGCTCACAGCCCCAACCCTCCCCGAGGCTCACACTGCACCCACACTGTTCCCAGGATCCAGCTCACAGCCCCAACCCTCCCCGAGGCTCACACTGCACCCACACTGTTCCCAGGATCCAGCTCACAGCCCCAACCCCCCCCGAGGCTCACACTGCACCCACACTGTTCCCAGGATCCAGCTCACAGCCCCAACCCTCCCCGAGGCTCACACTGCACCCACACTGTTCCCAGGATCCAGCTCACAGCCCCAACCCTCCCCGAGGCTCACACTGCACCCACACTGTTCCCAGGATCCAGCTCACAGCCCAAACCCTCCCGAGGCTCACACTGCACCCACACTGTTCCCAGGATCCAGCTCACAGCCCCAACCCTCCCCGAGGCTCACACTGCACCCACACTGTTCCCAGGATCCAGCTCACAGCCCCAACCCTCCCCGAGGCTCACACTGCACCCACACTGTTCCCAGGATCCAGCTCACAGCCCAAACCCTAACCGAGGCTCACACTGCACCCACACTGTTCCCAGGATCCAGCTCACAGCCCCAACCCTCCCCGAGGCTCACACTGCACCCACACTGTTCCCAGGATCCAGCTCACAGCCCCAACCCTCCCGAGGCTCACACTGCACCCACACTGTTCCCAGGATCCAGCTCACAGCCCAAACCCTAACCGAGGCTCACACTGCACCCACACTGTTCCCAGGATCCAGCTCACAGCCCAAACCCTAACCGAGGCTCACACTGCACCCACACTGTTCCCAGGATCCAGCTCACAGCCCCAACCCTCCCCGGGCTCACACTGCACCCACACTGTTCCCAGGATCCAGCTCACACCCCACCCTCCCCCCGAGGCTCACACTGCACCCACACTGTTCCCAGGATCCAGCTCACAGCCCCAACCCTCCCCGAGGTTCACACTGCACCCACACTGTTCCCAGGATCCAGCTCACAGCCCAACCCTCCCCCCGAGGCTCCTGTTCCCAGGATCCAGCTCACAGCCCCAAACCCTCCCTGGCTCACACTGCACCCACACTGTTCCCAGGATCCAGCTCACAGCCCCAACCCTCCCCGAGGCTCACACTGCACCCACACTGTTCCCAGGATCCAGCTCACAGCCCCACACTGTTCCCAGGATCAGCTCCAGGATCCCCAGTTCCCAGGATCCAGCTCACAGCCCAAACCCTCCCCCAGGCTCACACTGCACCCACACTGTTCCCAGGATCCAGCTCACAGCCCCTCAAACCTCCCCGAGGCTCACACTGCACCCACTGTTCCCAGGATCCAGCTCACAGCCCCAACCCTCCCGAGGTTCACCACCCACACCCCCCAGGATCCAGCTCACAGCCCCAACCCCCTGTTCCCAGGATCCAGCTCACAGCCCCAACCCCCCCCCCGAGGCTCACACTGCACCCACACTGTTCCCAGGATCCAGCTCACAGCCCAACCCACCCTAACCCAGGATCCAGCTCACACTGCACCCACACTGTTCCCAGGATCCAGCTCACCCAGCCCAAACCCCCCCCCAGGCTCACACTGCACCCACACTGTTCCCAGGATCCAGCTCACAGCCCAAACCCTCCCGAGGCTCACACTGCACCCACACTGTTCCCAGGATCCAGCTCACAGCCCCCCGAGGCTCCTGCCCCACACTGTTCCCAGGATCCAGCTCACTGCCCCACCCACCCTGTTCCCCCACACTGATCCAGCTCACAGCCCCAACCCTCCCCGAGGCTCACACTGCACCCACACTGTTCCCAGGATCCAGCTCACCCAGCCCCCGAGGCTCTCCCCACACTGTTCCCAGGCTCACACAGCCCAACCCTCCCACACCCACACTGTTCCCAGGATCCAGCCCACCCTCCCCTCACCTGCCCCACACTGTTCCCAGGATCTCACAGCCCCAACCCTCCCCGAGGCTCACCTGCACCCACACTGTTCCCAGGATCCAGCTCACAGCCCCAAACCTCCCCCGAGGCTCACACTGCACCCACACTGTTCCCAGGATCCAGCTCACAGCCCCAACCCTCCCCGAGGCTCACACTGCCCCACACCCAGGATCCAGCTCCCCCCAGGATCCAGCTCACACTGTTCCCATCCAGCCCACAGCCCCCAACCCTCCCGAGGCTCACACTGCACCCACACTGTTCCCAGGATCCAGCTCACAGCCCAAAACCCTCCCAGGCTCACACTGCACCCACCTGTTCCCCCTCCCAGCCCCAACCCTCCCGGGGCTCACACTGCACCCACACTGTTCCCAGGATCCAGCTCACAGCCCCAACCCTCACAC
Organism: Gymnothorax javanicus; assembly: GCA_029692085.1. Classification (NCBI taxonomy): domain Eukaryota; kingdom Metazoa; phylum Chordata; class Actinopteri; order Anguilliformes; family Muraenidae; genus Gymnothorax; species Gymnothorax javanicus. Next base: position 2,040,579 of record CM056198.1, read on the forward strand.
TGCACCCACACTGTTCCCAGGATCCAGCTCACAGCCCCAACCCACTCACACTGCACCCACACCAGTTCCCCCTCCCCGAGGATCCAGCTCCACAGCCCCAACCCTCCCGAGGCTCACACTGCACCCACTGTTCCCAGGACCAGCTCACAGCCCAAACCCTCCCGACTGTTTCCCAGGATCCAGCTCACAGCCCCAACCCTCCCCCGAGGCTCACACTGCACCCACACTGTTCCCAGGATCCAGCTCACAGCCCCCAACCTCCCCGAGGCTCACACTGCACCCACACTGTTCCCAGGATCCAGCTCACCCTCCCGAGGCCCAACCCTCCCCGAGGCTCACACTGCACCCACACTGTTCCCAGGATCCAGCTCACAGCCCCAACCCACACTGTTTCCCAGGATCCAGCTCACACCCCCCCGGCTCCCTCCCCAGGATCCAGCTCACAGCCCCAAACCTCCCGAGGCCAGGCTCCCACCACCCACTGTTCCCAGGATCCAGCTCACAGCCCCCAACCCTCCCCGAGGCTCACACTGCACCCACACTGTTCCCAGGATCCAGCTCACAGCCCCCAACCCTCCCCGAGGCTCACACTGCACCCACACTGTTCCCAGGATCCAGCTCACAGCCCCAACCCTCCCGAGGCTCACACTGCACCCACACTGTTCCCAGGATCAGCTCCCCACAGCCCACACCCCCACACTGTTCCCAGGATCCAGCTCACAGCCCCAACCCACCGAGGCTCACACTGCACCCACACTGTTCCCCAGGATCCAGCTCACAGCCCCCAACCCTCCCCCCACACTGAGGATCCACACTGCACCCACACTGTTCCCAGGATCCAGCTCCACAGCCCCACCCCTCCCGCTCACTCACACTGCACCCACCCACTGTTCCCAGGATCCAGCTCACAGCCCCCACCTCCCCCGCCCTGCACCCACACTGTTCCCAGGATCCAGCTCACAGCCCCAACCCTCCCGAGGCACCACCCACTGTTCCCAGGATCCAGCTCACAGCCCCGAACCCTCCACTGAGGCTCACCCCACCCTCCCCAGGCTGCACCCACACTGTTCCCAGGATCCAGCTCACAGCCCCAACCCTCCCGAGGCTCACACTGCACCCACACTGTTCCCAGGATCCAGCTCACAGCCCCCCGAACCCTCCCACTGTTCCCAGGCTCACAGCCCAACCCTGCACCCACACTGTTCCCAGGATCCAGCTCACAGCCCCAACCCTCCCGAGGCTCACACACTGCACCACTCACAACCCTCCCGTTCCCCAGGGATCCAGCTCACAGCCCCAACCCTCCCGAGGCTCACACTGCACCCACACTGTTCCCCAGGATCCAGCTCACAGCCCCAAACCCTCCCCCGAGGCTCACACTGCACCCACACTGTTCCCAGGATCCAGCTCACAGCCCCAACCCTCCCAGAGGCTCACACTGCACCCACACTGTTCCCAGGATCCAGCTCACAGCCCCAACCCTCCCGAGGCTCACACTGCACCCACACTGTTCCCAGATCCAGCTCACAGCCCCAACCCTCCCGAGGCTCACACTGCACCCACACTGTTCCCAGGATCCAGCTCACAGCCCCAACCCTCCCCGAGGCTCACACTGCACCCACACTGTTCCCAGGATCCAGCTCACAGCCCCAACCCTCCCCGAGGCTCACACTGCACCCACACTGTTCCCAGGATCCAGCTCACAGCCCCAACCCTCCCGAGGCTCACACTGCACCCACACTGTTCCCAGGATCCAGCTCACAGCCCCAACCCCCCCCCCAGGCTCACACTGCACCCACACTGTTCCCAGGATCCAGCTCACAGCCCCAACCCTCCCCGAGGCTCACACTGCACCACACTGTTCCCAGGATCCAGCTCACAGCCCCCAACCCTCCCCCGAGGCTCACACTGCACCCACACTGTTCCCAGGATCCAGCTCACAGCCCCCAACCCTCCCCCCGAGGCTCACACTGCACCCACACTGTTCCCAGGATCCAGCTCACAGCCCCAACCCCCCCGAGGCTCACACTGCACCCACACTGTTCCCAGGATCCAGCTCACAGCCCCCCGAGGCTCACCCTGCAGGCTCCCAGGATCACTGCACCCCAACCCTCCCTGTTCCTGTTCCCAGGATCCAGCTCACAGCCCCCACCCTCCCCGAGGCTCACACTGCACCCACACTGTTCCCAGGATCCAGCTCACAGCCCCAACCCTCCCCAGGCTCACACTGCACCCACACTGTTCCCAGGATCCAGCTCACAGCCCCAACCCTCCCGAGGCTCACACTGCACCCACACTGTTCCCAGGATCCAGCTCACAGCCCCAACCCTCCCCGAGGCTCACACTGCACCCACACTGTTCCCAGGATCCAGCTCACAGCCCCAACCCTCCCCCCAGGCTCACACTGCACCCACACTGTTCCCAGGATCCAGCCCCAAACCTCCCGGGCTCACACTGCCCCACACTGTTCCCAGGATCCCACAGAGGGCTCACACTGCACCCACCCCCAGGATCCACTGTTCCCACCCAGGATCCAGCTCACAGCCCCAACCCCCCGAGGCTCACACTGCACCCACACTGTTCCCAGGATCCAGCTCACAGCCCCAACCTCTCACACTGCACCCACACTGTTCCCCAGGATCCAGCTCACAGCCCCAACCCTCCCCGAGGCTCACACTGCACCCACACTGTTCCCAGGATCCAGCTCACAGCCCCAACCCTCCCCAGGCTCACACTGCACCACTGTTCCCAGGGATCCAGCCCTCCCCGAGGCTCACACTGCACCCACACCTGTTCCCAGCTCCAGCTCACTGCACCCACACTGTCCCAGGATCCAGCTCACAGCCCCAACCCCCCGAGGCTCACACTGCACCCACACTGTTCCCAGGATCCAGCTCACAGCCCCAACCCTCCCCAGGCTCACACTGCACCCACACTGTTCCCAGGATCCAGCTCACAGCCCCAACCCCCCCAGGGGCTCACACTGCCCTCCCACACACTGTTCCCAGGATCCAGCTCACACAGCCCCAACCCCCCCGAGGCTCACACTGCACCCACACTGTTCCCAGGATCCAGGATCCAGCTCCCCTCCCAGGCCCCACCCACACCTCCCAGGATCCAGCTCACTGCCCCCACCCTCCCCCGCCCCAACCCCCCAGGGCTCACACTGCACCCACACTGTTCCCAGGATCCAGCTCACAGCCCCAACCCCCCCCGGGCTCACACTGCACCCACACTGTTCCCAGGATCCAGCTCACAGCCCAAACCCTAACCGAGGCTCACACTGCACCCACACCCAGGATCCAGCTCACAGCCCAAACCCTGGCCCCCACACTGGGATCCAGCTCACAGCCCAAAACCCCACACTGTTCCCAGGCTCAGCTCTGCACCCACACTGTTCCCAGGATCCAGCTCACAGCCTCCACCCCAAACCCTGAGGCTCACACTGCACCCACACTGTTCCCAGGATCCAGCTCACAGCCCCCAACCCTCCCCCCCGGCTCACACTGCACCCACACTGTTCCCAGGATCCAGCTCACATCCCCAACCTCCCCGAGGCTCCACTGCACCCACACTGTTCCCAGGATCCAGCTCACAGCCTCAACCCCCCCGAGGCTCACTGCACCACACCCCCCAATCCAGCTCACAGCCCCAGCCCTCAGGCACTGCACCCACACTGTTCCCAGGATCCAGCTCACAGCCCAAACCCTAACCCTGGCTCACACTGCAACCTGTTCCCAGGATCCAGCTCACACCCGAACCACCTCACACACTGTTCCCAGGATCCAGCTCACAGCCAAACCCTAACCGAGGCTCATACTGCACCCACACATATAATCACTCACCTTCAGCAACCTACTGCAGGCTGATGGATCTCATAGTGACACGTACATGTCAGAACCGCACCCAGACACCTCCAGCATCGCTCGTTTCTCAAAGCAATATAATATGTGGGTGATCTGTGTTGGAGGTACTTCCCTCTGAATCCCTGTGCTTGGGGAAGAGGTGGTGCATCGAGCCGACCGACATTCAGACACTCGCGTGCTCAGCAGTCCCAACCCAATGTTCTCATGAAAATTATCGGGGCTAAAGTGTGGGCTAAGCACTCACAAAACCTTAAGCACCTGTTGCAGGTCTATCTGAAGATCATTATTATTCTCAAATTACAAGTCAGGTAAAGTCACTCGACACTTCACTTCCCTCATCGGCCTTAACACCACAGTCATGCATAGGAAAACAGCTTCTGCTCAAAACTTTGACTTTGAGAATTCACTGACTTTGAGGCCAAAAAGGGCCCCTGTCCTTCTGATACTGTGACAACATGGCGTCCAGAATCACCAGAACCACAGAAATTAGGTCAGCGTCACTTTAAGGATCTGCTGACTTCATAAAGCAGTGCTTACATCAGTAACTCTGCAAATATTATCTCCAGCTATCAGTCTGCGGTTCATTCGACTATCTGGTGATTTAATCTCACGCGTCATAGCGTCAAAGCAATCCTTTCACAAATTATTTTGCAACTTCATCTCAGATTACACAATTTAATACAATGTTATCACAAAATGAGCGACAGAAAAGTTGTCTGTTATTAAAAAAGGATAAAAACTGGAAAAGGTAGAATACATTCACCAGAGCCTATTGAGACGAGGAAGAAGGGGTGGTGTTTTAAGTACATTTTTTCTCAGTTAAATATCTCACTGCTGTCAGTCAAACTCAAACTTCTGAGTTGTATCAGCAATAAAATTTAAGACAAAAACAAACAATAAGTCTGTTTTTTATCCTGCCTGATTTACATTTTAATGGCCAAATTATTCTTCACCTGCTGAATGCCCAATTTCATAACATGTCAGCAAGGAGCATTATTCATAATACAAGTTTTGATCATTAAAACATACTGGTTTGCTGCTGTAAGTGTGCAGAGCGCCACAGCTCAGGCTTATAACAGTACAGGATTCGGGCCTGGTAAACCAGAATATGTGGCTGAGTTAATTGGAGATCATGATTTTTTATTTATTCAGGAACATTGGCTTCGGGAAAGTCAGTTTCACAGAATTAAAAATATCCCGTATACTGATGCTATGATACTATCCCATGATGTCTCCGCCATGGACGAACATGTTTTTTATCAAGGAAGAGGTTTTGGTGGTGTTTCTATTTTATGGAAAAACACTCTGAAAGCTAAGGTTACGCCTGTTTTAACATCATCTGATCGGATCTGTGTTGTTTCTGTGTCTATTGACGCATTTGAATGCCTTCTAGTTAATGTATATATGCCATGTGATTCGGAAGCTAATATGACAGAATATGTAAACGTGTGGGAAGATGTCCTTAACGTATGTGATCTAAATCATTGCAATAACGTAATTATAGAGGGTGACATGAATACTAGTCTGTGTCGCAATTCTCAATTTACAAGGTATATGCTTAATCTGTTGAATGTAGAACAGTTACATGCCTGTGGTCGTTCTGTTAACAGTCATGTTAATTTTACTTACTGTTACCCAGTAACTCAGTCTACTCATACTATTGATCATTTTATTATAAATAGCGCCTTGGAAAATCTAGTAGTTGACTATCGCAGTCGACATGACGGCAGTAATTTATCTGGGCATTGTCCTGTTAGTTTCACGCTCAGGGTTGATGTGTCCTACTTCTTGTCATCAGAGCGCAAATTTATCTCAAGACCTAAGTGGAACTTGGTTTCTGATGTATGTCTTGATAAATATCAAAATATTTTAGACAATTTTCTTAGTGATATGTCTATTCCTCAAGATGTATTTAACTGTATCAATCCTCTTTGTGAACATCGTGAAGAACATGTTTATCAAATTCAACTGTTTCATGACGCTATTGTTGACAGATGTTTGGTGGCTGGTGAACTTTGTATCCCACATACATCTCAGAATAGTAGTGGTTCACATAATATCGCTGGTTGGAATGATATAGTTAAGTCATACAAGGAGGCGTCTCTGTTCTGGCACAACGTGTGGAAAGACTGTGGCTCCCCTCGTAATGCCGCCATAGCTGATGTAATGAGGCGTGCTAGGGCAGAATATCACAAGGTGGTGAAACTTGTCAAATCAAATCAAAATGCAATTAAACGTAACAAGTTGGCTGACGCTTTGGTTAATGACAGATCTAGGTCATTTTTTACTGAGGTACGTAAAGTCAGTGGCAAATATACCGCTGTTCCAAACATGGTAGATGGTGTTATTGGTGATGAAAACGTTGCTGATGTATTTTCAGAAAAATATTCAACACTGTATAATTCGGTGTCTTATAATGAGGTAGATATGAAAAATTTACTGTCTAAGGTTCATAATATAATAGATAATGACACTGGTAACACAGAAAACATTAAGTTACTGCCCAAAGACATAGAATTAGCCCTATCTCATGTAAAACGGGGCAAATGTGACCGTTATAGTATTTTATATTCAGATCATTTTATTAACGGACCTAAACGTTTGTGTGTTCTTTTATGCATGCTTTTTAACTCCATGCTCATTCATGGTTTTTCGCCTGATGGTTTTAATGTGTCTACAATACAACCTATTGTTAAAAACAAACGCAAGTCGCTGAATGATTCAGCTAATTACAGGGCTATTGCTCTCGGTAGCCCTTTGTCGAAAATATTTGACTGGATTATTTTAAACAAAAATGTTTGCGAGTTTCAAACTACGCATTTGCAGTATGGTTTTAAAGCTAAGTCGTCTACTACTCAGTGTACTTTTGCTTTAATGGAGACGATAAATTACTACAGGCGACATAACTCAGATGTATACGTTCTCTTGCTAGATGCGAGTCAAGCATTTGACAAAGTTAATTATGTTAAATTATTTCACCTCTTATTTGACAGACATATGAATCCTCTCGTTATACGGTGTTTGCTGTACATGTATACCAATCAGTATTTGAACGTAAAATGGAATTGTTGTATGTCAAAATATTTTTCTACTTCCAATGGAGTAAAACAGGGTGGTGTTTTGTCACCCATTTTATTTGGTATATATATTGACGAACTTTTATCGAGATTATGTTGTTCAGGGTACGGTTGTATGATAGGTCATGTATATTATGGAGCCGTTGGCTATGCAGATGATGTGTCATTTATAGCTCCTTCTTCATATGCAATGAAAATGATGTGCAATATAGCTGTTGCCTATGCAAAGGAGTTCGATATTACTTTCAACCCTATTAAATGTCAATTTATTTATTATGGAAAGTCTGATAATGTTACATTCAACTTTGATGGCGTGGTACTTCGCGCCAGTGAGAAAGCCATGCATCTCGGTCATATAATTGGTCCAAATGTTGTTGAAAATGTTATGCTTAATGCATCTAATGTCGTCACACGCCAGGTTAATTTTATCCTTCATAATTTTAAATATTGCTCATTTGAGGTTAAATATGAACTTTTTAAATTGTACTGTACTTCTTATTATGGTAGTCCGTTATGGAATATGTCTAGTAAACATATGTCTCTGTTTTATGTAACCTGGCGTAAAGCAATTAGAAAAATATTTGATCTTCCAAGTAGAACACACTGTGATTTATTACCAGTTATTGCCAACTGTACACACATAGAAACCCAACTTTTGTGCAGGTTATTCAAATTTATAAGAGGTGCCATGTCTAGTCAAAATGTGTATCTGAATTTGTTGTGCAATATTGCTTTTAATGGTAGCTTGTCTCCAATGGCAGACAGTTTTAATTATCTTTTATCAAAATGTCGTATTTCACGTTATATGGCAAAAAATATGGATCCTAATGTTGTTCTTAAAATTATTTTAAATAATGTAAATGTACTGAGTCATGTTATAGGACAGGTGCTTTTGCACGTATTATACTTTATCAAAGGGAATGTCCAACCTTTTTTACCTTTGACGAACTGAACTCCATTTTAGAAGTGATATGTACTGAATAATATTTTTACTTTGGTTTCTTTTTTTCTTTTTGTTTGTTTTGTTTTTTTGTTTTGTTTTTATACCAATACTCTTTTGTACTTTATACCATGTATTTCAGTACGAATAAAGATATATATATATATATATATACTCACGGGGCAAAGCAGAGAGAAAAACACACCTGAGAAAACTTCTGCAGCTTTTAAATATGTCCCTCCACACACACACACACACACACAGATGCACACACACACACACACACACAACAGTATGTGTAGAATGTTAACGGAGAGTTTTTTGACCTTTCAGATGATTTCGCGACTGTAGATGAGTTCGGAGAGGCTGCTACTTCTTTGATTTGATTAGTTACATAGTTTTCTCACATGTTGTGATTTCTAATACAACACAATATGGGTGTTTTTTTTTATTCTTGATGGCATACATAGATATTTATCTTCACATGTGGGTTAAGAGGACAAGTAAACATTAAATGCACTTAATTAAGACAAATTAGCAGCTTGTTAAAATTCAGCAATTGCAGTCGTGGTTGGGAAAAAAAAAACCAGCACACACTCGGGGCCCCCAGGAACGACACTGAAAACCTCTGCTGCAATAAATTCATCCCAAAGCATTTCCTGGTCCGAGAGAAAAGTCACACAGTACGACATACAGAAGAAAGTTTGTGTTCTCACACACCTTCACCCACGATTTACGCACAGGCGGCTACTTCTGTTCTTCACGTTTGAAGTTCTCTTGGTGAAGAACCAGTCACGTGAGTGTGTTGCGGAGGGATAAATCCGGAAATTTTACTACATCAAAACAAAAGCTGCATGACTGAAAAGGTCACAGGGTCGGACAAGTGACACATGCAACAATAGCTGGGGTGGGATATGAGCGTGCACATTTGATATTCCCACAGGCCGCACGACCCAGTAATTCAAGCAGGGTGTTTTTTTTTTTTTTTTTGCCTATTTCATCACCTTTAGATCAGTAGTTGCAGGTAAGCTGGGAGCTGCTGTAGACACGTCCGGACAAGTGTACCGAGCAGTCGAGACACGGCAGCCCTCCTGAAACCTGAAACACAGGGTGTTCACCTCCGAGATTCAACCCGCCACATGTCTGCAAAGCCCAACCCGACTTCTGAAAGAGTTCGCTTCTTTGAATGTTGAATCGAGTAACAATTTTAAAGTGGAATGCACACTATAAATCATTAAAAGAAACAATATAATCTCAGATTAAGCAAAACACACACAAAAGTTACAGAAGATACCGCCCTCTTTATTTTAATAATACTGTTAAGACCACAGTCACCCGCAGGAGCTGAGAGCTGGTAAAACTACAGGTGAGAATCCACCACGCCCTTCTCTCTCTCTCTCTCTCTCTCTCTCTCTCTCTCTCATTCACTCGGCCTGAGACAGGCTCATTCAGCAGATTGTTTGCATTTCTCCTCTCCTTCCGCTTTTCCTGTTTTGCTGTTACGCACCTCACACACTTCACTCCGGCACACGGCCCTAAAATGACACAGAATGAAGCCTCACAAATACGATGTTTGTCTAGTGATACTGCTCAGGCAATCGCGTGGCAACTGCAAAATGAAAAGTAACCGAGGCAACCGCGGGCATGGCACTTAGTTTACCGCAGGAGTTGTGAAGGTGTTTTGAATAGTTTTGGAGAAAGACTTTCACATTTGTGAGCAGAAAAGTTTCACCAAATGAAGAGCTGGAGATCCAGACGGGACAGGTGCAGTCAGTGCTGTAAGGGTTAACACCTCTCAACTGTTTTTTTCCCCCCTGAAGGAGTTTTTTTAAAGTTTGCGTGTGTAAATATGGTGGATAAAGGCCCAATCCTGACGTCAGCGATTATTTTTTACCTGTCCATCGGGGCAGCGATCTTTCAAATCCTCGAAGAGCCAAACTGGGATAATGCGCTCTCGACGTACGCGACTCAGAAAGAACAGATACTGAAAAAATACCCCTGTCTCACTAAGGAGGACTTGGAAAAGATTTTGAAGGTAATTTCAAAACACTTCATTTTTTGTGTGGTAACTGGGACGGTTGAATTAAATCTTGCATCATTTTTTTTTTTGTGTGTGTGTTTATATTGGATATATAATTGTTTTAGCGTGAAGTTTTAAAATAGCTGCAGTTGAATTGGCACATTTAACAGAAGCTAAAAGCTGTTTGGTGTGTTTTGGTGGCCCGTCAGCACAACAAGGAGATGGTCTTTTCATTATTTACATTTACACATATGGAACTTTAATTTACAGTCAAAAAAGGTGTTTCAGAAAGTACAGATCTGTACTTGCATCATTTTAATGAATGAAGACTTGACAAAAATGAGAAAATACACTTCTGCATGGGACTGCAGCTGCTGGCGATGATTTCCTTGTAATTGCTGGTGTTGTGGTTTATATACGGCATATATCATGAGTTATCAGCCTAATTACCACTCAAAAGATTATTCATTTTTCCAATAAACATTTTCCAAATATGTAGGTTAGGCACTTACCACGCTTATCAAAATCTGCAGGTGCAGGTGATAAAACGAACACTGGGGTATCGGTCTCGACAAATTCAATTCATCATTGCATGCTTCTCGTATAACATGCACATATAACACTGGGATATTCAAGAGCACAATAAGTAGGGCAACGGAACTAATATCATTCCTCTAATATCACATCCAATAAACCGTTTACAGGTGTTTTGTAGCCTGAATGGACACCTGAAAATGCCATTAAATATTGATTAATATTATTTAATGATATTAAATAAATTAAATCATGATGAATCCCATGGTTTTATTTTACTTTATATATTAATTTTAATGAAAGATTGTTTTTGAAAGATAGTTGTCAGTCCTGACAAATTCTCTTTAGCCATCAGTGTGATCAACAAAACAGAGGTCCTGTTCTGCAATGGACTGGAAGTTTATTTTAATGTCACAAGGAGCCCATCATGCTCACAGCTGGGATTATAGGGAATACGTGTACTGAAGCAGAAGTTTGGCGCCGTCAGTGTGAGGTCACCTGTGAGTCCTTACGACACGTACACTCAGGACTATCAGATCGGATACGTTTGCTGAATAAAACAGATAAAAATAAGTACAGTGGTCACACGGACCACAGTGCTCCTGTCTGTCTGTGGCAGAATAACACATCTCATTGCCTTTTCATACTACAGATGAAATGGCAACGATAATCTTTATAATAAATAAAAATACCATCAATTTCTTCAGCAAATAAACTATGTCATATATAGGGCTTGGCCCTTTTTTTTTTTTTTTTTTTTACTATTTTTAGAATCAATTAGTGGGGCTTTTAGATGAGTATTTGCCATCCAGAATTTATTTTACAAAAACTGCTCATGCCACAAAACTTCTGTTTTTTTTGGTTTTTTTTTTTTTGCTTTGCAAACAGCATTATTATTTAATGGTCCAAAGTCAGGAGACACATTGACTAGTAATCCCCTGCAAAAACTACAAACTATCCTCTAACAGCTCATGGAAATGTTATGTACAAAAGGCGCTTAATTAAGGTCCCTGAAACCAATACAAAGACAGGACATTTCTCATGAAGAGGCAGTCACCTGCAGCTGTGAAAATGAGCCTCTTAGCCACGGCTGCGCCTTCAGCGAGAAGCAGAGTGTGATTAGATGAAGATGTAGGAACGACATGAACAGTGTTGCAGGCAAGTCGCCGAGTTCGGACTGGGCGTTACAGGCTGTTTAGCACAGACTGGAAGATTCGAGAGAGTAGAGTCACAGTGATCTATATGAGGGTCACACCACTCTATTGACAAGTAACATGGCCGTACACACAGTCAGGGATGGCCAAATCCTCTTTTTGTAGAAGAGGAGAGATCTGCAAGACCGCAGTATTTACTCACTTATGCCTTTTACACTTCCTGGGGCAAAGGCCATTGACAAGAGCTCTCTGTGTGACCCCATCCTGGTGTTTCCTTTCCGAACGTCTCCCAGGTATGAGGAGTCTTCATCTCTTATGGCGTTTCTGTAGGACAACGCACCCTGAGGTCAACAATATGAAAGTGCGATGTTTGGGCAACCAAAAAATCATGAAGAAACAAAGCAATGATCATCATCTACTGTCAGCTTGTGTTTACTGCTGCGAAGGATTGGCCAGCAATTTGATACTAGTTTACTGTTCCATAGCTGTAGGGGTTACAAAAATTAAATTCCTCACACAAATGCCAGCTAGGATCACATGACTATGGTTTTCATTAATGGTATGGGCATCTCTGAATATGGCATTATATTATTTTGAGAGCAGGATTTCCGTAACTTCACGCTAAAACTCTCCTCGCTTTCCTTTTCTAGCTATTTCAGAGACCGCCGTACAGACAGTGATATTACATCATCATCTCATTCACAATAACCCTCCATCCTCGCACTGCACAGCTACATCGCTGATGTTTCGAAAGGTTTACTGACTCTCTTTCTCTGGATGAGTTTTGTTTTTTTTTTCATGCAACGGAGTTGTTTGGCAGCTCATCCAGTGTTATTTCTCCTATCACTGCTGGAACATGAACGAGCTGAAAACTCAAAACAGGGAATTTTAGCGGAATGATTCTTTGGCGAGTGTCTGAGCTCCGGCCGACCCAGCTGCATTAGTGTGTAGGACAGAGGACCTCAAAGCCTGACCGAGCCGTGGTTTCAGTCGCAGCACAAAAATAAATCCAGTTTTGACCAGTGAAGGAAATTACACTCAGTGCCGGAGGAGAGTATTAGCTCGTTCCCTCGGTCCCTCGAGCAGAACGTAACAGCAATATCTGTATCAGGTCACCACGGGGCTCGACAAAATAAATTTTTTTTTTTAATTATTTCAATCCAAGTTTGCCAAGTCATAAACAAAAGAATACACAAATATGAAAATGATACTTAAAATGGCTTCTCCTGTTTTAAAAGTGTGTCAGTCGCATGGTACCTGAGCGCTTCCTCTCATACATGCTAAGCACAGCACAGCTGTAAATCCACCATAAATTCTCCATAAACGGTCTTCCATCTACGTTTTTATTCATTTTAGAACCTTTTTTAACTATATTTGAATTCTTGAAGGGTAAATATTTATATAACACAATGTCCACAGCTTGAAAAAGTGATGCATCACAGGTACACAGCAGAATGCAGGGATGCTTTACCCAGTTTCTACATTTCCTGATGCACCATGATCATCACCCTGCACTACGGTTTCTGTTGGAGAGAGCTGGTCTGATGTCTACATTCCTTTTGGGCTCTCCGAAGGCGTGTTAAACCGGAATTATAGATTCACCTCAATCCTGTTAACCCTTTCAGCGCCGTGATGTATGATATCAAAATCAGATGCTGTTGAAAACCTATCATGTGGCAACTTGTTTAAAAGAGCTCCCGCAGGGGAGCTCTTTTAAACAAGTTGCCACATGATAGGTTTTCAACAGCTCGGGATCACTACATTTTTAATTCCTTAAAAATTTATTCAGTGCTCAAAGGGTTAAACATAGGATACAGACAGAGTCGGCCGATTTTCACTTCTGAAAGGAACATCAGTGAATGGCAGGTATTATTTAGGTGAGATAAAGTGAATTACACTTTTGCGTTTTTATACTCAGAATGGATTAGTGTAATCAGTGTTTTTACCCATCATTTTCAGAGAAAAGCCAGCACATGTAGAGTCTAAATAAGCTGGGTACCCATTCTTCTGCGACAAATATCCCACTGAATCATCCAAGGGGAAAATGTTATAGTATCTGATTCATGAATGCAATCTGCAGTTCTCGATCATTTTAAATCATCACGTATTTTAAATCTAAATCACTCAGGTGAAAGGAGAGAGGTTCGGATCCCCCCCTGGAAGGTAGAACTGCGCCTATCTTCATTGTTTCGGTGAATAAGAGCCAGTGCGCTCAGGTCAGCAGGAGATATATGTACAGAATAAATATAGCCTACTGTAGGTGTACTGTACACCTCAAATAACCCCTTCAGAAAGTGTAATTACATGTTATTGAGGAAGAAAGACTGCATTGCTGGATAATGCTTCATTGAAGACCTGTGTGCAAATAGTATCTACAGTCATGAAAAAACACTTGAGATTTTGGGGGTGAGATTTTCAAAACATGTTGCAAACCACTGCTTTATAAAGTTGACAAGAAAATAAATTTTTGACTTAAGTGCTTTTTTCTGCTAAATACCTGGACATACGGACATGTACTGTACCTGTAAACGGCTGGACTTCAGTACTTTTAACAAATGAAGCCAAATTTCCAGCCTCCATGATCCTAATTTTCTCAGCTTGTCACGTGACACATTGTGGGATTTTGATTGGACAGTCATGAATTTTTATGGACTTGGGTATTTCTTGCGCTAAAGTTTAATGAATTTGACAATGGCAACACACCAGTACACAGGACTTGAGTACTTCTGAGAAATCTTTGGTATCAGATGATGCTCTGGCCACTGAGGATTTTAATACCGGTGTGACTTGAGTACTTTTTGCACGCAGGTCTTAAATCACTCTGTAATCTGAACACAAATCTCCACTGAAGCAGTGTGAAGCAGTTCTTCTGGAATTCCAATTGCGTAAATATGGAAGCCCTACCCACTGACGCTATTCAATAAATGATTTTGTGCAAACATGTTATTGGCGTCCATTAATGAAAAACTGCCAGCGCAGGCACAGTTCTTCCCTCAGAGATTCAGCGATCACAGATGCTGCTTCTGAAAATAAAGTCATAGAGAGATGGCTGTGCATGTAGCTGTCGGGAGTAAAAACAGACAGAGTACACAGTCTGTCTCCTGAGGCATTTCGCCCAGCTGTGCCATCACAGTGCTCTAATGCCCCCTCTCCATAAGTCTCAGGAATCATCCGTTTCGGATAAAAGCTCGCCGTTTTAAACAAAGCAGTGGGGTTTTCAATGTCAAGACACCTGAAGAAACAACGTTTGACACCCATCATCTCAGATGTTGCTGAAACTGCATCTGATGTCGTACACTGATGAAAGTGTTCTCTAAACCCTTTTTTCTCAAAAAATATTCATTGGTTTCATAATTATTCATAATTTCATAATTATATGGTTTCGCAATTAATTTATATGGGTGAACTCCATCATTTTGACAGCAGAAGTTTTTTTCTAACCATCAATAACCTAAATTAAACAAAGCAGTAAAAAAAGTAACAATATCGTAAATATGCTTTCCAATCCTTAAATGGCCGGTCAGTGTAAAGACAGTACCACAACAGATTCTCTCTTACTAAGTATTACTTCAACCTTTCAAAATAGGTAAATATTTCATTTATGTACCAGTCCTGGCAAATATAAAATAAAGCTACATTTTCCACTTAGCTGAAGAGCAGTATGTTCATTTAAGATTTGAAATTTGTCCCCACTGGCAAAAATTCAGGGACATTTCAACATGAGTGGGGAAAAATTAGAAAACAACATTTCAGCTAAGAAGCACAGAAACATTAGCAGTTAGAACAAGCACCAGCTGCTAACGCAAGAACAGTGTTTTTAAACAGCTCCACACCACCTGTTCTGAGACGGTGTCCTGTGAAACACACAGCCTGTGGGATAACAGCCAACTAAGTCAACCTTTTTCTAAAACAGAGTGCATTTTTTTGCCCTCAGAATTACCTTTGCCCATAGCCATCCTTAATCTCCTGCTGTTGTCCATTTAGTTTCACAGAATTTTCTAGATACCTCTTGTCGCTCTGCGTGATATAATGGAGCCTTGAGAGGGTGCTTCTACGCAACAAAAATGGTTAAATTCAGAGTTTTATTGGAAGGTAGAGCTGCATATTCACCAATGATTCAAAACATTACGATCACTCACAGATGAAGCACATAACATTGATTATCTCATAACGGCTCACTGTCCACCTTGGAAAAGCTCTGGCCTCAGTATGCGAGCATCTGTCCTGGACCTTGGAGCAATGGGAGATCGTCACCTAGAGCGATGAGTCCCTCGTCAATTATACATGAGGTGGACAGCTGTGTACGCATGCGCCTTTCACCTGGGAAGAGATGGCATCAGGATGCACTGTGGGAAGAAGACAAGTTAGTGTGATGTTCTGGGAAATGTTCTGCTAGGAAACCTTGGGTCTTGGCATTCATGTGGACATTTATTTGACACATGCAACATACTAGAGAAGAGATGCCCTGATACCAGCACTGATATCTGATAGGGCTATTGGTCCAATACTGGCTCAAATAGCTGGATTGTGCATCAGTGGCAATGGGCAGATATGGTATTGGATACCAGTGTTTTTGTACATTTATAGATTAGTCTCAATGGCTATAAATGTTTGCCGTTGCTGGGTCAACTGCCCCGGACCTAACGTTAGGTTGTAACGCTAACGTTTAGCTAGCTAGTTCAAAAGCGACATTGTCCACAGTTGAAATGTAAAATAGTTCTGGTGCAATGAAAATAAACCATTGGCGCTATTGTGACAAAAAAAGGGCAGCGTTACAACGCTGAGACAAGAAATGTAGCGACTGTAAGAAACAGCTGGTCACCGGGTTTTTGCAGCTGAAACAGCGGCCACCAGCGAAGACACGTTATATAAGCATTTGTGTTCCTGCAACACATCCACAAGCCTTTCCTCCATCTCAGCCATCTAACGCACCCGTACAACAGGTTTCTGTCTGTTCGCCGTCGCCATTTCAAACTACCGTCATTCTGCTCCGTCAGCTTGAGTCTTGCCTCTCATTGGCTATTGTGGTTTCGTTCGGAAAGTAATGAGGTAATCATCCAGATTTTCACTCCGAAATAGCAAACATGTTTGAAAATTATTGGGGCGGCCCCGATCAGTCTGCGAGCAAATCTGGAGGGTTAAGATTGGATCGGTAAACCCCACACATTACCAGATAATCTGGACCAAACAATGGTACCGACCGAGGTCCGAGACAAGATTTCTCTGCCGATTGTCAGGAGGGGTGAACCGGGGATAAATCGGCCCGAAAATCCTGTAGTCTGAACCTGGCTTTAGAGGTCCAGTGGAGTTAAAGCTGGGGAGCACCGATAACATATTAGGCAGGAGGTAATGACTTTGACTCATCAGTGAACATGAACAACTAAAAAGGGAAATCAGAACAAGAAAAGCCACAACTGCAGAAGTGAAATTACTGTCAGTTATCTGAGCCTCAGAGAATGCTCATTATCCATGGAAACTAAATGTTTGTGCGAATATTACATTACATGTATTTAGCAGACGCTTTTATCCAAAGCAACTTACAGTAACTGCATACGGTAAGGTCACTGTAGCCCAACAGACTGGACGAGGTAAAATTCACATCCAGCATTAGTCACCTGAAGTCATCAACATGTAGAGGAAAGACTATACAGAGGGCAGTAGCACACAGGAAAAAGAAACAAAGCAAATTGAGACAAACAGTAAAGTTTTTTTTTTTTTTTAAAGTGAATAAAAGCAGGGGAGGGGGGCGATCAGGTCAGAAACTGTCTGAACAAGTGAGTCTTAAGGTTACGGCGGAAGAGCAGCAGGGATGGAGCAGTTCGTAAGGAGGTGGGGAACTCATTCCACTACTGGGGAGCAAGATGGGAGAAGCTGAGTGATCTGGTGGAACGGCCAGCTTTCCGACCCAGTGCAGGGGGGCGAAGTCATCCTGCCGCTGCAGAATGAAGTGGCTGGGCAGGTGTGCATGGGTGTGTATGAATATTGACACGAGGCAGAATCAGAACTCATGCGCGGATGAAAATCCAGTTCACTGGTTTGTGATTCATGGCCAGGCAATCAGGGTCAGTAATGGGCACAATGAGTGGTCAAATCCTGAATCGTAATCCCAGTTCAGTCCAAAAGTCATAAACCCAGCAGTCGGTACGCCAAGGCCAAATCACAAAGACAACGTGGAAAGCCAATCAGAATAACACTGGTAATTAAAGCACATATTAAGAACAGGACTGAAATTGCCAACCAAGGAACAAACTGAATTGTGAAGGAATCTCATGAATCATGGGTCACTCATATGAAAGACATCGAAACAGGCTTAAATTCACTTGGCTGAGTTCAAATAGTCTTTGTTGTTTAAAGTTTCCAACTCCTAGAATGTGAACTGGAATAATTTGCGTGGCAGTGATGCTCCATGTGTTTGAATTCTCTAAATATTAAGGCAAGGTGCTTCAGTGCTTCCCAACTTATCACCTTTAGCATAGCGCACACTGAACCATCCTTTTAGAAAAGAAGGGATAATACCGTTCTGCAATTCCATATGCCAGTGATATTTAAAAGCAATGACCATCAATCCAATCACAAAAACAAACGAACATAACGAACGAGAGACGCATGATCTCATCTCCTAATGTAAATGCCTTCAGTTTCGCTAAGCAGGGACGTTGCCTTCTTAAATCATTATGAATTCCCCTTCATACATTTCCCTCATGACATTTCCCTTCAAGGTTACCAAAAAAGTGGTTATGAATAGGACACTTTTTTTTTTTGACTGTTCAAACACAGCCCCAGACTCGGGGAATATATAGGGAAGCAGAGTGACTAATTACAATGGGGGCTACAGGTGAGATGACCTCAGGAACGTGCAGGCAGGTGTGGCTTCAGATAAGTGAACAATCAATCAATTACCAATGAACAAGAGGAGGTGTGAGTGCGGGAGTGAGAACAGAGAACATGTCCCAATGTGACTTATGCATGGAATGGCTACAGTACTAGTACAATGAACTGCTAAAATAACAATTGAAGACCTGGGTGCAAGAAGTACTTAAGTCACATTTTCCAAAAAATGAGCTGACACTACTACCATAAAGTAGAGTGTCATGTGCATCATTTAAAGCCAAAAAATTCCAAATATAAGTACTAAAGTCCTCAATACTGATATACGGCCTTCCCTGAATCTACTGAATTTTTGTGCAAGAAATACTCAAGTCTTTGCAGAAGTACTCAAGTCCTTGACGTCATCAGGAACAAGTGCCTAAGTCCATGACTGTCCAATCAGCTGCTAGTATGTGTCATGTGACAAGCGTAGCAAAAATGACTGTTTGGCAATCAGAAAATGATTGAAACGGCATTTGTGTGGTAAAAGTACCGAAGTCCATGCATTTTATGGCAATAAGTATCGAAGTCCAGGCATTTTATGGTAAGAAGTACCAAAGTCCGAAACTGATTTTCTTGGTTTTTTTTTTCGTAATAAAGCATTATTTTTCCACAAAAACGTGTCTGTCTACTTTGTATAACCCCTGGGTCTAGCAGCAGGCGCCAATGAATGTTATCTTTTAAAAAAAGTAACTGCAGCATGTTTTCAAAACTTTGACCCTTAATATCTCAAAAGTGTTATTTTGTGACTAAAGAAATTCTTGCACCCAGGTCTTCAATTACACATGAAAATAATAAATACAAATACAAAATAGGCACAAAACACAGCTGGACAGACTTAGATCATGACAAATATGGATGTATCAACCACTGTTAACAGCTGAAAATATCTTCTTTCAGTCAGTTTGGGGCATGTTCTTTAATTGTGCCCCACGGAATGGCAGCTGCATGAGATATGAGACTCAACCTCGGATCAGAAAGCAGGTTCTGCTTAAAGTGGACTTACATCTTATTGCGCTCCGTATTCTGACAAATCGTCCAGGATTATACTCCCGCCCAGAGAGAGAACATATTATTCTCTGACTGGAGGTCTGGGTCAGGAACTAATGCAGTAATGCAGTAACCACAACTCAGGGGTGGCATCTTTGTAAATTACTGATGCGCAGATGGAATTGTGCACAACACGACCCATATTTAATCCGGTTTTGTTTACAGATAGTGTCAGACGCTGCTGGGCAGGGAATCGCAATCAGAGGAAACAAGACAGTTAGCAGCTGGACCTGGCCAAAGGCCGTCGTTTTTGCTGCCACTATCATCACAACCATCGGTAAGTGTTATTGCGTGCTAATTTGCCCAGTATATATGGGCTAATGCAGTGCCTCCACTCACGCAGGCAGACAGTGTCTAAAAGATGAAATTGAATTCCTCAGCAGTAAATTTGCATGACCTACAGCGACAGTGCTGTCAATCACCACTGTGACACAATACAGCAGTATGCAGGTGTACCCCGCCCTCTGTTCAACCTTTTTTATTTATTTTTTTTTTTCGATAGAAGTACGTCTAAAAGAAAAAAAAAAAAAGAAAGATAGTGATGGCAACTTTGACACCTCAAGGAGCTGTGTCACAATTACTGCGCATGCTCACAACTTTGAACAGAATCTGCTCATCTGCAAGTCAGAACGCGAAACAAAATTTCTCCTCGCTTTATTCGCTGGAGTTTGACGGCTGGATCATTTTTAGTTTTTCGCTTTAAGAATCGCTGCCCTGTTTGTGCCAAGAGCACATTCACCTCTATGTGAGAACGACTTGGTAGAGGATTGACGCGTGAATTCACACCGCCGACCAATAACATTGCCAGTTGAGCCTCGTTTACATTCAAGAGGCGGTACTTCCTGCAATCTCCAAAAATCATCAGCAAGATGGCAACGCAATTGTTGCTATCCTAACCTCACAAACATTTTACTTTATGAACATTGAACCTGCTTGAGAATAAAAATATTCACAAAACTAATGGCGTTGTCATATCTGATGTTGAGCTAGACCACTATTTTTCCGTGAAACTGTGATTCATAGGTTATTCAACACAGCTAGCTCGCCAGCTACCTACCTAGCTGGCTAAGTAACTAGCATTTCCTTAATCTCAAGCAATGCAGCTAACTGCAGTTTGAATATGTAGCTCGGTAGCCCAGCTAGCCAATGTTGCTGCTAGTAACAATGATGCAATTTAGAACACTGCTCGACTCTCGCAATTTTTTCATAAAAGAATATTTTAACGTTAATTGACATGCGAACTGTGTGCATTCATGCCGTTTGCGCGTCAAGTTTGTTGTGTCGCGTCTCCCGCGTGATTCGTGCAGCCCTGCGTGAGCGAGCGTCTTTTCACGCGTATCTGTATTTGTGTCTTTGCATTGACATTGAATACAATACGTTCGTGCAAAAAGTCTGTTTTGCAATCGGTGGAAACGTGGTTTTAGAACGCTAGGCTAAGGTGCAAATCTGCGAAAAGTATTAGTTATGAAGTTCTACGTACCACTTCATCTTCTTTCTATTGTCGATAAAATTTTCAAGGTCAAGTTCGAAACAGCTCACTCTCCACTCTATTCCAATTTTAAGAACCAGACCACTTTGGTTTCAAGGCAAAATCAAAAATTTGCGGCGAGCATACCGTTCTGTCAATAAACGCCCTTCCATTCCATATGCGACTAAGAGCGTAAAGGAAGTCTAAAAGAGAACTTTTTATTTTGGAAAATAATTATTGTGTGTTTGTGGTAATGAAGTATATTTGTATGTTGCAGCCTATGCATTAATTTTGTGCAATTTACAAGTTGTGCAAGTTGCGGATAGTGGTCAAGTTTCTACCCATTAGGTAGAACAGGTAGAATTCCTGGTTTGAAGTGATGTTTGTAGTAGGCTATAGCAGGGACTGATGTACTCTGAGTAGTGATTGGTTGGCTTAGGTTAGCATTATCAACCAACTGAACATCAAGAACTGGTCACATGTCAAGAGACTGGTTGCTTTCCCTCAGAATATTGGAGGTGTGACAAATTAAAGTCACCGTCAGTCAATACTTGCCGCATGCATAACTGGAAATTTAACGTCCTTTTTTTTTTACTTGAAGTTTGATAAATTTTTCGAAACAATTAAGTAAAGTATAGCAAAGCAGTGGTATAGTCTAAGCAACAAGATGGCCTTTGTATTTGAAACTGCAGAAACTGGGCTTGTTTACTTCATGGCTGGAAGCTTGTGTAACCTGCTCTGCTGCTGGGAGTGGTGATTGCTTGGCAATGGAGGGCACTTTATATTCTGAAGTAAACACGCACCAAGCCCTTGCTAAAATTCAGAACCTTTTGTCAATGCACGACATAAGTGCTCTTCCTCATGATGCTAAATTCAAAATTTATCCTGATTGTGCTTACTCAAGGCAGACTTAAATTTATTCCCCAGATGGATAGCAATTTTTTTTTGGGGGGGTGGGGTTGGCGGGGGCTGTGAACTTGAATTCAGTCGGAGCCCCACCCGTGTGGAGTTTATACGCTCTCCTCATGTTTGTGTGGATTTCCTCTGGGTACTCGGGTCTCCTCCGACACTCCAAATACATGTTTATCAAGCTAATTGGAGACTCTAAACTGCCTTTTGTGTGTGGAAGATTCCTGCAGGGATTTATGAACTGTCCAGGGAGGTGATGGATGGATGGATGGATGGATGGATGGAAAATGAAGGCGAGTGTAATATCTGCAGGAGTTAATGCTTGTTTGAGGTCACGTCGTGCCGCCCCCCGTGACTGCTGTCCATCCGTACCACTGCAGGTTATGGGAACATCGCCCCTAAAACGGTCGGCGGCCGGGTCTTCTGCATCTTCTACGGCCTGTTCGGAATCCCACTGTGTCTCACCTGGATCAGTGAGCTGGGCACCTTCTTTGGGGCCAGAGCGAAAAAGCTGGGCCATTACATGATCAAGAGAGGCTTCACTGTGGTATAATGGCCTGACTTAATCTCTGAGAAAAACCACTCTTAAAAACACAATAGGGTCCACATGAACTGACAATAGCTGTTTATTACTCTGATAAAAACTTGTACCTGTTCAACACTTACTCATGTAAACAGCTACTTCTATGTTAGCCAGTGTCTAATTGGTATAGGAATATAACAAAGAAAAAAAATAGAGAAATTTGATTTAATTCTGGATCATCTGGATTAATTAGTGGATCACTAATTTTAAGAGCGTCCAAAGTTCTGCTTAACCATAACTGATACATTAGTATTGTATTCGTTGACTAATAATTAATTTTCATGGTTTGTTAAAGCATCGATTCGTCATTAACTCATGTTACTACCTGCATTAGTTTGCGTCTGTTCGCGTAACCTTTGAGTGGTGTTATATGACATTTGTAATGTGGCAGTAAATGGTTTTATGTCTGTTTGTTTCCAGCGGAAAGCCCAGTTCGTGTGCAGTGTCGTGTTCGTCCTGTGGGGGATAATAGTGCACATGCTAATCCCGCCCTTCATCTTCATGCGCCATGAGCAGTGGTCTTATTTGGAGGGCTTGTACTTTTCCTTCGTCACCGTGACAACCATCGGCTTTGGGGATCTAGTCGCAGGTACGGAGTGGCGAGCTCTTTCATTTGCCCCTTCTCTTCTGCACGATGATGGTGTTTA
The DNA here is from genome assembly GCA_029692085.1 of Gymnothorax javanicus. NCBI lineage: Eukaryota > Metazoa > Chordata > Actinopteri > Anguilliformes > Muraenidae > Gymnothorax > Gymnothorax javanicus. Next base: position 2,063,694 of record CM056198.1, read on the forward strand.
TGACAACACACGTACTTTAGAAACATTCCTCTTTTTTTTAAACATCGTTGAGAGACTCCGTCAGTAAATGCGGTGACCATAAGAGAATACTCGGCTGTACTGCCGCAGGTTCTGACGTCGTTGTGGAGTTAATGCATCATTTCCAAATTTGTCCCAGTAACATGGCAAACCCCAACATGGTGGCAAGTTGTTTTCAATGAAAAATGCACCTCTCCTTTAATCAGCACTAGCTGCCCTGCAGTACTGCGTGTGTCTCATGAAGTGAAAAATGATTTTTGGCACTCGGGTAATAACCTGAAGGCACTGCAGGCTGTAGCATGTTATATACATTTTGTATGGGACTCAATTATGCAGAGTTAACTTACAGCAATAACAAATGAAGACCTGTGTGCAAGAAGTACCTAAGTCACAAAATGATACTTTTGAGATTTTGAGGGTCAAAGTTTTCAAAACATGATGCTGATCATGACAATGGACAATGGAAACCCACCAGTACACAAGACTTGAGTACTTCTTTGCAGAAATCTTTGGTATCAGATGATGCTCTGGCCATTGTGGCTTTTAATACGGGTGTCAGCTCATTTTCTGCAAAATGTGACTTAAGTACTTCTTGCACACAGGTCTTCAAATAGAAATGAATCGTAAGATATCGGCTAATGAGCGAATACATTAGTGTGGCTGTTACTTGCGAAACATAACCGAAATTAGCTATTAAAATTATGTGTAACATTAACCCATTCAACTCTAAATCTTCACTGAAGTTTTCCCTTAAGCAGATTCAAAGCCAGAAAAAGAATTGTTTCCATATTGTAGGACAATGTCACACATATATTCTGTATCTGCTAGTTGCAGCACTTCACTGAAGCTACATCATGCTAATATTGAGAGAAATATTCAAACCCAGGACGCCATGTTTTAATGGCCTCAGCATTACATCAAATGGAAAATATCTACATTTTGTAATTAATTTCACGCACATTTCCCTGTAATTCAGCCCTTACCATGGCAAAAGGCAGTAACTCCAACACATGACAATTGGAGTTACTGCCTTTTGCCATTGTAGGGCTGAATTCAGCAAGACATATTTGGTATTGTTGGAAACCTTGGGATCTCCACTAAAATTTAAAATAGGCCTGAAGTTTCATAGGTTTGAATTCCACAGCTGCATTTGATGGACCCAAATATGGGTCCTTAGGTTTTATGGGGTTGATATGCTAACACATCTCCACAGTTATAAGTCGCTCCTAATGTTGCAGAATTTTAGTTATTGAAGTGTTGCGTCTCATTGTGTTGTTTTTGAAGGTAAAGGTTTGATAGTGACTCTCAGTTCTTTCAGGTGTAAACCCTGATATCGACTATCCAGCTCCGTATCGCTGCTTTGTGGAGCTGTGGATCTGCATGGGCCTGGCCTGGCTCAGTCTCTTCTTCACCTGGAATGTGAACATGGTGGTCAGGGCCCACAAGGCCTTCAAGAGACGGAGGAGACGCCACAGGTCCTCCCTGGATGAGTCGTCGAGCCCCGCTGAGGAAGAATGCGCGCGGTGCCAGTGCCGCTCGCCGAATGATGCCAACATCTTCAGGTTCCTGTCGGAGGAGCAGGAGGGCTACGCCGAGCTCGTCAGGAAAATCGGCAGGGAGAGCATCGACAGGGGGACTGGGAGGGAGCTGGTCCGGTCTCAGAGCTGCAGCGATTTCCGCGACGTCGGCACGACCCCAAAATTTGAGCCCCCGCCTCGCCAGAAGCATCACGTCAGCTTCAAGCCAATGGAAATCTCCAGGAACGTGGACGACTCAGGCTCGAAGAATGTGAAGCGCCTGATGGACCTGTTTGTAGACCCAAACTCGGGGAAGAATCCGCCAGCCCAGGGCCCCCCGCTGGACTCCAGTACGGTGCGCCACTCCCAGCTGGACTGCCCTCAGACTCCCAAGGTCATCATAAATGAGGAACCTCTGTTGACCTTTGATGGCACAGAGACCTGGCCGTCCACTGCGAATGAGCATGTAGAACCAGGGGACAGATCTTCAGAGGAGCAGTGATACCGCTAAAGCGCTGTCTTTGCTCACTGTGAAAGACTAATACTGTCATCTCAGCCTCATGAGGACCTTGTTTACTGCAGACACTGAGACACCTGGTCACCACGCGTTGTCTAAATCTTCTGTCTACGTCAACCCCAGTTCTACAAATCAAGATAGCTGTCGATTCATGTACCCCATAGCCAGAGTCACTTTGCGTAATTTTATGAAAACAGGCGGTCCAGAAAATAGATTAGACATTAGCTTGTGTTATTTGGTCATGCAAGAATTTGCCACGATTTTGTGCATTTTATTGCCTTCGTGTATGGTGCCTTTGACTCATTTTTTTTTTTTCCATGAAAGAATGGCTAGTAGCTGTATACACTGCAAACGTCATGGCAGCGAACCGGCAACAAATCTTGTTTTCGACAGCACTCATCCTGTCTAACTTTTTAAAAGTTCTGACAGAAACCATAATGTGTCAGTGGTGTAGACTGAAATATTTATTCCGTGTGGAAATGAAGAAAGTATCAGTGGATTTAAATGAGTTACAGGCACTGTAGGAGATCAGCCGGTCATTGCTGTCAGTGCATATTTTAATGGACGGTGCAATGCAGGGTCTCATGACTTCCAGTGATGAATCTCGGAGAGAGACAGACATGTTCAGTGCCAGCACAAAGTCTCATACACTAAATTACACAGACGAAATTAGAGACACAAACTGTGTGTGCTGTGCTTTTTTCTGTAGTTTTCACGATGCTGTGAACACATGTAGTCCTCACTTCTGTAAGTGAGATCAAATCTGACACATTTCAGGATCCTGAAGCCTGAATCCCTCATATTACAGAAGCTGTGCTGTTGGACATTGTGGCAGAGAAAGGAGTAGCTGCAGGATAACTTCTGTCATGGGCTTTTCTCTCGAAAAGATCACCACTTAGGAAACAGACTGACATTTAGTGAGTCTGATCAAAGCAATATTACGAGCAGGGGTGCATTTCCCGAAATCACAGATGCTAACTTACATAGTTGGACCCATTGACTGTGAATGGAGGAACTATATAAGTTGCTAACTTAGTTAGCATCTACGCTTTTCGGAAACGCGCCCCAGGTTATTGCCGCTGGCCGTGACATGTCGCCTCATGTGAGCACGTGCAGTACCGTCGATCTCTCTCTCACTCTCTATCCCAAGACCTTCCTACGGGCGAACCACCAGAATCAGCATTCAAGCAGGTTACCGAGGGGGTATCTTTCTGAGATCATGAGGTGTGATTGGCCAGTTTCCCTGGTCCCTGGTGGTTAGATAAGAGGCGGATGATTGCATGTATTCACTGGGCAACTGGCTCGTAAAACAGCAAGATGAAGAGTATATTCACTCAAGCAGGCAGAGAGCAACAGAACACAGGCCCGAAACTCTGTCAGATGCCCGAGCAGGTCTGTGAGACAGCCAGCAGTGGTCAGTCAGCCACATTCCCTCTGGAGTACAGTGTGCCGGCCCGAGAGAGGAGACTGTAGTGACTTTAGCTCTTTCTGAGTCCTGTAAATAATTGCCCTGCTCTGAGGGCAGCTTGCAGGCTGAGGTCGAATAAAAGCAAACCCAACATCCCCTCTCCTGTTGTTTGTTGATCCTGTTTTTAGCTCTCCTTCACCTACTGCATTTCCTAAGTAACTCTCTTACCCACTTGTCCCCTGTCGCAGGCGTTTCTGTTCAGGGCTTGGGCTGTATTAATGGGCAGTGTGTGAATGGAGATGCTCACGGATTAAAGGTTAAAGGTCACAGTGTCACACACTGTACGTGATTGACCGTGGTTCTCCTGATTTATACGCCGCTCACTCAGCTTTATCTAGCTGCTGTTGCACTGTTTACACTGGATCAGTCATGGCTGCTGCCCTTTGGGGGTCCTTTGCTTTGATTTTTGTTCCTTTATCAGGACCCTGATTTGACGCTAGTTATTTATGTCTCTCTGTGTTAGTCTGTACAGGCTCTATGAAGAACAGTCCCACGAGCCCTGTTGCAAAAACACACACACACACACACACATAAACACACACACACACACACACACACACACACACACACACACACACACACACACACAGGTGAGCACAGTCTCATCCTAATACGTCATACAATGACACTACCTGACCAAGCGTCGATATACGAAGCAAAGGGAAGCTTTTTCGCGTCCTTGACGTCAGTTTGAAATGGATCCTAACCCCTAACCCCTAACCCTCAACCCGAACTCAAATCCTAAGCATCAGGTAAGGACACCAAAAGCCTCCTTTTTCATCTTATATGGACGCTTGGTCAAGTAGCATCACTACATGACGAGTCAAAGTGAAAATATGTTGCACAGACGCACGCACGCACACACACGCGCACATGCATTGTGTTTTCATGTTTTGTGGGGACATCCCATAGATTTACATAGATCCCATAGATTCATTCCCACACCCCTTTCCCTGACCTTAACCTTAACCCCTAACTCTTTTTTTCCTCTCGTTTTTTCTTTCTTTACTCAGGTTGGAAGCAATGGAATTGCAGAAAGATGTTTCAAATGATCTTATTTCATTTCAACAATCATGAAACACATGCATTGCTTCCAACCCCTGAGTAAAGAAAAGCGCGTGAAGTCCGGAGTCATAACGCAGGTGAAACTGATAAACCTCCATGCACAAGGACTTCAATTCTGCGCGAGAATCTCTTACACATGCGCTGATTGAATAATTGCTGACTACAGCAGAGGAACGTGAATATACCACTAAAACTCATGCGGAATGCATGAAAGTTGACAGGTGTGCATTATTAATAAAAACTCAGCCGTACAATGACAAAAGGCAGTAACCCCAATACATGACAATTGGAGTTACTGCCTTTTGCCATTGTAGGGCTGAACTGACCACACCTGATAACGTTGAGAGTTTTCAGAGTTTCTGTAATGGTAATTTAAATGAATGATTGAAAACAGATCATGACCGATCATTCTATTTCAGGGATGGTTTTGTGCGTTCCCTTTCGTCAGTTCTCCAGCTGCCCCTGACGCACACACACACACACACACACACATACGCACACACACACACACACACACACACACACACACACACACACACAAACACACACAGGCACACAAATGCTCGTGTGCCTAAATGCACCAGTCTGTCTAGCACTCTGTCCCTAATCACAGTACCATCCTAGTCTTTTTTGCAGCAATGACCCAGTTTTTACAAAAATTGTTTTTGTGTGAATTGCTTGTTTCCTGTGTGAAGTTTCTCCAGTAAAATCTGGCTTCTTGATTATGAATAAATGCTGGGTAAGTTCTCAGTATTACTGATATTTATCATATGTTGTTTACCTTCTTTATGTCGTTTGTTTCTATAAAAAAATGTTTTGTGCATAGTGCTGTTAGTTTTAATGATGTAGGTTTTCTTACTTTTTATTTATGTTATATAAAATTGAAAAATGGTTGTAGAGCTGCCGGATAGCTCACTTGGTTAAAGCATCGCATTGCAAAGCAGAAGTGACTATCACGGCACGGGTTCGAGCCCCAGTCGTACCAACCGGCAGTGGTCGGCAGCTTTTTCAGAGTAGCGCACAATTGGCCATTGCGCTACAGGGATGCAAATTGGGAAGGGTCTGCCGGAAGGGTAATATAAGTTGCTTTGTTCATTCCTTAGGGGCTTCCTGTTGGCCAGACGGGCGCTCGTCAGGAAGATGCTAAGCTTGTTCATGTCGGGTATCCTCCACCCTCATTCTGAACTTGTGATGATTCAACCAATGAGTGTATAAGAAGCGGTGGCTGACAAGCGCGTGCTTCGGAGGAGAGCCGTGAGCTGTCTCACTCTCCTAAGTTGGCAGCACGAGGTCGCATATGCGAAAGCCTTGTACATAGTTCCCCAGTTGGACATTCCAGATTCGGACGGGATTGGAGATGCCAAATAAAAAAAAAAGAGATTAGTTTTCATTGAAAGGAGCATGTTTTACCCCTTGAAAGTTAAGCTTCGCCTCACAGCGAAATGTTTTTGATTGGTTGAGCGCGACACCTGCCACAGGTACAGCAGTTGTCAGCTTTTGCAAAGGACTTCACTGCAGTCTGTTTCACTCGGTGTCAGAGGTTCAGCTCGGTCTCCATGATGACCTTCAGGTGTTTGCTGAGCAAAGCTTTGCCAGGACTTTGTGCTTCTCAGTTCCTCACATCGTTCTTTTGCAAGATTGTGCAAGATAGTCGTAAGAGGCTCAGATTACACCCCTGCCTGCAAAAAGTGCATTTCTCCCAAAATTAGCCTGGAGTTGAATACGCTCCCTTTCACTCTGAAACATGTTAATGCACACAAGCACGCCGTATAACACATTACACGTGTATGACCTGGACATGGGCAGCTAGTGTAACTGGGCCAGTGAGCTGGTGAGCCCTCTGTAAGATAGAAGGGTTAGAAAACTTTCCTATAAACAGGTCATTGATTTCAACCTGCTTTCCTGAATTTTCCTAGTTTAACAAGTGTGGCTGGAATCCCCATAATGTAATGACAGGGAACACAGCATCACATCATTTGCGCATCACTGAACAATAAATTCATTTCTATTTTGTAATTTCCTTCACCAAGAATATTAGTACACATAACTCAGTTGGGTTCCACATTAGGAGCACAGCTAGCGGTGCAGGCAGGCGTGTAAAAACGCATCACATTTCAGGATGGCGGAAACGCCTGAGACGGAGCAGCGCACATCTGCGCCATCATGGTTATTCTGTGGGTGAGATGAGCTCAGAGCTGCTGCTGTTCAAAATGATGTCACTGAAACACGCAAAAGCAGCAAATGCTTTGATGGAGGGGACCTGTCTGATGGAGGGCGCATCGAGCTTTTAAGTATTAATGTATGAACTGTTAAAGATCTAAACCAGGTTAAGAGTAATAATCAGATTACGGCACAATTTTTCAAATAGTTTTGATCCAGGGAACTGAACCTAATGCAGACGAGTTTCCGTGGCCTGGAAAACTCCTCATGAGTTTAAAGGTCATAATTAAAGGGACCCTCCTAAGTTTGCAGGAGTTATACTAACAGAAGATCACTGCATTGGCCAGGGACTGTCTCTGTGTGTGTGCATATGTGTGTGTGTGTGTGTGTGTGTGTGTGTGTGTGTGTGTGTGTGTGTGTGTGTGTGTGCTCCTACTGAGGCCCAGGGACTGTGTGCTTCTACTAAGGCCCAGGGACTGTGTGCGCTCCTACTGAGGCCCAGGGACTGTGTGTGCTCCTACTGAGGCCCAGGGACTGTGTGTGCTCCTACTGAGGCCCAGGGACTGTGTGTGCTCCTACTGAGGCCCAGGGACTGTGTGTGCTCCTACTGAGGCCCAGGGACTATGTGTACTCTTACTGAAGCCCAGGGACTGTGTGTGCTCCTACTGAGGCCCAGGGACTGTGTGCCACTGTGTGCTCCTACTGAGGGCCCAGGGACTGAGGCCCAGGGACTGTGTGGGACTGCTCCCTACTGAGGCCCAGGGGGACTGTGTGTGCTCCTACTGAGGCCCAGGGACTGTGTGTGCTGTGGCCCAGGGACTCTGTGCGCTCCTACTGAGGCCCAGGGACTCTTTGCTCCTACTGATGCCCAGGGACTGTGTGCTCCTACTGAAGCCCAGGGAGTGTGTGCGCTCCTACTGAGGCCTACTGTCTGGCCCAGGGACTGTGTGTGCTCCTACTGAGGCCCAGGGACTGTTTTACTGAGGCCCAGGGACTGTCTGTGCCTAGGGACTGTGTGTGCTCCTACTGAAGCCCAGGGACTGTGTGTGCTCCTACTGAGGCCCAGGGACTCTGTGTGCTCCTACTGAAGGGACCCAGGGCCCAGGGACTGTGTGCTCCCCACTGAAGGCCCAGGGACTGTGTGCGTGCATCTACTGAATCCCAGGGACTCTGTGCTCCTACTGAAGCCCAGGGAGGCTGTGTGCTCCTACTGAGGCCCAGGGACTCTGTGCTCCTACTGAAGCCCAGGGGCCCAGGGACTGTGTGCTCCTACTGAGGCCCAGGGACTGTGTGCTCCTACTGAGGCCCAGGGACTCTGTGCTCCTACTGAAGCCCAGGGACTGTGTGCTCCTACTGAGGCCCAGGGACTGCTCCTACTGAGGCCCAGGGACTGTGTGTGCTCCCAGGGACTGTGTGTGCTCTGAGGCCCAGGGACTGTGTGCTCTACTACTGAGGCCCAGGGACTGTGTGCTCCTACTGAAGCCCAGGGAGTCTGTGCGCTCTTATTGAGGCCCTAGGGACTGTGTGCTCCCCTACTGAGGCCCAGGGACTGTGTGCTCCTACTGAGGCCCAGGGACTGTGTGTGCTCCTACTGAGGCCCAGGGACTGTGTGTGCTCCTACTGAGGCCCAGGGACTGTGTGCGCTCCTACTGAGGCCCAGGGACTGTGTGCTCCTACTGAGGCCCAGGGACTGTGTGCTCCTTACCCAGGGACTGTGTGCTCCTACTGAGGCCCAGGGACTGTGTGTGCTCCTACTGAGGCCCAGGGACTGTGACTGTGCTTACTGAGGCCCAGGGAGTCTGTGTGTGCGGGACTGTGTGTGCTCTACTGAAGCCCAGGGACTCTGTGCTCCTACTGAAGCCCAGGGACTCTGTGCTCCTACTGAGGGCCCAGGGACTGTGTGTGCTCCCTACTGAGGCCCAGGGACTGTGTGTGCCCTACTGGGCCCAGGGACTGTGTGCTCCTACTGAAGCCCAGGGACTGTGTGTGCTCTACTGAGGCTGAATCCCAGGGACTGTGTGCTCCTACTGAAGCCCAGGGACTGTGTGCTCCTACTGAAGCCCAGGGACTGTGTGTGCTCCTACTGAAGCCCAGGGACTGCGTGCTCCTACTGAGTCCTAGGGACTGTGTGTGCTCCTGCTGAGGCCCAGGGACTCTGTGCTCCTACTGAGGCCCAGGGACTGTGTGCTCCTACTGAAGCCCAGGGACTGTGTGCTCCTACTGAAGCCCAGGGACTGTGTGCTCCTACTGAAGCCCAGGGACTGTGTGCTCCTACTGAGGCCCAGGGACTGTTGTGCTCCTACTGAGGCCCAGGGACTGTGTGCTTCTACTGAAGCCCAGGGACTGTGTGCTCCTACTGAGGCCCAGGGACTGTGTGTGTGTGTGTGTGTGTGTGTGTGTGTGCTCCTACTGAGGCCCAGGCTTCTGCTCCATCCATATCAGATTTATAATCACCACACCACAGTTGGTCATCCGATAGCAGTCCGAGAAAAACCTTACTTAATAATCAATGCATTCCTCTCAAATGGAGTTGGCTTAGGACAGGGCTCTCCAAATCCACCCCTCAAATCCAAATACACTCCTGGTTTTCCTTCCTTCCAGGCAATTAAGTGCACAATTAATGCTGCTGATTGGCCAGATTGTCATCTCACCTGTGTGCTCCTGCTGAAGCCCAGGGACTGGGTGCGCCCAGGGCCCAACTGGGAGGGTGGAAAACCAGCAGTTCTCGGCCCTCAAGGACCGTGATTTGAGGAACCCTGGCTTAGGAGGTCAAAGATCAGACCTGTAGCCCCATATTGTCTGGTATTTCGGTTATTTTCAGTGCAGTTAAAGAACAGAAGTCACTGGCCAAAGACCTCACACACCTGGTTCTCCAACTCACCTGGCAGCTGACTGAGGGAAGAGCACAAATACTGGCTCTCAGGTCTAACTCTTTAAGACTGGCTCTTCAGGACTGACTATCCAGGATTGGCTCATCATGATTGGCTCTTCAAGAACTGAATCTTCAGGATTGGCTCATCATGATTGGCTATTCAAGGTTCCTACTGTGTCCTAGGGGACCTACTGAGGCCCAGGGACTGTGTGTGTGTGTGTGTGTGTGTGTGTGTGTGTGTGTGTGCTCCTACTGAGGCCCCAGGCTTCTGCTCCATCCATATCAGATTTATTACTTAATAATCAATGTTTTCCTCTGAATCTTCCTTCCAGCCTGAAAATCTCATCAGCATCAGGGACCTAACCGTTCTTTGAGAACCCCTAGAGCCTCGGGCCCCGTGCTGTGTGGAGTATAGAGCTCCAGCTGTAAGATGAAACCTTCTCAGGCAGGGAAGAGCACAAATTTCAGGTCTAACTCTCCCTTCAGGACTCTCATTGGCTCATATATACTATTAGGATTCATATCATATGATTTAAGAGCTATTTAATGAATTTTGGTCCACTCTCAAAGTGGAGGAGAGTATTCAGTGGAACTAGGGATAGGAGATCGGGGAGAATGTGAGACTCAGGGTGGGGCTCGTGTCTCTCGTCGAAGTCCATGTAGGCTCCTAAGCCCCCAAAAAGTGTTAATGAATCAACGAGAGATAGGCTCTATGTATGTCATCAATATTATTGTGAATATAGCTTGCATAAGAGTTTGATGTCCAGCGGCCGAGGATTTTAATCAGGTGGTCCCGCACTCCTCGTTTCAATGCTGTGGTGGCGGCACCGATGCGAAAAAAATGTCGGAGAAGTATTTGGACAAAATATTGGATCTAATTAAAACAAGGCGGAAATGGTAGAGGAACCAGTGGCGAGTGGCTATGGCCACGGTGTCGATAGTGAATAATGGGTCATGGGGAGAAGTGTGGCTATTGTATCTTGAGGTGATGTAGTTTGATTTTGGCTTGAAAGGACTGAGGGCAGAGTCTAGGCAAAATAAGAATATGGGCTGAGAAATGCCGAACTGATCCATTTTACTACTCTTTATCTTGAACATGAGACAGTCAGAGGAGAAGAATGAGATGTTGTTTAGGCTGGTGTGACAAGAAGGATTATAATTATAATCAGAGCATCTCAAGAAACCAAAGAAGGCTAATAGGAACACGGCTTCTAGTGTGGAATCCATGGAGGGAGAATATCCTGAGCGCAGCGTCTGGATGCAGCGAGAGAGGAGGTCTGCCATCAGAAGTAAACGTTTGGTCGGAGCGGGAGGTTCTTGTTTACGTAAACCTTTCAGTAGTGTTTGCTTGTGAGAATGGGAAATTGGCGAGCACGGATATCCAGGGGCCAGTTTGACAAAGAGGTTGATGCCGCTGAGGTAGCATTGGGGCTGGTCGAACATGGTGTACGGAGTGAGTATACGAAATGAAGCTTGTCATGGAAATGACGTTGAGTGCCGGGAATGGCTGTAGGAGGGCTGAGTGGAATTTATTTAATTGCTTCCATCCTGCGAGGTATGAGGACAGTGAGCATGGAGCGAAACCGTTTAGAATGGCACCTCCAGATAAAGCGGCGAAGGGCTCGAGTTGTGGAGTCAAGGCTAGATGGTCTTAGAAAACAGAGAAACCGGAGTGGGGTGAATGTCCGAGTGCGGTGCCAAGCGTCTGAATCTCTGCCAAGGAAACGAGAAAGGCCATCAGTGATGACATTTTTATAGCCGGAAATATGTGCGGCTTTGTGCATGAACTGGTGTTTTGCGGAAATTAGAGTTAGTTTCCTGAGGAATGGCATGAACGAGAGGGAACGGGAACAGCCCTTGTTTATGATGTCTACTGTGGTCAAGTTATCAGAGTGTTCGGTTACACATTTGGTGGCCCATTCATGACCCCAAATGAGGGAGGAAACGATGATGGGGCACAATTTGAACAATGAGGAGAGGTGGCGGCGGCAGCGTCGCCACCTGAAGGAAATTTGGGAGGCCACGGGGAAGCGAACCAGCGTCCTCCATAGTATCCTCCAAAACCGGAGGAAGGAGCAGTGTCAGTGTAAAGCTGAATGTCTTCGGAGTTAGTGATAAAATCATCGTAAAAAAAAGAGATGCCGTTCCATGATTCGAGAAAATGGTGCCATAAGTGCAATTCCATTTTACAGGACTTGTCTAGAGTGACGTGAATGGAGGGGGCGGCGGCAGAAATAGCTAGCAGGTGGGACAAAAATGGCAGGGAAAGATAGTGCAGTAGGAGAGAGATGAGCAGATGAAGCAACAGCGGGTGCTTCTCTGGGTGTAGGTGGGTTAACACCGGAACTGCTGGAGCCTTGGAGAATTCAGTTGGGGGCTGAAGGAGCCACAGAAGCCGGGTTTTGTCCAGCTAAAGGATGGGGGGGGGAAGGGGACGCATGTGCACGGGGCAAACGTGCAGCCTGCGAACACGGGACAAAGCAAGGGATGAAAAGAGACTTAGGAGGTCATAGACAGAGGGAGCAGGCAAAGGGGGACTGGCTGGTTTGCAGGAGGAGTGACTTCCGCCAAATCTGGAGCAGAGAGGAAGTCGCTGAGCGTGATGACGTTGGCACTGGGGACGTTGAGGGCCCGGGGGGAGAGCGTGGTCCAGAATATGAGCACCCCAGTTGGGGCGAGCGGGTGGTGCTTCGTGGTGGAGGTACGAAGATGGCGGAGCGCAGGCGGGTGCACGGAGGAGAAACGGGAGTTGTGGGAACGGATTGGGAAGATTCCTCTGGAGCGTCAGATTCTTGGAATAATATTGCGTCCGAGGGTAGCATTTCGGATTCCATGCTTTGGGGAAGCGAACTCTTGCTGTGCGCTGGCTGTCTGGTTTGAGAGTAAACCACATAGAAATGAGACCAGCGGGGATTGTGGGAATGTAGGAGGTATATATAGGCATAAGGACGAATAGGAAGGCGCATTGGGAGTGGCCCTGTTCATTAACCTACATTATCGGGAACTCCCTTTAAAGCAAGATGAAATGCACTGTGAGTGATCTTCCAGAGTGGAACATTTTAGCCAGTGGACAGTCACAGCAACAGTGACTGTAGATCATGGAAGCAGTTTCTGAGATGCTTTCAGTACTGTAAGTGCTTATTTTTTCAGACCATGCAATTCTCTCAGTTTTGACGATAATAAAATTTATCAGATTATTTTACATCTCTAAAGGAGCGCCGCCACCCTGCGGAGGAAACCCATTTCAGCCGCTTGTATCCGAGATCTCGTTCTGTCGGTCATGACCCAAAGTTCATGACCATAGGTGAGGGTAGGAACGTAGATTGACTGGTAAATTGAGAGCTTCCAGGGAGAGGGAAGTCTGGGCATCCTTGCTTAGACTGCTGCCCCCGCGACCCAGCCCCGGATAAGCGGAAGAAGATGGATGGATGGATAGATTATTTTACATTACACCAGACCATGAAATGGGAATCTGACTGTGTTCAGCTGATGTCACTGCAGAGGTTCACTTGACAGTGCCGTCTACTGAGCCCATTTCTGCTGGATAGCGCTGACATCAGCAATGATTCTATTAATGCATCCATGGACCACATAGACTGCTTACAAAGGCTTTGGACGAGAAGCTTCGAAAAAAGCTACGACGTATATTCATTTGAGTATGCTACCAAGACTCCTGCGATCTGGAAAAACCTAGTACATATGTCACTTTTGAGAGAAACTGAGTTTGACCCTCTATTGCAGTAATAAAGAGTGGTGAAAATCTTAAAACACTGGGTATTAGTGTTACTTCAACTGTCTAGATCAAGTTTAAATCTTTTTTTTTTTTTTTTCGGTTAGGAGAAGTCCAGAATCCAAAGGTTTTTGTTCAGTTGCAAGAATCCTTGCCACTGATAAATTCACTAGGTTTTTCCAGATCACAGAAGACAAGATATATAAACTTTATTGTTTTTTTGGAAATATTCACTCATTTTTAATTTGATGCCTGCAGCACGTTCCAAAAAAGGTGAAACAGGGACTAAAAAAGACTGGGAAAGTTGAGGAATGCGCAAAAAACACCTGTTTGAAACATTCTACAGATGAACAGATTAATTGGAAACAGGTGAGTGTCATGATTAGGTATAAAAGGAGCATCCCCGAAAGGCTCAGTCATTCACAAGCAAGGATGGGGCGAGTTCACCACTTTGTGAACAACTGCGTGAGCAAATAGTCCAACAATTTACGAACAACGTTTCTCAACGAGCAGTTGCGAGGAATTCAGGGATCATCTACCCTCCACAATATGATTAAAAGATTCACAGAATCTGGAGACATCTCTAAACGTAAGCGGCAAAGCCGAAAACCAACACTGAATCCTCATGACCGTCGGTCCCTCAGGCGGCACTGCTGTGAAAACCGATATCATTTCTGTAAAAGATATTACCATGTGGGCTCAGGAACACTTCGGAAAACCATTGTCAGTCAACACAGTTCATCGCTACATCTACATGTGCAAGTTAAAACTCTACCATGCAAAGCGAAAGCCATATATCAACAACACCCAGAAACGTTGCCGGCTTCTCTGGGTCCGAGCTCGTCTGAGATGGACTGCCGCAAAGTGGAAAAGTGTGCTGTGGTATGACGAGTCCACATTTCAAATTGTTTTTGGAAATTATGGACGTCATGTCCTCCGGGCCAAAGAGAAAAAGGACTATCCAGATTGTCATCCGCACAGAGTTCAAAAGCCAGCATCTATGATGGTGTGGGGATGTGTTAGTGCTCATGGCATGGGTAACTTGCACATCTATGAAGGCACCATTAATGCTGAAAGGTACATACAGGTTTTGGAGCAACATATGCTGCCATCCAAGCAGCGTCTTTTTCAGGGACGTCCCTGCTTATTTCAGCAAGACAATGCCAAGCAACATTCAGCACATGTTACAACAGCATGGCTTCGTAGTAAAAGAGTGCAGGTAATAGACTGGCCTGCCTGCAGTCCAGACCTGTCTCCCATTGAAAATGTGTGACTGTTGAGCAGCTGAATTTGTACATCAAGCAAGAATGGGAAAGAATTCCACCTACAAAGCTTCTACAATTAGTGTCCTCAGTTCCCAAACGCTTATTAAGTTTTGTTAAAAGGAAAGGTGATGCAACACAGTGGTAAACATGCCCCTGTCCCAGCTTTTTTGGAATGTGTTGCAGGCATAAAATTAAAAATGAGTGAATATTTCCAAAAAAAAAAAAAAAAAAGTTTATCAGTTTGAACATTAAATATCTTGTCTTTGCAGTGCACTCAATTGAATGTAGGTCAGAAAGGATTTGCAAATCATTGTATTCTGTTTTTATTCACGTTTTACACAACATTCCAGCTTCACTGGAATTGGGGTTTGTATATAAGGGGGAAAACATTATTGTAAAAATATTGGTCAAGCATTGAACGTGGCATAAGAAAGGTTTTAATATTTGTTAATGGCATTGCATTACATTCCTCTAAGCAAATATGAGCGAATTTGCTGTCTCTTGAGCATTTCAAGTTTGATGCACTGAGCAATAATGCCGTGGAAACTGAAATTGACCCGTCATTCTGACAATTAGTTATAGCAAATTACTTAAACAATCCTCTAATTGCTAATCAAGCAAACTAAAAAGGAGTTATCGTTTGTTTAACGGTGAGGATTCTGCCTCCCCTAACTTACCTCCGACGGCACGTCCCTGATCCTGTTCTTGGTGTCATGCTTCCATTAGCAGATGGCAAAAATATATTTTGTCTGAACTTGAATAAAATTAAGATTATTTATTTACTTCTTTCCCCATCCCCATGTCATTTCCGCAAATTCGTGGGAATCATGTACACACCTGTTCGGCAACCAGAAATATAATGTTCAGAGCCACCGCCTTTAGGGAGCAACTAACTCAACTATTTCTCCGTTGTTTTGAAGAATTACGCGGTTATAAAGATAGAAATACGGATTGTCACCTACTTGCTTCAGCAGGTGATCAATACAGGTAATTAGACCCCTTTTCTGGGGTTTTTCCTCTTCTAACCAACACCTCACCTCCAGCAGCCTCTCAATGTTGATGGGACCCTGGAAACTAAACCTGCATCGAGTTTTTATCGTGTAACAGGTAACAGCGCTCTGCTGTGTGCTCTGGGGTGACTGAATGGCCCCATTCTGACCCTCTGTGGCATCATCATTAACAGAGTATGTAAGAGACAGACCGTTGCAGATAATGTGTAGCACTGCTAGCGTATTATGTTGGGACACTATCTCCCGAGCTTGCTCAAAACAAGATTTAACCCTGTCCTGACACCGGTGCCCTGAGAAATGAACAGCTTTCATGTCAGAGTCAGTGATCAAATCATCACAGGTCACACGGCGTATCAGCTGAGGTTGGCCGTCATTGGACATCACAGTAAAACGGATCCTGTTCCGAATTTGCTGAGCTCGTGGGGAGGAAACACAAGGATTCGGGAGGAATTTCACCAGCACACTTTCCCCAGAGATGAAGAGAGAAGCCCCTGCTAACAGAGCAGGATCCATGTACATAATCTCTCTCGCTGCGAAGTCCATGTTGGAGCTCAGAACCGGCTCCAAGATCTCCTTCTGCTTCAAAGCAAATTTCATTGAGAGGATTTCTTCCATGTTCATCTTAGATAGATAGAAAATCTCTCTGGAAAAAATAGAGCATTGGAATCTATCAGTAATTTTTTCTCAATGCAGTTACATAAATGAGTTCTCACGAATTCCAGGCACGGGAATACAAGCAACCTAGAACAACTAGTTTTTGTCATTTATCTGTCAATTAATACACTTTTTTTCCCCTATCTGTGTTGTTTTTCTGGGTATTATTCATCATAACACATGGCATAGATTTCTTCCCTTTAATATTATCAAGGTCAGTCCATGCTATTCAGAGATGACATACAAGACAAGATCATTGGTTCAGACAGCAGAAATAAACAAACAGCCCATGCACTTCATGTTATATACTGTATATATAGAGCACTTCATACTATACCGTCCGTCAGGTTACGACCGCATGGGTGTAGCCCCCGAAAGCCCGCTTCTCCCCTTTTTGCGCATTATTCGGCAAATACTGTTTCCATGGCAACCGAGATCGCTAACACGTGTCCATGCCAAATATGAAATAAATCGGTCAAAAATTGCAGCCTGAATTGCTTTCACAAGGAAATGTCTATGTTTTGCCACTAATTTGCGTATTATGCGGCCAATACTGTCGCCATGGCAACCAAAATCGATAGGTATCATAAGTGAAGTGTAACACATGTCCATAACAAATATGAAAGTAATCAGTCAAAAATTCCAGCCTGTAGAGGGCCCACAATGAAGTGTGTATGTTTCACCACTAATTTGCTTATTATTCGGCCAATGCTGTCGCCATGGCAACCAAAATCGCAAGGTGTCATATGTGAAGTACAACACATGTCCATACTAAATATGAAAGTAATCAATCAAAAATTCCAGCCTGTAGAGGGCCCACAAGGAAGTGTCTACGGACACGACGGGGGCGGAGACAACACGTGTGAATTCATAGTAGCCGCCCGACTTCGTCCAGGGCTGCAATCATATACAGTATGTCTTAATGATGGTGGCAAGGAGCAATTTGGGGTACTGTCCACCAGAGGGCAGACAGGAGCGGCCTCAGCTGTGGCCTGTTGCTGCCATAGACTGTATAAAAAGATGGACGCAGCACCCGGGTCTGAAAAGTACAGCCCATGTGGAAATTTCTGAAAATTGCATTATATTTAATGGCCAGCAGATGGCGACGTCAGTGGATGCAGAAATAAGTTCAATGATATAGAAGTCTATGAGAAAATGACCCTACTTTTCCACCTGATTTATTATTTCAATAATGATTTTCCACATTATTCTATGGTATCTGTCGTAAGTTTCAAGTCTCCTTTGATATATCATGATGTTTTTGTAAATTATGGCGCAAAATAGACTAGAATAAAGGATAAAGCCAGAATATGCTTTAGGAGCGTGGCTATCCTCTGGTCCTCATCAGATACGATCGGATCCACCCGAACATCCACCGCTCGCTCCTCCCTGGATCTTCAATTCAAGCTCTCGTCCGTTATAGAAATCACATCCGGTTTCAAAATGACAAAATGGCGCTGTTCAAATTGCCAAAATTGAGGCTTCCTTAATGGTATGCTGAAACCAATGGGTGACGTCACGGTTGCTTCGTCAATCTTTTTATACAGTCAATGGTTGCTCCTGCATTAGGGGCACTATAAAGGCCCAATTACAAGGCCTGGCCTAAATTCAGCATGCTTGCATACTTACATACATGCTCCACGAATGCTAGATGCTTACATAAATGCATCATACATATATATATATATATATATATATATACAGTGCTGTGAAAAAGTTTTTCCCCCTACCTGATTTCTTATTATTTTGTATATTTGTCAAACTGACATGTTTCAGATCATCAAACAAATTTTAATATAAGAAAAGGTAACCCAAGTAAATACTAAATGCAGTTTTTACATGATGATTTCATTTATTAAGGGAAAAAAGCTATCCAGATTTACCTGGCCCTATGTGAAAAAGTAATCGCTCCCCTTGTTAAATCATGAATTAACTGTGATGAACCACATTTTTTAGTTTAATTTCACTAGCCACACCCAGGTCTGATTACTGCCAGACCTTTTGAATCAAGAAATCACTTACATAAATGGAACCTGTCTGGCAAAATGAAGTAGGCTAAAAGATCTAAAAAAAACAGCACATCATGCTGTGATCTAAAGAAATTCAAGAACAGATGAGAAACAAAGTCATTGACATCAATCAGACTGGAAAGGGTTACAAAGCCATTTCTAAGGCTTTGGGACTCCAGCGAATCACGGTGAGAGCCATTATCCATAAATGGAGACAACTTGGAACAGTGGTGAACCTTCAACAGGAGTGGCCAGCCTCCCAAAATTACTCCAAGACCAAATCGACGACACATCCAGGAGGTCACAAAAGAACCCAGAACAACATCTAAGGAACTGCAGGCCTCACTTGCCTCAGTTAAAGTCAGTGTTCATGATTCAACAATAAGAAAGAGACTGGGAAAAAATGGCGTCCATGAGAGAGTTCCAAGACGAAAACCACTGCTGACCAAAAAGAACACAAAGGCTCGTCTCACATTTGCCAAAAAAACATCTTGATGATCTTCAAGACTTTTGGGAAAATATTCAGTGGACTGACGAGACAAACGTTGAACTTTTTGAAAGGTGTGTGTCCTGTTACATCTGGCGTAAAGCTAACACAGCATTTCATAAAAAGAACATTATACCAACAATCAAACATGGTGGTGGTAGTGTGATGGTCTGGGGCTGCTTTGCTGCTTCAGGACCTGGACGACTTGCTGTAATTGATGGAACCATAAATTCTGCTCTCCATCGGACAATCCTGAAGGAGAATGTCTGACCATCAGTTCTTGACCTCAAGCTCAAGTGCACTTGGGTTATGCAGCAGGACAATGATCCAAAACGCACCAGCAAGTCCACCTCTGAATGGCTTAAAAAAAAAGAAGGTTTTGGAGTGGCCTAGTTGAAGTCTGGACTTAAATCCGATTGTGATGCTCAGGCATGACCTTAAACAGGCTGTTCATGCTCAAAAACACTTCAATATGCCTGAATTAAAACAAATCTGCAAAGAAGAGTGGGCTAAAATTCATCCACAGTGATGTGAAAGACTCATTGTCAGTTATCGCAAAGGCTTGATTGCAGTTGTTGTCGCCAAGGGTGAACACAACCAGTTATTAGGGGGCAATTACTTTTTCACATAGGGGCAGGTAGGTTTGGATAGCTTTTTCCCACAAAAAAATGAAATCATCATTTAAAAACAGCATTTTGTGTTTACTCGGGTCATCTTTGTCTAATTTTAAATTTTGTTTGATGATCTGAAACAGTTAAGTGTGACAAATATGCAAAAAAAAAAAAAAAAATCAGGAAGGGGGCAAATACTTTTTCACAGCTCTGTCGGAATGATGGTGGCAAGGAGCAATTTGGGGTCGCTGTCCACCAGAGGGCAGACGGGACAGCCTCAGATGTGGCCTATTGCTGCATTAGGGACACTATAAAGGCCCAATTACAAGGCCTTGCCAAAATTAAACATGCTTGCATACTTACATACATGCACCATACATACCCACATGCTTACATAAAATGCACCATGCATGCATGCATGCTTGCATATTTACATACATGCACCATACATACCGTACATGCCCCTGTACAAATCCCTTCTACTGTAGCTGACAGAGCATCGCTAAACTCTATTGTCATAAATGAAACACCCCTTGAACAGGTCTTGAACTTTCCATATCTTTGCAGTATTCTATCCACCAATGGTACTATTGATGACGAAATCCAGCATTGCCTTCGTCAGGCTTATAGTGGCTATGGCAGGCTAGCCCACAGAGTATTTAACAACCGGAATCTCCATTTGCACACCAAGCTGGCTGTGGTTATCAGCATTCTTCTATACGCCTGTGAAACATGGACAACCTACCGTCGACATCTAAAAGCCCTTGAACGTTTCCATCAAAGCAAACTCAGGCAGATTCTTAACATCTCATGGAAATACAGGAAAACTGACAATGAAATACTAGAACTATCAGACATGATGAGCATTGAGGCTACTATCCTTCGACATCAACTGCGCTGGTCTGGTCATGTGGTCAGGATGAATAACGACAGGCTCCCAAAACAAGTCTTCTATGGGGAGCTTCCCATTGGTTCGAGACCCGTGTACGTCCACTGAAGAGATTTAAGGACTGTCTTAAGGCAAATTTACTAGCAAGCCAACTGAAGCCAAAAGACCTAGAAGTGCTGGCATGCAACAGGACATTGTGGCGGGCTATTTCAAACAAAGCCTGTGCAAGATTCGAAACAAACATGAGAGACCAGAAAGAAGAAAAAAGACAACGTAGGAAGGAAAGACAGGCTACCCGTCACCTGAGGGAACCCACCATCCCATGCCCTCAGTGCCAATGAAAATTTTACTCACATCTTGGCCTGCACAGTCATCTGCGGGCCCACGTAAGGAAAAGGGGGAGCCCCATCCTCGTATCGAGGGGACTGACGAATTGTACATGCATGCATACTTACAAATACATGCACCGAGGACTCATAGGAGTATGTTTGAAAGCATGTACATTTGGTACATCTAAGTATGTAAGCATGCGTGTATATTTGGTGTATTTCATGTATGAATTTAAGCATGTTTAGTGCAAGTGTACAAACATTAAAGCATGCATCTATGTTTGGTGCACGTTTGTATGCATGCATGCATCTATGTTTGGTGCACGTATGTATTCATGCATGCATGTAGGTTTGGTACATATGCAAGTATGTAAGTATGTTGCCTTACTCACTGGTTACTCATGGTGATGTTTGGTCCTCTTCCTGATCAGTTATATTTGCTCTCTTTTAATGCTGAAAGAATAGTGGTCATTTCCATTTTACAGTTTAAATTGGTCATATAATCAATATCTGAACTGGTTTTCAGCATTTTTATCTTCTTACTGTAAAAACAGGCAGGTGCATCAGCTCTCATATAGACCTCACAACCTCTCCAACAAGCACATGATTCAGTATCTGACCCAACACTGCAACCATGAAGATGTCTGCATATGTTTCATACTTAAATAAAGTGAGTCTTTTCAAAAAGAAACACAGTGTCATTAGTAACACAGAGCAATGCTGACCTGTGTGATTAGGACCTCACTTACCTCAGTGCGCTGGGCAGGAGACGTAAAAGTTTCTGGTGGTGTGTTGAGACTGTAATAAATATAAAGACTTCCCTGGAATCAAAGTTCATCAACATGCTTCATCATATTTTGACATATTATATACATTAAAAAGCTACACATGTAAATAGTGGAATCAGGGCTTTACTTGCACATACATCCAAAATGTAATATCATATCTAAAAATAGAACATAATAAAAATGGCTTAAGATCACTTTAAGGTAGGTATATACTCCCAAATACATTTATTTCTCTTTCATTCATAACAATTTAGTACCAACATCATATGAACAACTACTAAATACAGAATTAAAGTGATGGCTCATTTACACAAATTATGCTAATTAGGTCCCGAGATGGCTACCGCAACGTGGAACTTGATCAAGTACCTCAGGCAGGATATCTCTAAAACTTTTTATTACTTTAATCTCAAATTTTCACAGATCATTTATAACTAGATAGTGCATGTTCTGATCCGATGGTTTTCAGAAATAATATTTCTGTGAAAAAATATGGGCATTTTAGTGTTTTTTTTTAATTTTTTTTTTACTTTATTGGGTACCTAATAACCACAAAATCTAGAGTTACACAAATGATTTCTTCAAAATGCCCGATCAGTCCATAGACATGCATCTGGTGAACTTATATTCCAAGTTTCATAATGATAGCATGAGAGAAAGAGGAGAAATGGTGTTTGAAGCAATGCTTGGCAGGTCAAAATCAACATTTTTGAGAAATTGACAAAAAACAACAGATGTCCATATTTTTGATAGTCCTATCAAGTACACACACTATGAACTTAGTGAAGGTTATTTTACGAAAATGTCCAAAACAATTTTTTTCGAAAAAAAGCCTATTTTGGGAGTGTATACTTACCTTAAGTAAACATTACTCCACAGCTCCTGTTCTCACAGTCAGAAAAGAATTTTAATCATTTTAAGCGTGTTATTGTTTGGAGTAACGGTCGTGTACGGAACGATATTATTTTTACTCTTTGATATACGTCACTGCATCGGACGCATAATCACTGCAGAGACCGGAATCGGCCCATCAGCATCTCCCCCATCAACAATCGCTCACTCAGATTTTAGCAAGAGGATGATTACTCTACCCAGTTCAGAGGGATTTAGGTTCTTGAACCGCGTTATAACAGGACTATATTCATATTGTGCTTATTTGTTTCTGAGCAACAGCATTCAATGACACAGCGCTTTTTATGGATCATATACAACTCTGTGGTGTATCAATAATTCGCGAATTAGGTTTCTGAACAGATTCATTTGATTTCTTTCTTTTTTTTAAGTTTTCATAAAATTTTCAGCACACAAAATCCAGCTGGTTCTTTAATTTTACAAGATACACTTTTCCCTCTTTTAATTTGCAAAAACAGTCGAAACATCTGTTTTTCGTGACTATTTCAGATAATTAGCCTAAAAATTGTATTTGATCCAAATAGACATGAAAAGTGCCATGTAGAAAAAGAAATCACTCGAAAGTCAGGGACATGCAATTGCGGTTGAAGTAAGTCATTCACAGCCGCACGCACGACTCAGCTCGACAACATCTGATAAACTGCGTATGAGAAAATGCCTGGCCAATAGAGTGCTTGAAATCTCTTACCTACCGATGTTAGAGTCCAGAGGGTAATCAGACTGAGAAGGATGATTGAACAATCGTGTTTGTATCTGTTCAGGTTTCACATTCTCTCAGAGGACCGCCTCTTCTACCGAAAACAAAACCTACCATTCAGAGTGCAGCGGAGGCGAATTTTCCACTCAATCTCAGCGCCAGGTAAACTGTCGCCCCCTGCTGGCGGTTGTGACATTTTGACGAAACCACTTCCGTTGGCGTGAGAAATGCGTGAGATTCAGTGGCATATTCACGTTCCCGTGCTGTAGACAGCAATTATTCAGTCAGCGCGTTTGAAAGAGATTCTCTGGCGGAATTGAAGTCCTTGTGCATGGAGGTTTATCATTTTCACATGCGTTACGGTGGATTTCACCACTAGTAACATGGAAATCAATTATGACTCCTGACTTCTTACGCTTTTCTTTACTCGGGGGTTGGAAGCAGTGGAATTACATAAAAACGTTTCAAATGGTCTTATTTCATAAAAACAATTTGAACGGTCGTGAAACACATGCATTGCGTTGATTGAGTAATTGCTGACTACAGCACAGGAATGTGAATATGCTACTGAATCTCACGCATTTCTCACGCCAAATGCGTGAGAGTTGGCATCCCCACAGTAGACGTCACCGCGAGACATCCTAGGACCACAAATCTCCTGTCCGTTTAGGCAGCTGTGGTTGTTGCTATTTTGCTAACATTACAGTGGTAGGACGATGCATACAAAACTAAGGCTCTAATTGCATCTGATAGTTGGGCTGCACTTGAAAGTATTAAATCTGGGAGAGGATGTAGACAAAATCTTCTGTATGAAGTTCATTCATTTCTGTACGGAGAGCACACTAAGGGTCTGACAGTTTGTCTCATTTGGGTTCCTGGGGCCTATTGCACAAAAGTCGGATCCTGAGATCCTGGATCAACGCCAAAGCGAGGATTGCCATATCCCAAACAGCGCGTCGCTGGCTTAATTGATTGCACAAAGCCAACAGCGGGTGGACTAGGATAGGCTAAGTGAAGCCCGGTGCCGCTGATCCCGCTGAATGTGCGCACACGGCTACCTCTAATAGAACCTGAGATCAATCACAGAATCGCTGATCATCACCATGGGCACTAAGTAGCTGCAGCAAACGCATGCGCCAGCAACACTCAAAGACCCTGCTCTGACAGAGGGACGATGGGATCTCTGAAATGCCTCTGCTTGCTATTCCTTCAGTTTCTGTCTGAATGGTGCGAGACGTTTGAGAAGAGTATTAAGGGGTGATCTGGGGTTAAATGGGCAAAATTTTATTATTTTTCCAATTTTTTTTTTTGAATAAAAATATTCTATAATAACCCACCTTTAATAATCACTAATTGCTACAAGGATTAAAAACTGAATTTTGCCATAAAATCATGATTTAAAAGCAACTGTGATGATGAAATTTATGCTTTTCACTCCAGGAAAGTGATAAACATTTGAATAATCTGATAATGCAGTCTGAAAAATGGGTGTAAGCCACAGACTAAGACTGAACTCAACTTTTCAATGCGGTTTAATGCATTTTCCATTGATTTCCCAAGGTATTACTTTTTCCACGTTTCTCATGTTTGTGGCAGCGATAACTTTTTTATTTATCATTGAAAATCAATGAAATTTGGGCTGCAGGTACCTTTACTTCATTAGAAATGCAATGACATAGGGAAATTTTGCATATCTGTCACATACTTTGAATATTTTGAGTATTCGTCGGATTCTGCGCAAAATAATTTCAATATTTGAGTAAAATGCCCCAAAATCACAAAACTGATACATTGGGCAAAGAATGGCTATGTCATTGCATTTGGATAAGCAATGGCTTTTAAATGATGAAAGAAAAACTGAATTCTATCATAAAGAGGAATTGGTGCCAGAAGTTTCCTGCATATTTAATGAGCTTGCTCGTTTACCATGGCAACCGCATAAACAGAAAAATGCCAATTTGTATCTTTTTTGGTGGTTATTACATATACCTCTTTAGATTAATTCTGAGTTGTTTCCTGGTGTCATTTTTCATTTAACCCCAGATCACCCCTTAAAGTGAGCTAAACTCGAGTGAAAGTAAACTCGGGAGGTGTTTCAGCGCCGTCAAAAAGCTGCAGCTGATGCACTTCGGCGTTACTGTGAACGAGATAAGCCGTCGCTGTCAGACAAATTTAATATCGAGCGAGGGCATTTTTGATTGAGCTTGTGTGTGAAATGCGTACGATATCTGTGAAGTCACATCCAAGTGCGACAAAGTTGTAGAAACATATTTATGTCCCATTTGTGCCTCACAAATTTGCTACAAGCCCTTTTTTGTCCCATACAAACTGAATTGATAGTCCGAGCTAGAAGATGTTTTCAGATTAGTTGAGTTTACTTTCTTCTTTTAATCACCTCTGATGGAGACATACTCAAGTTAAAAAGTAAAATGTTAACGTCAGAAAATTACGTCAAGGAGCCTCCTGAAAATGTTTGATTCCAGTATCGCGAAGCGAGCGACATTGCACTCGTGTCCAGCAGTAAGGCAAGGACTCTGCCTTACCCGTCGCAGTCTGAATGAAGACGGAGTAAAGTAGCAGCAGTGCTGTAGGTAGGGGGTGTAGGTAGCGATTTAAGACCGCGCTGAAACACGGTAACCTATGCAGCACTGTTCATTTTCTACTCTGATGGAGTCTCAACTTGGGGAATAAGGACAAATCTGAAAATGACGGATTCTAAATATGGTTAAAATATGACATGGAAGGGGGACTGATTGAACTGTGATGGTCACTGTCACATGGATACTTAATATAATGATTGAATATTGGCTATTTTACTGACATCAATGGTCACAAGTTTCTAAGATAATAACTCTGGGCCTACTATAATTGAGTTAGCAATGTGTAGTGGACAATTCAGAACGACTGTTAAGGACATTGATTTTCAATTTAGTTGACTGCTGAATGAGGTGAGGTGAAATTGGCTGGAGGCAGGAGTTTTAGCTAGTTCGTAAGCTTGCTCCGGAGCTGGCTAGCTCCTCAGACTTTGTTTCCATAGTAACTAGTGCCATGGCTTAGCTCACACGCTTTGTGCAACCGAAATGGGGCTTGAGATCAGGCTAATCCTGTGCCGATCCTGGGCTAATCCCTTATCCCGCCTTCGTGCAATAGGCCCCAGCTCATGTAGGTGTAGAGGGTAATGAAGATGTTGATATACTGGCCAAACAATCTCTCAAACTTCATACAGTAGACGTGGAGATAGCACTGAGTAAAGCAGAGGGAAAATCAATCATAAAGAGAGAAATGCAGACAGCGTGGCAACAATATTGGGATTTAAATGACACAGGAAGCCATTTTTATAATAGTCAAAAGTAAGTGGGTCAGAGATGAAGGATGGGCAGGAACCGAAAAGTGGAGCGAGTCATTACACATCTAAGAATAGGGCATACAGGACTAAACCAAACTCTTCACAAAATAGGCAAGCACCCAACTGGTAAATGTTCACACTGTGGCTGTATGGAAACTGTTCAGCTTGTGCAGCTGGAATGCAGGGCTTTTGTAAAGGAGAGGAAACAACTGGTTTCAGTATTTAAAACTACAACCCCAATTCCAAAATAGTTGGGACGAAGTGTAAATTGTGAATAAAATCAAAATGCAATGACTTTCAGATCACATGAGCCAATATGTTATTTACATTAGAACATAGATAACATTTCAAATGTTGAAACTGAGACATTTTACATTTTTATCCACAAAATGAGCCCATTTCAAATTTTCTGGCTGCAACAGTTCTCAAAAAAATTGGGACACAGGCGAAAAAGGGCTGAAAAAGCAATTAATATATAAGAGAATCAGCTGAAAGAACATTTAGCAAGTAATTAAGTTAACTGGCATCAGGTGTGTAACATGATTGGCTATAAAAGGGATGTCTTAGAGAGGCTGAGTCTCTCAGAAGTAAAGATGGCCAGAGGCTCTCCAACCTGTGAAGGTTTGCGTAAAAAAAATTGTGGAACACTTTAAAAACAACGTTCCTCAACGTTAGATTGCAAAGGCTTTGAAGGTCTCATCATCGACAGTGCATAAAATCATCAAAAGATTCAGAGAAACCAGGAAAATCTCTGTGCGTAAAGGACAAGGCCGAAGACCTTTACTGGATGCCCGTGATCTTCGGGCCCTCAGGCGCCACTGCATCACTCACCGGCATGATTCTGTCATTGACATTACTAAATGAGCACTTGAATACTTAAAGAAACCACTGTCTGTAAACACAGTCTGCCGTGCCATCCACAGATGCCACCTAAAACTTTATCATGCAAAAAGGAAGTCATTGTTGAGCATGATCCAGAAGCGCCGCCGTGTGCTGTGGGCCAAGGCTCATTTAAAATAGACTGTAGCAAAGTGGCAAAGTGTCCTGTGGTTCTACTGCAGCTATTACAACAGCATGGCTTCGTAGTAGAAGAGTCCGTGTGCTGAACTGGCCTGCCTGCAGTCCTGATCTTTCACCAATTGAGAACATTTGGCGCATAATTAATCAAAAAGTCTGTCAAAGGAGATCCAAAACTCTCCAGCAGCTGGAAGCCTGTATTAAACAAGAGTGGGATCAAATTCCAATGGCTAAACTCAAGAAACTTGTCTCCTCAACGCCCAGACACCTCCACTCTGTGTTAAAAAGAAGAGGGATGCTACATCATGGTAAACAGGCCCCCGTCCCAACTTTTATGAGACCTATAGCAGCCATCAAATTTGAAATGAGCTCATTTTGTGGATAAAATCGTAAAATTTCTCAGTTTCAACATTTGCTATGTTATCTCTGTTCTATTGTGAATAAAATACTGGCTGGTGTGATTTGAAAGTCATTGCGTTTTGATTTTATTCACAATTTACACTTTGTCCCAACTATTTCAGAGTCGGGGTTGTATTAAATTATGTTTTACGGTTGACAATCTCCTTGGAGTAACCTCATGGGGAATAGATGTTCACCTAATTAGGTATGTAAAGAAAACGGGGATGATGGAAAGAGTACAGGTAGATTTTTTTTTTTTTTTATTCTGCCAATCTTCTGATCCACACTCCAGTCTGGTGGGGGGCGGTAATGAACCTTTTAAGCTGGTGCACAGTTGCCAATCAAATCAAAAGTAGAAGAAGAAGATGGGTGGTGGGGGGGGGGATCCTCTTACCTGCAAAGTTATATGAGATCATAATTTCTTGGACAATTGCTTGGATGAATTGTTTGAATTGTCCCGCAAGGTTACTTTTTAGTGAAATTAAGTCGGTGAAAACGAAAGTTGTGGTCAGTGACTCATGTAAAATGCCACCATACGGTTGTTGCAAGAATTGGCAGCTGTGGATATGTTATTATTCCAGTTAGAGGCGGGAATTTTGCCGACGCTGCCGCTCCATTCTCCACCGAAACATACTTACAACCTTATATATTCATGCATACAAACCCCAATTCCAATGAAGTTGGGACGATGTGTAAAACGTGAATAAAAACAGATTAGCAAATCTCATGAACCCACATTTTATTCACTATAGAGCATAGGCAACATATCAGATGTTGAAAGGGAGACATTTTACCATTTAATGAAAAATATGAGCTCATTTTGAATTTGATGGCAGCACCACATCTCAAAAAGAGTTGGGACAAGGGGTGATGCGAGCGACCGAGTAGTCAGGCTTTACTTGAGCTTGGGCACATCCTACTGTTTTATAACGCTATGTCATTATTTTCACAGCCTAGTTCAGGTATTACAGAGCACTAACTCCGGGTAATGTCTTTGGAGCACTTGTGGCACAGTTCTATTGGCACAATGCCTCCGAACTCAAGCAAGAAGAACCCTACTGCTGAAAAATCTCACTCCTGCCAAGATGGTGGTAGCACATGCAACATACCTGAACTTGACCCAGCAATCGCTGAAGCTATGGAGGCATTGACGGCTAATATCACCAGTGTGATTTATGAGAAGCTGAAACGTATGCCGTACAGTATCAACGCTAATATATCCCAGCATCTCGAGGAAATCGGTGACCGGGTCGGGGAGGCTGAGGACAGGATACTGGTGGTGGAGAACTCCGCATCTGTGGCAGAAAATCGTATTGCGGTCCTGAGTCAGATAACGAGGTAACGGAGCGTTTGCAGGATTATGAAAATCGAGGATGCCGTAAAAATCTGAGGATCCTGGGAATACGTGAAAAGGCAGAGGGCAATGAAGTCGTGGAGTTTATGGAGAAGTGGATCTCCAAGATTCTGGATGTGGAAACACAGGCTGGCTGTGTCAAGCTGGAGCAGCTTGCCATGTATCTGGTCCTGTTACATCGAGGCTTCCCTGGGTCATGATTGTCAGATTCCACAACTTCCCCAACCGTCAGAAAGTCATGGAGGCTGCCGGATGCAAAAAGGTTCTTTTCGAGGGATCCAAAAATTTTTCTTCCAAGACTTTGCAGCAGAGACACTTGAACGGAGACGGGAATTTGTGGATGTTAAGAGGAAACTGCAAAACATCTCTGGAGCCTGCTATGCTATGCTACACCCGGCTTCACTCAGGATCACGGTGAGCGATACTACCAAAATGTTTCAAACTCCAGGTGAAGCATCCACATACATTGATTCTCTGGATCTACCGTAGACGTTCCCCAGTGTGGTGAGCATTATCACAACTGCTTTGTATGGTATGTTTGGGTAAGCTAATTTGCTTCCTTTAAGATTGCTGCTTTGAGTATTTTCCTCATTGTTTTGTGAGAGAAAGGACATAGTTCACTTTATGTTAAAACAGGCATTCCATTAGTTTTGTGTTCTGTTTTGGGTCCGTTAAAACATGAATGAACATAGCCTGCACTCGAGTCGTGGATCTAAGTGATTATGGGGAAACTGTAATGTTTATTCTGAGGCTTGATCTTTTGTTTTATTTTGATGGTAAACGGGGAAAAAGGCTATGATTAGCATGGCTCTCTGAACTCTTTATAGACTCCTTCATGTTACTGGCGGGTGAGACTGTTTATTGGTTTGCGGAGCAATAGCATCCCCATTTACAGACCAGCATAAATATCCTGGTGCTGCCTGCGTTAAATGGTTCGGATATTTTTATAGGGTCATTCCATGTCAAATGTCCGAATGTCAGAGAAACTTCCCACTTGACCATCTCAGATTTGGCTGAAAAAATTCCAGCAGGTGCATACACCTCCTAATAGGATACATCCAAAATTTTAGCTCTCAACTCCTTATAGTTTCGTCATTAAAAGATTATTTTTGCAACTAAGTTCTGGCCCTTTCTGAACAGCGATTTCTGAGGAGCCACTTTCACATGGCTACATCTAGAAAAGTATTTATTTTGGTTAAATGTCTCACTTTCAATTTCCGATATGTTGTCTATGTTCCATTGTGAATAAAATATGGGTTTATGAGATTTGTACATCATTGTATTCTGTTTTTATTCACGTTTTACACAACATCCCAACTTCATTGGAATTGGGGTTTGTATTTACAATGGAACAGCAAGATTAGGTGTCTAAAGAACAAAAGCTTCACACCTTCTGCGTTCATAAAAATCCTGCAATTTCGATTTAATTAATTTGGATTATCAATAGTCAACGATGAATTCATATCACAATTACTGTATCAAGCAAGGTATTGAATTGATGACATTATTAATACTTGTTCATTTGTGATATGAACTTCAAACCAAATAATTCATATTCTCATGGATGCAATTAGACAATACAACAAATATTAATTCAAATGTTTATTGAAGATTCATGCTGAGAACAAGCTGTATGAAAAGACAAGTCAAAATATAACCAAACTTTATTTATTAATATATTTTATATCAAAAATATGCAGTACCATAAGCAATAATATAGCATATTTACATTTTACGACATATCTGGACTGGAGTTAGTTTTGGGTGTAGCATTTGCAGATCATATAGAAATCCCCACAGCTGAACAATTGAATTGGACACAGGCTTAATAAAGTGGAATTGCAACTGTTTCACTCTGTGGCAGACTTCACAATCAGTATCTTTGGCTGCATTATATGTAGTGAATTGCAGACAATTTGCAAAATCAAAATTTTTCCATACCCTTTAAATTACATTCAGAAGTGATTACATGCTTAAATAATAACATTAGTTTGTGTCGCAATGTTAAAAGTGCAATGTTGATTTGCTGCCATGAGGGGCGCCATTTGCACCTCCGATTTCTGGCACTTTGAGTGATGAGGGCAGGAGTCACAGAAGCTCAGTCAAAGTCAATCAGTTTCATTTTAGTATGAAATGACAGGAAATGGACCAAAACGAGCAGAAACATGATTCACTGCAGTGGAATCCTCCAGGCCAGGTTTGATC
Source organism: Gymnothorax javanicus (assembly GCA_029692085.1). Classification (NCBI taxonomy): domain Eukaryota; kingdom Metazoa; phylum Chordata; class Actinopteri; order Anguilliformes; family Muraenidae; genus Gymnothorax; species Gymnothorax javanicus. Next base: position 2,095,013 of record CM056198.1, read on the forward strand.
CTCAATTTAACCCATGTGAGAATGCTAAAGCTCCCTTTTAACTAATTTATAAATTAAAAAAGATTAATTTTATTTTTCCCACGGTGCAAAAACTGCTGCTGTGGTCTATGCACAGCAAATTTTGGTCAGTCGGTTAGTGGTTCGCTCACTCACTCACTCACTGACACTCACATATTCACTCTCTCACTCACTCATTCACTCACTGACTCACTAACTTGCTCACTCACTCACTCTGCTCACTCACTCACTGACTCTCTCTCTCACTCTCATGCACTCACTCACTCTCAAACCCACGTATTCACTCACTCTCTCACTCACCGACTCTCTCACTCACTCACTCACTCACTCACATACTGACATGCTCTTACTGACTCATTTACTCACTCTCACACTCACTCAACGACTCTCTCACTCACTCAGGTTTAACAGGGACGTTTAGTAGGGATGTTTAGTAGGGAAGGCATGCACATAATGCATTGTGGGTCTGGGCCATTTCAGGCTTGTAATTTCTTATTTTGTTTCGCTTTAGAGGACTTATGTCTTTTAGCTGAACTCTGTGTAATTCCAGCTCAGTGGCTCCAGAGGGCAGTAATCAGCCATCTCTGTGAGCAGAATCTGTCCTCTGGTGGTTCTGTCTGCCGCAAATCGTCCTTCCTGCTCCTGTGTGCACAACCAATTAGGAGTCTGCAAGTGTATGCATCTCTATCACCAGGCGGATTCTACCTGTCCGTCACACTTAAACACATACTGAGTGTTTCCCCATAGAGACGTCTGAGGACTCTCCACTCCCGGCTAAGGCTGTAAGACGTGCGTCGTCAGTTGAGGTAAAAATCTGTCTCTCCGCTCTGTAACTGGACTCCTTATGGTCTCTCCTGCCTAGGAGTCCAAGAGCGTGAGCCAGCGACAGACCTGCTGCCCCTCAGCCGCTCTCATCTGTGCCCAGAGCGAGGTCTCCTCCTCACCGGAGCTGTTCAGCCCGAGAGATACCCAGCCCAGCCGCTCCCGGCCCCGCAGACCTCGCCTGCAGAACACCGACAGCAGCAGCGTCACCTCCGACAGCTGGAACAGCGCCACCGGGAAGGCGAAGTTCTCCTTGTACGTGGGGTCCGGCCGCCCGCGACAGGTGGAGGTCTTACACTTGGACATCTCCTGTCCCATGGAGTTCATCATGGAGAGCTTCACAAACGTGTCTGAGGAGAGGGCGAGAGGGGAGAGAGCTTCACAAACGTGTCTGAGGAGAGGGCGAGAGGGGCGAGAGCTTCACAAACGTGTCTGAGGAGAGGGCGAGAGGGGAGAGAGCTTCACAAACTTGTCTGAGGAGAGGGCGAGAGGGGCGAGAGCTTCACAAACGTGTCTGAGGAGAGGGCGAGAGGGAAGAGAGCTTCACGAACATGTCTGAGGAGAGGGCGAGAGGAGAGAGCTTCACAAACGTGTCTGAGGAGAGGGCGAGAGGGGCGAGAGCTTCACAAACGTGTCTGAGGAGAGGGCGAGAGGGGAGAGAGCTTCACAAACGTGTCTGAGGAGAGGGTGAGAAGGAAGAGAGGGGCGAGAGCTTCACAAACGTGTCTGAGGAGAGGGCGAGAGGGGCGAGAGCTTCACAAACGTGTCTGAGGAGAGGGCGAGAGGGGCGAGAGCTTCACAAACGTGTCTGAGGAGAGGGCGAGAGGGGCGAGAGCTTCACAAACGTGTCTGAGGAGAGGGGCGAGAGGGGAGAGCTTCACAAACATGTCTGAGGAGAGGGCGAGAGGGGCGAGAGCTTCACAAACATGTCTGAGGAGAGGGCGAGGGGGCGAGAGCTTCACAAACGTGTCTGAGCAGAGGGCGAGAGGGGAGAGAGCTTCACAAACGTGTCTGAGGAGAGGGCGAAAGGGGCGAGAGCTTCACAAACGTGTCTGAGGAGAGGACGAGAGGGGCGAGAGTTTGGGAAGGAGGCCACTTACCTCTGAGTTTCAGACGAGAGAACAGACCTTACTTTATGGCTGAAACATTAGCACAAGGGACAGGGGTTTGTAAAATGAACCGGCCTGTTAATTTGAGCGGGAAACACATGCAGTTTGGCTAGGGACAGCATCGAAGGTACTCATGGTGCCTGGAGTCACACCTGCTATTACTTCAGGTCTACATGATGCCCAGTGAGACGAGATTCTTTGAAGAGTAGGAGCAATGAATGATGGGAGAATTTAACAAGCTCCTTGCCAGGCTGCAGTTTAAGAGGAATGAACTGGATTCTCACCTGGGATGATATACAGCTGCCCTCCAATCAAGTGCTTCAGACAGCAGAACAGCCCATCAGACAAGGCTGGAGAAAGGGCAAAGGTCACATGCGCACACACAGACACACAAACAAATACACACATGCACGCACACACACACAGACATGTGGGAAGACGGGAAGGAGGGAGAGTCGGAGAGAGGGAGATGGGAGAAAAGAGGTGCAAAGAGGCAGAATCATAGATAACAGCAAGAAGAAGGTACAGTTACAGTCACACCCTGATTAAAACACAGACAAGGCCTTCAGCAGCTCTATCGGAGTGAAGAGAACATGAAACAGGCAACATTTATCTACTTATTCCTATTCAAGAGTATGTAAGTCACCTCCACCTGTGGTAAATCCAGAAGGAATTAACTAGACCCCCAAAGATGAGGGAGAACTGTCTGAAGAATGTAAGGGAATGTTTTACCTTCACAACATAACAATTTTCAGTGGCCTAATGCCCCACAATTAGACTGCAGATCTGCCAACATTCCCAAAACCCTTCAGTCGTGTTTGTAAGCAGAAATGGCCTCACTCACTGGGCGGTTTCCCGAGGAGACGCATCTCTAAAATGGCTGCCCCTGATGACCTCCACAGAGAGCCGGCCGGTGGTGGTGCTGTACAGGAGGCCAAGGAGGATCTCCGGCCTGGACGCCTGTCCCGCCGAGCGGTACGATGAGGCCACGTCACTGCCGGAAACGCTTCTGAGGGACCCACAGCCCTGCTGGCACATCCCACACCCCAGCAATAAGAACTGAGTATACTCCTGCACCACCCTTCAGAGTACAGAGTATACTGCTGCACAACCCACCACAGAGTACTGAGTATACTGCTGCACAACCCATCACAGAGTACTGAGTATACTGCTGCACAACCCATCACAGAGTACTGAGTATACTGCTGCACAACCCACCACAGAGTACTGAGTATACTGCTGCACAACCCATCACAGAGTACTGAGTATACTGCTGCACAACCCATCAGAGTACTGAGTATACTGCTGCACAACCCATCAGAGTACTGAGTATACTGCTGCACAACCAATCAGAGTACTGAGTATACTCCTGCACAACCCTTCAGAGTATAGAGTATACTGCTGCACAACCCACCACAGAGTACTGAGTATACTGCTGCACAACCCATCAGAGTACTGAGTATACTGCTGCACAACCTATCAGAGTACTGAGTATACTCCTGCACAACCCTTCAGAGTATAGAGTATACTGCTGCGCAACCCATCACAGAGTACTGAGTATACTGCTGCACAACCCGTCAGAGTACTGAGTATACTGCTGCTCAACCCGTCAGAGTACTGAGTATACTGCTGCACAACCCTTCAGAGTACTGAGTATACTGCTGCACAACCCATCAGAGTACTGAGTATACTATACAACCAATCAAAGCACAATACCCACAACCAATCAGAGTTCTGAGTATACTGCTGCGCAACCCATCACAGAGTAATGAGTATACTGCTGCACAACCCATCACAGAGTACTGAGTATACTGCTGCACAACCAATCAGAGTACTGAGTATACTCCTGCACAACCCTTCAGAGTATAGAGTATACTGCTGCACAACCCACCACAGAGTACTGAGTATACTGCTGCACAACCCATCAGAGTACTGAGTATACTGCTGCACAACCTATCAGAGTACTGAGTATACTCCTGCACAACCCTTCAGAGTATAGAGTATACTGCTGCGCAACCCATCACAGAGTACTGAGTATACTGCTGCACAACCCGTCAGAGTACTGAGTATACTGCTGCTCAACCCGTCAGAGTACTGAGTATACTGCTGCACAACCCTTCAGAGTACTGAGTATACTGCTGCACAACCCATCAGAGTACTGAGTATACTGCGGCACAACCAATCAAAGTACTGAGTATACTGCTGCACAACCAATCAGAGTTCTGAGTATACTGCTGCGCAACCCATCACAGAGTAATGAGTATACTGCTGCACAACCCATCACAGAGTACTGAGTATACTGCTGCACAACCAATCAGAGTACTGAGTATACTCCTGCACAACCCTTCAGAGTATAGAGTATACTGCTGCGCAACCCATCACAGAGTACTGAGTATACTGCTGCACAACCCGTCAGAGTACTGAGTATACTGCTGCTCAACCCATCAGAGTACTGAGTATACTGCTGCACAACCCTTCAGAGTACTGAGTATACTGCTGCACAACCCATCAGAGTACTGAGTATACTGCTGCACAACCCTTCAGAGTACTGAGTATACTGCTGCACAACCCACCACAGAGTACTGAGTATACTGCGGCACAACCAATCAAAGTACTGAGTATACTGCGGCACAACCAATCAAAGTACTGAGTATACTGCTGCACAACCCATCAAAGTACTGAGTATACTGCTGCACAACCCTTCAGAGTACTGAGCATAATCAAAGTGCTGCACAACCAATCAAAGAGAGTATACTGCTGCACAACCCATCAAAGTACTGAGTATACTGCTGCGCAACCCACCACAGAGTACTGAGTATACTGCGGCACAACCAATCAAAGTACTGAGTATACTGCTGCACAACCAATCAGAGTTCTGAGTATACTGCTGCGCAACCCATCACAGAGTAATGAGTATACTGCTGCACAACCCATCACAGAGTACTGAGTATACTGCTGCACAACCAATCAGAGTACTGAGTATACTGCTGCACAACCCTTCAGAGTATAGAGTATACTGCTGCAGTATGAGTATACTGCTGCACAACCCATCAGAGTACTGAGTATACTGCTGCTCAACCCATCAGAGTACTGAGTATACTGCTGCACAACCCTTCAGAGTACTGAGTATACTGCTGCACAACCCTTCAGAGTACTGAGTATATACTGCTGAACAACCCACCAGAGTGCACCCATCAGAGTACTGAGTATACTGCTGCACAACCCTTCAGAGTACTGAGTATACTGCTGCACAACCCATCACAGAGTACTGAGTATACTGCTGCACAACCCAACAGAGTACTGAGTATACTGCTGCACAACCCATCACAGAGTACTGAGTATACTGCTGCACAACCCATCAGAGTACTGAGTATACTGCTGCACAACCAATCAGAGTACTGAGTATACTGCTGAACAACCCACCAGAGTACTGAGTATACTGCTGCACAACCCATCACAGAGAGTATACTGACAGAGTACTGAGTATAACCCATCAGAGTATTGAGTATACTGCTGCACAACCCATCACAGAGTACTGAGTATACTGCTGCACAACCCATCAGAGTATTGAGTATACTGCTGCACAACCCATCACAGAGTACTGAGTATACTGCTGCACAACCCATCAGAGTACTGAGTATACTGCTGCACAACCCATCACAGAGTACTGAGTATACTGCTGCACAACCCATCACAGAGTACTGAGTATACTGCTGCACAACCCATCAGAGTACTGAGTATACTGCTGCACAACCCATCTGAGTATACAGAGTAACCCATCAGAGTACTGAGTATACTGCTGAACCCATCAGAGTACTATAACCCATCACAGCTACACAACCCATCATCACAGAGTACTGAGTATACTGCTGCACAACCCATCACAGAGTACTGAGTATACTGCTGCACAACCCATCAGAGTACTGAGTATACTGCTGCACAACCCATCAGAGTACTGAGTATACTGCTGCACAACCCATCAGAGTACTGAGTATACTGCTGCACAACCCATCAGAGTACTGAGTATACTGCTGCACAACCCATCACAGAGTACTGAGTATACTGCTGCACAACCCATCACAGAGTACTGAGTATACTGCTGCACAAACCCATCACAGAGTAACCCATCACAGAGTACTGAGTATACTGCTGCACAACCCAACAGACCCTGCACAACCCATCACAGAGTACTGAGTATACTGGTCCTGGAGTAACCCCATAACCCATCACAGAGTACTGAGTATACTGCTGCACAACCCATCAGAGTACTGAGTATACTGGTCCACAGAGAGTACTGAGTATACTGCTCCATAACCCATCACAGAGTACTGAGTATACTGCTCCATAACCCAACCCATCACAGAGTACTGAGTACACTGCTGCATAACCCATCACCAGAGAGAGTACTGAGTATACTGCTCCATAACCCATCACAGAGTACTGAGTGTACTGCTCCATAACCCATTACAGAGTACTGAGTATACAGCTCCATAACCCATCACAGAGTACTGAGTATACTGCTGCACAACCCATCACAGAGTACTGAGTATTCTGCTGCACAACCCATTAAAAGAGTACTGAGTATACTGCTGCACAACCCATCACAGAGTACTGAGTATACTGCTTCATAACCCATCACAGAGTACTGAGTATACAGCTGCGTAACCCACCACAGAGTACTGAGTACACTGCTGCGCAACCCTTCAGAGTACTGAGTATACTGCTCCATAACCCGTCAGAGAGTACTGAGTATACTGCTCCATAACCCATCACAGAGTACTGAGTATACAGCTCCATAACCCATCACAGAGTACTGAGTATACAGCTCCATAACCCATCACAGAGTACTGAGTATTCTGCTGCACAACCCATTAAAAGAGTACTGAGTATATTGCTGCACAACCCATCACAGAGTACTGAGTATACAGCTACACAACCCATTAAAAGAGTACTGAGTATACAGCTACACAACCCATTAAAAAAGTACTGAGTATATTGCTGCACAACCCATGTATCGCTCTCCCTGTTTGTGACAGTTCTTTCTGGCGCTGTTATAGGGTATCACTGAAAAAGAGAAACTTGTTCACATTAGAATTTCCCTCTGATATGAAGTATTAAAATCTATTTACCTTGATTGTGCAGCCGGGGTCGAGTGCCACTGGCACGGACATCTTGCCCTGAAGGTTCAGCTTGGTGAGGTAGAACACCTTCTCTCCCATCACTCTCTCCTTCCTCATTCGCCGGACGCTGTACAGGCGGAACCGCACGGCGTAGCTGCCGATGGTCTCGGACTCCACACTGCTGAACTTGAAGGTCTCGGTGAAGACCGGGCAGGGCCCTCTCTGGACCCCGGTTTTGGCCCGCTGCTGTTTGGTAGGCAGCAGCACCAGATGCACCTGCCAGGCCACGTTTCCTGTGCGCCTGAGCGCCGGGATGTCCGTCGCAGCCGTCACCGTTACCGCTAGCCGCTGCTCTCCCGAGTCGTAGTCAAACGCCACGTCCAGGGTGCCGTATTTGGCAAGAGGCTCTGGCTCATAGCCTTTCGAGAGAAGCAGGGCTGAGCCTTCAGCCGACATATCCTGGGATGGACGGATGGATGGACAGATGGACAGACAGACAGATCCACAGGTGCAGAGAGAGAGAGGGATAGAGCGAGAACAAGATGATTATGAGTGGATGGGAACTTCCCTCACATGCTGGGAGCGCTACAAGAACATCAGCTGGTTTTCAGTTCAAAACTCTAACTGCATATGGCTTTGATATTAAACGCATGCTACAGTCATGTCTTAGGGGGACGCGGTGGGGCAGAGGTTTAGTCTGCTTGGCTGGGGATCGAAAGGTCCTGAGTTCAAGTCCTTGCCATGGCCTTCGCGGTGTGATCTTGGGCAAAAACACTTCACTCGCACAGTGCCTCATTCCACCCAGGGCTACCAGCAAACCTGACTAAGAGCCGGGGGGTAACCTGTAATGGACAAACGTCCCATCCAGGGGGAGTAGCAATACTCCGAGTCGCTTCATGCTACAGAAACTGGATTTAAGCACCAGCCTGATGATCACGTGAGCTTGGGACAGACTTCTACAGTCATGTCTTGCCGCATATGGTGCTGTTTCGGAGAAAGCGCCATATTGTTGTGCCCTAACATTTCACATAATGACCACTGCATTACAGTTACTTAGAAAACACTCATATTGGAAGCGAATTACTGCAGGTTCTGTTAAAAAGGGCCCCAAACCCCCAGGACCAGCATGCGGTTAGGGGCCTTGCACAGGGACCCAACACCTGCATGGACCTTACTGTGGCGACACTGGAGCATGAACCGCCAACCTTCAAGGTTACAGCCCACCTTCTGATCACGGTGATCCCTCCCCCACCCCTCCTGTCAGACTCCCTGGCCCGATCGCTCACCTCCTGCCCCAGGACGGCAGTGCTGTCGCTGGGCACGTCCTCGTCCGGCTCCTTGTGCTGGCTTGGGGTCCCGCGGTCCTCGCTGTCGTCACTGGGGCGCCGTGCGTGGGGGCGGCGTTTGCGGCAGGAAAGCTCATGGTTGCCACGGCGATCGTCCGGGGGCTCGTCCTGGTACGGGGGCGGTCTCTGCTCCTCCAGGTTCATACGCTGGATGCAGTTTGCTGTGAAAGGAGCCAGTCAGGTTATGAACGTATACTACAGCTGAACCTGGCTGGGGAATATCACATGGGTGCAGGGAGGCGTGATGGCAAGAGGTGCTGATGTATCTGTGTGTGTGTGTGTGTGTGTGTGTGTGTCCTCACCCTCCTCAGTAGACGCCTCACTGCTGTAGCTCCTGTACTGGGTGCTCTTGGGGCTGCATTTCTGATGGGTATCCCAGGAGTGGCTGTGCAGGATCTGAGACTCCGCCCCACACGGCTCTGAGTGACACACAGACTCCTCCCCACACAGCTCTGAGTGGCACGCAGACTCTGCCCCACACAGCTCTGAGTGACACAGAGATTCTGCAGGCTTCTTCCATCTCTCACTGTTACTGTCCAACAAAGAGTCCCACACGTCTCCATCTATGAGAGACAAGGGATAAGAGGTTACGTCACAGAGCTCATGGCTTCACATTACCACACAGAGTAAATAAGCACTGTAACAAACACAAATAACTCATCACACCACCAACACCACAGCACTGCAAGCACTCAACAGCCATTCAACTTCATGAAATGCACAAGAGAAACTGCGTATTGACTAAGTAAACTCACGAAGTAAGCAATGCAGCGTCAATTTGATTTATACCTTTATTATAATTTTTCCTTTAAGCTAATTTCATCCTTGGATTACCGGTAGAAATCTTTTTAGTATTTACTTTCATGCACTGCGAAGCATGTTGTGATTTATAAAAGTACATTGAAGAAATAATAACATTATTATTATTATTATTATTATTATTATTATTATTATTATTATTATTATTATTATTATGTATAACACCATAGTTTGTATCGGTGGCCTTGTTTCCCCAGAGCATCAAGCTATATCCTTTTGCCTTCAGTATCCAGGGTCCTTCTTAACATCTTGGCTGTGCCCAACAAAACAAGCTCTATGGAGTAAGGTAATGATCCCAGGTGTCTGCTCACTGTCCCAAGAGCCCAAGTCATGCTCAGGATAACAGGTACACTTCTGCAGTTCCAGATCATTTGCACTTCCACTTTTAAAGGAGGAGACCTGACCTCAGCAAAGTGTATTTCAGCGGAAAGTAGTCTTAAAGTGAATAAACGCATAGTTTTATACATTTTAATTTGGTAATAATCCAGTGCGAAGCACTTTAAAGCCCGCGAGTCTTCAAACAGGCGTCAATATCACGGGGCAGACATTTTTACTGGGAGAATCGAATTTTATCCAATCACACGCCAGTTCGCTAGACTGAATCGCGCCGCTCGTGACATCATAACCCCCAATTTCCTCATACTCCATCTGCGCCGCGCAGCACACTGCGGAGCAAATAGCTCCTATTCGAGTCAATATTTGCATTTCCACAGCGCGCGCCGCGAAGCGTCTCTGGAGCGTCCCAAAAGCACCACTGCGCTCCGCTTCGCCAGAGGTACGCGCCTGGTCTATTTTTCAGCGACTTCGCTCCCCTTTCGCGTCAATGACGTAGACCAGATCGCACCAGACAGGAAATTAAAAGCACCAAACGGGGCTCCGGCTGCTTGGCGCAGCGCTCCAGAAATGCATGCAGTGGGCAAGGGCTCGCGCCGTCGGTCGCTCCAGATTTGCGGCGCAGACGGAGTATGTGGAAATCCGCCTTTAAACTCATTCCATTCATAGGCGGCGTTCGAAATGTACACTCACTCACTATATATTAGATTCCCCAATTAAAAATGCCTGCCTCGTGATACTGACGCCAATTTGAAGACTCTTTGGCTTTAAAATGTATCACGCTGATTACCAAATTAAAATATGTGTTTTAGACACATCAAAAATTCTACTTTCCGCTGAAATATACTTTGCCAAAATGAGGTCTCCTCCATTAAGTCCTGATAGTGGTCAATCTTTGCCCATTCTTTTCCTGGTACGAATGCATTATTATTAATATTATTATTATTATTACTACCACCATGGAGTTACAGAACTTCCCTATTACACTGAAATTATATTGAATAGTATCATCACACCACTAGAGGGAGGCAGAGTTTCTCCGTGCTTATGGCATGGCATCACACCATCCTACACTAAGAGAAAGTCAACTCCAGACAAGGAGCTCCTGGAGAACCTCTGGAGCAGAAGGAGTCAGCAAGAGTGGACAGAGAAAGTGTAAGACACTCAAAACTGAGAGGTCCAGAAACAAGCTTCTGATTCTATTCATCACCACCTCACCTTCACACATGTTCGGTCCGCATTTCACTTCTCTGGTACCATCTCTACATTTCCCAGAGTTCTGTCCAGACGAATCTCTCTGACTCTTCCTAACTTGAGCAGCCTTCTCCACATCCTGTCTCCTTTCCCAAGATTCAGGGGACCTTGATTTTTTCTCAGATACTTCTGTCTCCTCAAGAGTCTGTGCAGTGTCAAAGGACATCTTCTCCAGACCGTTCTTTTCTTCCATTCTTTCCTGTGCATTTGCCTTTTGTAATCGTCCAATTTTTTCTTTCCTGAGTTTGGAATAAGGGACTGGGGATTCCTCACAGCTGTCCCTGAGGGGGTCTTCACTGACTGCCCCTCCGTTTGATGTCTCGTCACCTTTTCTGGTTATGATACCTGCAGAAGTTGAGGCAGTGGTATCACTGCAGAGGTTCCGGCTCCTCTTTCCAGATGCTTTGCTGTGCACTGGAGATGCAGCTGTTCTCGGCGCATCTTGGTGATTTACGGAAGATCTGTCCGGGCCGGAGCACGACATTCCCTCAAAAGTGTCGCTCCGGCGCCCTGACTTTGCTCTAGTCTCCTCCGCCTTCTGTGGGCTCTTCTCTCTGCTTTGTTGCCCCTGGCTTCCCTCTCCTGGGCTTCGGTCGTGGTCAGTTGGGGGAGAAGTCACTGTATAGGCAGTGGATGTCATGCCATGACCCCTGTCGTGGGCGTCGAGATCTGGAGACCGATCCTTGCAGGACTTGCGCCTACCAGTTTGCCCTTTAGCCTCATGACCTGCAGCATTCTCCTGCTCGTCCTCCTCGTGGTCCAGCACCCTACTCATGAGTGTGGTCACCTGGTCTGCCAGCTGGTCGCTCACAGAATAGGAAACATCGCTCACGGCGCTTGTCAGGTCGTCCATAGCGGAGGAAACGGTGTCCAGGAGGGACGTGACCGAAGGCAGGCCCTGCTGAAAGCTCTTGAAGAAGGCCATGCTGGTGTAGTGTCTCTGAACGGTGCGTTTGTACTGTGTCTCAGCAAGGCATACAGGGCCTTTACTCCATTTTGGCTCAGCGCTCCCTACTAATGGCAAAGGCCTCCGTGAGACACATATAAACATCACTACACCATGACCTCTGCAAGTTAGGTGTCCAGGCTACAACAGAGAGATGTAATACTGTCAGCAATTTTCTTTTTAACCATAATATATCTCTCCAGTGTACATGTTAAACTGATGAATATTCGCAAACAGAGGTCGGTCAGATAATAAGCAGGTGTACTTTCCCTCGAGTAGCAGATAAGGCATGACCCAAAGAAAAAGAAATGCAAGCGGGTCACTTTTATATGCACCTGAATGCTGCAGAATTTTATTCATACAGAGATCATTTCCTGGTAATGCTAACTTTAGGTACTTAGTGTATCCAAGAGATAGAAAGACACATTCATAGATCTTATTAACAAAAGACACAGAGATATGTTTCAAAAAGAATTGAATTGGTGAATTCAATAAGGGCCCAACCCTTATTGAATTCACCGATTCAATTAGTCTGTTCTGAATACTCATGCTCTATGTCACGCTCTCTCTCAAGCACACTCACAAACACACACGCACAGCCTCTTTCTCACACAAACACTCACACACATGCGCAATCACGCACACACAAACTCACAGCCTCTAGCTCAAACACGCACACACTCACTGTCTCTTTCACAAACACACTCACAGGTTCACCTTGCAAGGCCTTATTGTTCTTATACTCCTCTAAGCAGGACAGGTCACCAGTGCCCTCCACTGACGGCTTACTGCCCACGTATAGAAACAGGAGAATCGTCAAGATGGTGAAGATGCCGATCGAGGACAGGAACACCAGCACTTCTGGAGACACTGGGGGGAGAGAGAGAGAGAGAGAGAGAGAGAGAGAGAGTTATACTCTGTCTAGTACTCACACAGCTGCACATCTGTGCTGCTCAGGTCCTTATGCAAGGCTCAAATAACTGTGGCACACCAGGGACTGAAACCCGTGACCAGCGTCCGTAAATATCACACCCACAGCTACGTCACATTCACTGTCAGCAGCTCACGAACAACACAAAATACTGCTGCACAGACAAGCCCCAAGTAAACACAACACTTTCTCTCCAGACGGCTAATTCGGTTAGCGGTTACACGTGACAGCAGCCAATAAATTTGCCTGACAGGTTCTCAAGCCAATTCATACCCAAAGGCTGGGATGATTATCTGAAATCAAAGGTCTTGACATTTCTGCTAGACCTTTGCTTCGCTCCATTGCTAATGTCTGTGGGAAGATGTTCTTGAAATTTCCTTGAAGTTGACCGGGATCTGTTAGCTATTTTAGCGACCTGCATCAGCTCTCAGCACGTTATAGAGGATCCCCAGGCCGCAGCATTGCAATGATCCCCCAACTTCCCATCAAACGTCTGATGACTCATGCAGAGAGAAAAGGTTGCGGTTGAAACAAACACAGCAGTAATCGTGGAAATGCGACCGACAGCTACAGCGCTCAAATGGGGACCAAACCTGCACCACACAGGCACAATGCTCAACAAAAACGTCACATGGGCACAACATCCAACAAAAAGGCAGGAGTGAATCTCGCTGCCGCCAACATCTCTCACCGGATGCTAAATGAGCTCTCTGATCCCTGTAATAAGGTGATGTCAGAGCCCACAGAGAGCTCTGTAGAAGTAGAGAAGAGACTGCCGTCACCTGTCACTCATCATGTAGCCTCTCCACGGTTACGGGACTTTTCTTGCACAGATTTTTCATCCCCATGGACTTTTCGTCCCTGGACTCTTTGTTCCAAGGACTTTTCATCCCGAATTTTTTTGTCCCCTAATGATAACAAAACGTGCCACCATTGTTGACAGACGGATTGAGGACGGATGACTTCACCATGATAAAAGCGTTAGGGTTAGGGTTATAATGCAGGAGGAGGGTAAAGCATTACTGAGGACGAACAATCCAAGGTGAAGAGTCTGGGGATGAAAAGTCCTCGGGAACAAAAAGTCCAGGGACAAAAAGTCTGGGGACAAAGAGTCCTAGAGCCCCTCTCCACCAATCATTTTTCACTTTTTTGTCTCATTTTGCAAAGACTGCTGTTTAGACACTTACAAAGTAACATTAAACAAACACGTGGAAAGCAGTCTTCCTCCACTAAGCCAAAGCCAAGCTGGGCTTTTCCTTTTGACAAAAACTGAACATCAGTCAAGAGGAACAAAGCTATGATCTGAATGTGTTTTCCCTATGATGAGCAGTAGAGCAATGTAAACACAGACCGGAAAACAACACCAATGTTCAAACATCACATCCCTACTCATGGATGAACATTGATGAGCCAAAACATTATGACCACTTGCTTAACAGTCAGTTGGTTTACCTCTTGCTGCCAAACTAGCTCCGTCAAACTGACGTCCACATGAATGCTCAGACCCAGAGTTTCCCAGTAGAGCATGTCCCAGTGCATTGCACTCACGCCACAAACTTGTCCTCTTCCCACGGTGTATCCTAGTGCCATCTATGCTGCACATATCACCTGACCGTCCACGTGATGTAGAAGACATGGGGACTCACTGCACCAGGCGACCTTCCACCATTGCCCCACGGTCAGCATGATGCAATGCACTGCGCATTGTGACAAATTCCTCCCATAAACATCATTAAAATATTCAGTGACTTGTGCCCCAGTAGCCCTTCTGTCAGTGTGGACCAGACGGGACAGACCTCATTACACTCAATCATCTGTGAGCCTTGGGCACCCAACACCTGTTAGCTGGTTCATGGTTTAACCCCCTTTGGACTGTCGGCAGGAACTCTGCACTGCTGACTGGCAGCACACCAGAGGCCCTGTGGCTTTGGAGATGCACTGACCCAGAACAGGCTGCAGCCCCTGCCAAAGTCGCTTTGGTCCCATTTCCTCAGCATCCAACAATGAGAGCAGAGTGCCTCTTCATAGACCTTGAAATGTACCGTTGTTGCAAAATAATCAAGGTTATTCGCTTCATCTAGGAGTGGTCACAGTGCTTCAGCTATTCAGTGTATGAACAGAAAGAGATAATGTACATACTGAAGCCATTCAGGTTACAAACCATTAGCTTAAGTGCACAGTATCAGTGTCTCACCTGGGAAAGATACCTGCACCATTTATGCTATGAGTGCAGTTCCCTGGCTAATCCCTTAACCAAAAATCTCATATGAAACATTTGTATGATTTTACTGCAATTGTAATAATGGTCTCACCCAGTATAAGGCGAGGACAATCTATGTAGCTTTCACAATGCAAAATTCAGGCTTCATACTCTTAAATCATTCCGAATCAATGTATTTCACTCCAAACTGATTCTTTGGAAAACATACATTACAAGCAGAAGAAAAATTTGAGAGACATGCAGACTGTCAGAGAGCATAAAGGCAACTTTGACCTAATAAAACTCAGAGGTTGCCAGAGCACATGACACATGGGAAACCACATAAGAGGATCCACTCTGGCAACCATAATGCCCTGACAATAAGACTCAACACCTCTGAGAAAAAGAAAAATCATTTAAGACAGAAACAATAAAAAAAAGAAATTAAGCCAAATGGCATTTGCTTTTTCCAGAGACAGCACACTCTAAAACACACACCCCTGTGCCCACACAGCGCCTCACAACACACACACACACACACACCCCTGTACCCACACAGCGCACTCCACCACACACACACACCCCCCTGTACCCACACAGCGCACTCCACAACACACACATACCCCTGTACCCACACAGCGCACTCCACAACACACACACACCCCCCTGTACCCACACAGCGCACTCCACAACACACACACACCCCTGTACCCACACAGCGCACTCCACCACACACACACCCCCTGTACCCAGACAGCGCACTCCACAACACACACACACACACACACACACACCCCCTGTACCCACACAGCATACTCCACAACACACACACACCCCTGTACCCAGACAGCGCACTCCACAACACACACACACACACACCCACCCTCTACCTGTTACTTCACCCCCTCATCCACACTCTGCTGGCAGATAAAGACCTTTCTAACAGGAGGTTCAGCTGTATCATCATCCAAGCAACTCCACACTTCAACACTGTCCCCCAAGCAGGACACAGAGCTGGCGTAGAGATCTGGTGTTCCTATGTCTGTATGTGCTCTCTGGAGTTCTGAGGTTAGCTCAACGCTACTCAGGAAGTGACATCACCGAGCACTCTGCGAACATCCCATATGTCGCCCGCATGTATGTCTCTAGCGGATCAATTATTCAGAGGACAGCCGCCATGCGATCTCGCCTCAGACATGCGGGTGGGCCTCAGTCCGGCCGGCCAATCACAGAGCCCAGAGCCCTGCCCCCCTACTACAGCCCTCCAACATGAAGGACGACCTGTCATGTCGTCATGGCTACCACGAACGAACACTCATTCACTGATGCTTCATTGCTACAGCAACTCAATGACTATACAGTGCTGTGAATGAGTATTTGCCCCCTTCTCGATTTCTTCTACTTCTGCATATTTGTCGTACTTAAATGTTTCAGATCATCAAACTAATTTTAATTTTAGACAAAAACAACTCAAGTAAACACAAAATGCAGTTTTTAAATGATGATTTCATGTATTGAAGAAAAAACGTATCCATCCCTATCTGGTGTGAAAAAGTAATTGACCCCTGAGTTGCAGTGCCAACCAATCAAGGATATTTAGTTGATAATTAAGTCCAATTTCACTGGACACATTCAGGCATGATTATTACCATTTCCATTGAATCTAAACATCACATACATGGAACCTGTCTGAAATTGTGAAGAAGGCAGAAAGCAGCACATGATGCCACAATCTAAAGAAATGCGAGAAAAAACAAGAAACAAAGTCTTTGCGATAACCCCAAAGATTTTTGGGGTCATAGTCTGTGGACTGATGAATTAACAGAGGAACTTTCTGAAGATAGGTGTACCATTACATCAGGCACAAAGCTCACACAACATTTAACAATCAGAACATCCCACCAACAGTCAAACATGGTGGTAGTAATGTGATGATCTGGAGCTGCTTTGTTGCTTCAAGAACTGGACGACTTGCCGTAATTGATGGAACCATGAACTCTGCTCTCTACCAGAAAATCCTGAGTGTAATGTCCAGCAATTAGTTGAATATTAGAAATCAGGAAGAGGGCAAATACATTGCACCCCAGATAGCATACTGCTACTGAAAGCTTTTTACACTAAATAGAGCACACTTCTAATGAGCAATCTGATTAACAGCGACAGAGTACGGAAACGATGCAACAATACGTCTGATGCTAATAGGGTATAGCTAATATAAAAGGCTTTTTTCTCATCTTTTACACATGACCCAATGTGTCACATATTTATTATGTTATATCATGTACCTAAACAGCACACAATCAAACAGGCAGTTGGTGAAAGCGATGGAAACGAACAGTGTTTCAGAAGAGCTCAGCGTCTTGTGTCTTTGCACTCCAAGCATTTTACAGCACCGCAGAGCTCTCCAAACAACAAGCATATAAGGAGACCAAGTTCACAAATATTCAATAAGACTTAATACACCATTTTTGGCATTATATAATATACAATTCAATATCCAATCAGATGATTGAGAGGAGATGGGCCATATAAGCAATATTGCTCTCACCTGCTTATAACAAGACCTTAGGCCATGCAGGTGCAGGGACTGGATAGTTCAGATGTCATAAAGTATACTATTCCCTCACAAACTATGTAGATTAGGAGATCGTTAGGAAATTGAATCTTTATTTAAGCTTCACAGCCATGCTGGTACTAGTGTTTACACACTAATTCTTACATGATTCTATCCAGACAAACAAGATCCAAACAATGAATTAATAATATCCCTATGTTGTGCTGCAGAGGCCATGTGTGTTCAACACCTGATATGTCATATATAATTCAGGCATAGAGGCCCAGATATTAACACACTTTCATTTGGGACAGTACGAAAAATACAGAGTAAATACGGACTGAAATTACTCCAAGCAATTGGTTCACAGGAAGAAAGACCATACTGAAATGACAGTGAGATATTTTCAGGTATGAACACATAGACAAACATATACTGTTTTTCCACTGCTTCCTGTCACATGATCACTACATGACAGAGAGACCCAGGTCTCCGTCAGAAATGGAGAAACCCAGTGCTTAAACAGGAATCACCGTTTCAGTGCGCCATACGGCACAGAAAACCAGGTCAACTAAAAACTAGGGCGACGGCAACCCACACTATGGAAAACAGAGGTCACCTCTGGCAACCACAGAATCATTAGCGAGAAACCCGAGCTAGTAGAGCTGCTGAACCACTAAGGAAAATACTGTACCGTAACGTGTAGTGAATAAAAACATTATTCAAATCAATGTAATGCAATGTCAAGCAAAATACAAGTTCTGTTTTCAATCCGCCACAGGTGTTAAGGTAGGAGATATAAAGAATGCCCAGGATGCTATTCTCCACACATTAATTACTTAACACATGCTTAACCCTTAAAGCGCCAAAGGTAGCATTTGCTGCTCACTGATACAATGAAATAAAATCAAATAGCTCCCTTGTGGAAGCTCTTTTCTACAAATCGTCACATGATAGGTTTTCAAAAGCTCAAGATATTAAAATTTTTTATGCGTTTGAAAATGGATTTCGGCGCCCTAAGGGTTAAGGGCTAATAAATGGCAATCGTCATGAGAATTAAAAGAACATCGAAAATTTTGCACATTTTAGTTTAGTCTAATACGCGTGACTATTTAGCCAAAGTCTGAGAACTGTTTGTGGATGTGTGTGCATGCACGTTTGCACAAGTTGACACGCGTGTCAGTTCGTATGACGGGGGGGTGTGTGAGTGTGTCCGTGTGCGTATACTGCATGTCTGTGAGTATGCATTCAAGCGCGTGAGAGTGTGTTACTTAGTGTGGGCTTGTGTGAGCAAGCGTGTCTGTGTGTGTATACTGGAGACAGAGTGAACCGCACATATGGAGTTGGTTTATTATTGTGTATGTACTGCAAGTATGTTGTATCTGTATATGTGGACATAGTGATGAAGACATATAGGGTTTGTTCGTTAGTGTGTATTAATGTATGTTTTATGTGTATACTGTGGACAGAGTGAAGCACATACTTAGGCTTTATTCATTACTGTCTATATGAGTGTGTTGTACTGTATGTGTGTACTGTAGACAGAGTGATGCGCACATATATAGGGTCTGTTCATAATTGTGTATGCGAGCATACTGTATGTGTAAACTGTGGACAGAGTGAAGCATCCGTGTAGGGTTTGTTTTTTATTGTGTATGTGAGTGTGTTGTACTGTATGTGTGTACTGTAGACAGAGTGATGCACACATATAGGGTCTGTTCATAATTGTGTATGCGAGTATACTGTATGTGTGTACTGTAGACAGAGTGATGCACACATATAGGGTCTGTTCATAATTGTGTATGCGAGTATACTGTATGTGTGTACTGTAGACAGAGTGATGCTTGTTCTTTATTGAGAATGTGAGTGTTTTGTACTGTATGTGTGTACTGTAGACAGAGTGATGCACATATATAGGGTCTGTTCATAATTGTGTATGCGAGTATACTGTATGTGTGTACTGTGGACAGAGTGAAGCACCCGTGTAGGGTTTGTTCTTTATTGAGAGTGTGAGTGTGCTGTATGAGTAGAATGTGGACAGGGTGATGCACACATATATAGTTTATACATTATAGTATATTTGAATTTGTTGCATGTGTGTGCCATGGACAGAGTGAAGTACACGTGTAGGATTTCCTCATTATTGTGTATGCACTGTAAGTATGCTTTATGTTGCATAAGTATACTGTGGACAAAGTGAAGCACACGTATGGGATTTGTTCATTATTGTGCATGTGAGTATACTGTATGTGCATACTGCAGACAGAATGAAGCACGCATATGTTTGTTTATTATTGTGTATTTGAGTATGTTGTACGAGCGTGCCGTGGACAGGTTTGTTCATTATTGTGTTTATGAGTAAGTTGTATGTGTGTACTGCAGATAGAATGAAGCACGCATATGTTTGTTTATTATTATGTATTTGAGTATGTTGTACGAGTGTGCTGTGGACAGGTTTGTTCATTACTGTGTTTGTAAGTATGTTGTATGTGTATACTGCAGATAGAATGAAGCACGCATATGTGTGTTCATTATTGTGTATGTGAGTATACTGTATGTGCATACTGCAGACAGAATGAAGCACGCATATGTTTGTTTATTATTGTGTATGTGAGTATGTTGTACGAGCATGCTGTGGACAGGTTTGTTCATTATTGTGTTTGTGAGTTTGTTGTATGTGTATACTGCAGACAGAATGAAGCACGCATATGTTTGCTTATTATTGTATATTTGAGTATGTTGTACGAGTGTGCTGTGGACAGGTTTGTTCATTATTGTGTTTGTGAGTTTGTTGTATGTGTATACTGCAGACAGAACAAGAAAAAAGCGAGCAAAGCTCACGTACCCCCGCTCCCCATTTGTCGCTCAATGAATGTCAATAGCAAATAACCCTTCTATGGAAATGTAATATGCAGTCATATTCAAATCAAGTACCAAAAAGGTCCATTTAGTGTACAAACTTGTCTCCATTGATGCCTCCCTGTCGATTTTCGTACTAAGTTGAATTAAGATTCAAGGGCAATAACTCCGTAAAAATACAGTTTAAGAACTTCGGGTTTCAAAACTCGCTCGAGAGTATCGTCAGGAGTACCCACAAGCAAAATGTCATTGATCTAGGTGTAGTAATTTCCGAGTAAACTTGTTCCCATTGACGCGTCCCAGCCAATTTTCGCACTAAGTCGAATCAAAGATTCAAGGGCAATAAGTCCGTAAAAAATAAAGTTTCGGAACTGGGTTTCGAACTCGTTCAAGAGTATCGTCAGGAGTACCTACAAACAAAATTTCATTCATCTAGGTGTAATAGTTTCCGAGAAAATTTGTCCCCATTGATGCATCCCGGCGGATTTTTTGCACTAAGTCGAATCAAAGATTCAAGGGCAATAAGTCCGTAAAAATAAAGTTTCGAACTGGGTTTCAACTCGTTCAAGAGTATCGTCAGGAGTACCTACAAACAAAATTTCATTCATCTAGGTGTAATAGTTTCCGAGAAAATTTGTCCCCATTGATGCATCCCGGCGGATTTTTGCACTAAGTCGAATCAAAGATTCAAGGGCAATAAGTCCGTAAAAAATAAAGTTTCGGAACTGGGTTTCGAACTCATTCAAGAGTATCGTCAGGAGTACCTACAAACAAAATTTCATTCATCTAGGTGTAATAGTTTCCGAGAAAATTTGTCCCCATTGATGCATCCCGGCGGATTTTTGCACTAAGTCGAATCAAAGATTCAAGGGCAATAACTCCGTAAAAAAAGTTTCGGAACTGGGTTTCGAACTCGTTCAAGAGTATCGTCAGGAGTACCTACAAACAAAATTTCATTCATCTAGGTGTAGTAGTTTCCGAGAAAACTTGTCCCCATTGTCCACTATAGAATAAAGTAGAAAATGTGACGTTTCCATGGAAACGTCAAAAAATTGACATCCCAGAAAGCTGAAAATGACTGGATGCGTAGTTTGTGACATGGTTCACGATTGTACAAAGTTTGGTCGAAATATTTCCAACGGTTTTTGAGATATGACCCTGGACGGAAGGACGGACGGAAGGACGGATGGAAGGACGGACGGAAGGACGGAAGGACGGGCCGCTATATACCCCCGCTTACTTCGTAGCGGGGGTACAATGAAGCACGCATATGTTTGTTTATTATTGTTATTTGAGTATGTTGTACGAGTGTGCTGTGGACAGGTTTGTTCATTATTGTGTTTGTGAGTTTGTTGTATGTGTAAGCTGTGGACAGACAGACCTCGTGTTTTACCTTTTCTGGCACAGATCAGCTCATGTGCTCCACAGTGGCGTTCCCTTCCTGCAGACACGAGACAAAAAACAAACACATTTTACAGATCAGTACTTCAGGCCACTGATTTGATCTATCTGGACCTTCCTAAATATCCGGCCATCCGTTATCCAACCCCCTATGCTCACAGACAGGCCCCAGGCTGGATTCAAACCCATTGGCTCCTCCGTGCAACATGACAGTGCTAGCACCATAACCCCCCCCCCCTCCTGAGTATGTACCTATGGACAATTAGCGACATACTGGCATTTTTCTGGGGGGAAATGAACAGCATACCGTTGGACTGTTCCTCACTGCCATGGCGACTGCGGCTTCTTGTGTTTTTTTCTTATTCTTCTGTTTTTGAGCCGCAGGTGGCTGCACGCGAGCCAAAGTATGCCCGAGTCTTCAGCGATGCCAATGCAGTAACGCTAAAGCTCATTACTGGCGCTGTGCTGATCCGTACCCAGGTCACTGCAACAATATCCATCTCTTTGGTCATTACTGACAGTTCCTCTATGTCATAAATCTGACCACCACCACATCACATGTAATGATATATCTAAAATAATGTAATTAATTGAAGTTTGAATTAAAATAGCTGAAGAGCCGTTCTCCCCCATATACACCAGATCTCCCTGTTGGTCCCACTAATGAATGAGACATCTATGTCAACATTATTTTACACTCAGTGTGAAGGCTGTCTGTGGACAAGCTTTGCCATCTCTGTGACTTTCATAAAAGAATGATCCAGCACAATTTTGTGACCATTCAAATTATATTTCCCTTCCCAAATTTAAATGCCCCAAAGCGATGTACAAGCAGAATTTCGAATGGAAATGCACAGAAATGAGATCGTGATTTGCAGAGACTTCTGCCGGCTCAGGGAGGGGACGATTAATGTTGCCTGTCCGTATACCTGTAGTAAGACACATCCACGGATGCAGTTAGAACGCCCCACGAGACTCTTAGTACAATTGTCCGTCAGGTGTGTGAAAATACTGCAGGATGGCATCCAATAGTAAACATGCCCCAACCGAAATTAAACTATATAACCACCATTCCACAAGCGAACTGCCAGATTAGGAGCAGTAACCGTACGTGCCACAGTGGCCGCGTTTCCCTGCTGTTATTTGACACCATTGCGCTTCGCTAAATTGCGTCTAAAGAGAAACGCGTTCAGCACCACGAGTGCTGTCCTTGCGCGAAAAAGCGGACGTGTTGACATTTTTCAAACAGCGTGGATCCCAGCCTGACCACCCGCACTGTTTTCAGCCAGCAGCGTTAGCATGTAGCTGGAATCTTCGCCGTCCTGCGATGAATCCAGAAGCATGAATTAGCACATTTCAATGCCAGTAAGGAGCCCACTCGTGTCGAAAACAAATCTTTTCCAAAAAATGTTTTAAATAATTCTAAGAAGACGCCGTATCCGATTTACTTACCATCAATCGCCATGATGCCCTGTTGCGGAATCAACCAATCCGACCGCATTCTTCAGGGGGATACAGGTTGTGTCTATGATTAGGGGAGTACATTACGTTTGTGGTCAACACCAGGAGCATGAACACGGACTATGCGAGAAGTTCCCCTTAAATATGCATAATATGGCAGGGAGCAAACATAATGCATTGGTTCTTCCAATGTTCGTGAGGGTTCTATTTGGAAACTGACTTTTTTTCTCGATGGATGTGTGTCACTGTCACCTCATATATTTTATAATAATAATTATGATTATTATAATTATTATTATTATTATAAAGGCTCTCTCTAAGCACGCATACATACATGCGCGTGCACGCACGCACACACACACGCACGCACACACACACACACACACACACACACACACACAAACATGCCAGTTTGCCTGTTACTTATAGGCAAGGCAAGGCAAATTTATTTGTACAGCACAAGTCACAGTCACTGCAATTCAAAGTGCTTTACAAAGACATAAAAATATATTAAAATAAACAATTAAAAACAGAATGTAGTATAGATACAACCAGCTAATAAATAAAAACCAATAAAACAAGATAAAAATTGCATTTATAATGCAACAAGCAATCAATCAAGGCTAAAACACTAAAAACAGTCAATCAGGGCTAAAACACTAGAACGGTCAATCAGGGCTAAAACAGTCATTCAGAAAATGCTGTAGAAAACAACAGTTTTTAACCCTGATTTAAAAGAACTGACAGACTGTGCAGACCTCAAGTGTGCAGGCAGTTTGTTCCACAAATGAGGAGCGTAGTAACTAAAAGCTGCTTCACTATGTTTTGTTCTTGTTCTTGGAACACACAACAGGCTTGCCCCAGATGACCTGAGGGTCTGGATGTTTCAAAGGGCGCCAATAAATCTAAAATGTATTGTGGTCCAAGACCGTTCGGTGCTTTAAAAACCAGCAGCAAAATTTTAAAATCTATCCTTCACCTCACAGGCAGCCAGTGCAGTGATTTCAGGACTGGTGTAATACGGTCCATTTTCCTGCTGTTGGTTAAGACCCTGGCTGCAGCATTCTGGATTAACTGAAGTTGTCTAATTGATTTTTTGTTAAGGCCTGTTAAAACACCGTTGCAGTAATCCAGTCGACTGAAGATAAAAGCATGAATTAATTTTTCCCTGTCTTGACTAGATAGGAACCCCTTAATTCTATTGATGTTTTTAAGGTGGTAAAAGGTGGATTTGGTGATTAGCTTTATGTGACTGTTAAAATTTAGATTAGAGTCAATCATCACTCCAAGGTTTCTGGCATGCACACTTTTGGTCAAAGACATAGAATTGAGATGATCAATGATCTTTGACCTTTCATTTTTGGGACCAAAAACAATAACCTCTGTCTTATCAGCATTTAGCTGGAGAAAGTTCTGGCACATCCATGCATTGATTTGATTGATACATTTAACCAAAGAAAGTAATGGGCTGTAGTCCTTTTCTGATACTGAAATATAAAGTTGTGTGTCATCAGCATAGGTGTGGTAGGAGACATTACAATAGTCCATGATCTGTGCGAGTGGCAGCATATAGATATTAAACAAAAGAGGTCCAAGAATGGACCCCTGCGGCACCCCCCAGGTCATCTTTTTTCACTCAGATTCATATTTAGCCATCAACACAAAATAGCCCCTATCCTGTAAGTAGGATTCAAACCAGTGTAGGACAGTGCCAGTAATACCCACCAACTTTTCCAGTCTATCAAGTAAAATGCTATGATCGATTGTGTCAAATGCTGCACTAAGGTCCAGTAGCACCAGGACTGAGTTTTTTGAAGCATCATTATTGATATGTATGTCATTAAAAACTTTGATTAGTGCTGTCTCAGTGCTATGATGAGGTCGAAATCCTGACTGAAATGTATTAAAAAGGTAATTCTGTGTCATAAAAGAATGAATTTGTTGAAAAACCTTTCCAATAAGTTTTCCTAAAAAAGGCAGGTTTGATATTGGCCGGTAATTACTTATTATCGAAGCATCCAGATTTGGCTTTTTTAAAAGGGGTTTTATTATAAAAAAGGGGGGTCATGTTAGAGGAGGAAGATGGCATCAGTGTGCTCGGCTTGCCATCTTCCAGCTCTACTGTGTTTTTTGCTTGCTATTGCATTACTGCGTTTTCTCTGCCAAGATACTTCTGCTTTGCTGGTATATGGTCGCCAAGCCCTTTTTTATATTAGAGCGTCTCAAGGAAAAGTGTTAAAACATGATCTGAGAGATCAAACCTCGGGTCTCCCCCCTCCCTTGGCGCCTGTACCGGCCTACCTGCTGCGCTCACCGGCTGCCATTTCACGGAGGAAGCGCTCCAAAAGACGCGGAAAGAGGGCAGGTGTCTTGATGAAACTCAAGAACCTCAGGCGATCCACTTGTGGGATTGATCCTCACCATCTTTTCGGAAAACGTTATGCGTCTCAGCGATCTCCATGCCTTCGCTGGATCCAGCCGGTTATTCCCTTTCGCCAGGCCGCTGGCTGTCTTCACCTGCCGGCAGAGGTTCCCTCTCTGAGGCGCCGGGTCCGCAACCGCGGTGTGGATTTTAGGAATGTTCGGCCCCTATGCCACGTCTCCACTGAGGCCCGCGAGGATAAGACTGTTCACCTAGCGCTTCTGAATGCTAGATCACTAGCAAACAAGACTTTTATCCTGAATGACTTCTTCACTTCACGTGAACTGGATTTTCTGTTTCTGACAGAGACGTGGATTTCAACTCTCCCCGAATTACCGGCCGAGGTGGAGGGGTAGCGTCTGTCTTCAAATCCAGCTTCCAATGTCAACTGTTACCGTCAGTTTCTTTTTCCAGCTTTGAAATACAGACATTTATTATAAACCCTAACTCTCCCGTCCTGTGCGTCCTGGTCTATCGTCCGCCGCAGTTCAACAAGGATTTTATACAGGACTTTACGGACTTTGTGGCGGGATTAACAGTGAACTATGATCGGTTTTTAATTGTTGGGGATTTTAATATTCATGTCTGTTGTGAATCCCGCACCTTAGTCAAAGAGTTTCTGATTCTCATTGACTCCTTTAATCTTACTCAGTCAGTGTCTGGTCCAACACATAATAAGGGACACACACTGGACCTTGTGCTATCTTTTGGTCTGAAATTAAATGTCAGTGAGATATGTGACATGCATATTTCTAACCACTTTGCCGTTTTATTTTACGTTACGCTGCCTTACTCCCTTGATAAACCATGCGCCCCGGACCGTCGTGTGCACACGACTAACGCTTCAACTGTCTCTAGGTTTTCTGCTGCGTTTAATCACTCTGTGCTACATACACAGGATCATTATTGTAACTTTAATTCTGATGAGTTGTTGGACGTCTTTAACAGCACTTGTACTGATATATTAGATTTGCTGGCTCCTTTTAGGTGTAAACGCTCTAAGCCAGCAACCGAACCATGGCTTAATGATACCACTCGCACTTTAAGATGCATTTGTAGACGCGCTGAGAGAAAGTGGAAGAAGGATAATCTTCAAGTTTCTTTAGACATTTTAAAAGAGAGCCTATTGCAGTATCAGAAAGCCGTTAAGGCTGCAAAAACTCAGTTTTTATCTCATCTTGTGTCAGTTAATAGCCACAAACCTCAGTTTCTTTTTAGTACTTCGAATTCTCTTTAAAATCCTTGTGACCACACAGGTGCTGTACCTTCACCTAAACTGTGTGAAGATTTTCTTAGGTTTTTTATTGACAAGATTTCTGCTCTCAGGTCTTCTCTTGTGTCATCTCCATCAGATCTTGCTGTTTCCCCCATTTGCAGAGTTGTTTTTGAGAGTTTTGAGCAAGTGTCTCTCTCAGCTTTAACTGATATAGTCCAACACCTTAGGCCTTCTTACTGTCCTCTTGACAGCATTCCACCTCATCTTTTTAAGGAAGTTTTCCATAGCATCGGGCCCTGTGTTATGGATCTGATAAATTCTTCTTTGATGTCTGGCTGTGTTCCAGCTGCCTGGAAACATGCTGTGGTCCAGCCCCTCATCAAAAAACATAACCTAGACCCTACTGTTTTGTCTAATTTTAGGCCCATCTCCAAGCTTCCTTTTCTCTAAGGTCTTGGAGAAGGTAGTATACGAACAGCTGCAGTCTTATATTGATCTGAATGGCATTTCTGAGAAATTCCAGTCTGGTTTCAAATCACGCCATAGTACAGAAACGGCACTTTTAAGAGTTTTAAACGACCTACTTTTAACTGCTGATTCTGGTAACTCTGCTGTCCTGGTCCTCCTGGACCTGACAGCCGCCTTTGATACAGTGGATCATAATATTCTCCTGTCGCGCTTAAATAAGTGTGTGGGCATTAGGGGCTCTGTCCTCAAGTGGTTTGAGTCTTACCTCTCAGACAGGAGCTTCTCTGTCCAGCTTGTCCAGTATTCGTCAGCTACATCCCCCCTGAGCTGTGGGGTGCCTTAGGGTTCCATTTTGGGCCCCCTCCTCTTTTCACTGTATATGTTGCCTCTGGGGTCCATTTTTAGAAAGCACAATGTCTCATTTCATTGTTTTGCAGATGATGTACAAATTTATTTGCCCATGAAAACAAATGACCGAGCCTCAGTTCAAGTTTTACTAGACTGTTTTACAGATATTCGGTCTTGGATGGAGGTGAACTTTCTCTCTATGAACAAAAATAAAATAGAGATCATCTTATTTGGCCTACATAACCTTTTAGATGGCTATGACAGTGCCATTGGCCCCCTGGAGTCCTACTGTCATCCTTTTGTGAGGAACCTTGGTGTAATTTTTGATAGGGACTTTAGGTTCGATAAGCAGATCAGCTCTGTAGTCAAAACAAGTTTCTTTCAGTTAAGACTCCTTGCAAAGGTTAAGGCTTATCTCCCAAGAAATGATTTCGAGAGAGTTATACGTGCCTTTGTTACATCACGTTTAGACTACTGTAACTCTTTGTTTGTTGGTCTTGATCAGTCATCTCTGCGCCGTTTGCAAGTAATTCAAAATGCAGCTGCCCGCCTGTTGACGGGAAAGAAACGGCATGATCATATTACTCCTGTCCTTGCATCTCTGCATTGGCTTCCTGTTAATTGTAGGATCCAGTTTAAAGTTTTATTATTTGTTTTTAAATGTTTAAATGGCTTGGCGCCATCTTATTTATCAGAGCTTTTAAAGCCTCACACTACTGGCAGGGATCTTAGGTCATCAAACCAGCTGCTCCTGGCAGTACCTCGGTCTAGGCTCTGTACTCGAGGAGACAGAGCCTTTTCAGTGGTGGCCCCTAAGCTGTGGAACAGCCTACCCGTATCAGGTTAGAGCTGCACAGTCACTTGAGCGCTTTAAAACACTGCTGAAAACTCATCTCTTCTCATTGGCGTTCAGTCCCAGCTAGATAAGTAACCTTGGCTTTTTATTTTCCTTGTTTTGTTCTTTTACTTTTTACTTCATTTTATTCTTTTAACATAATCTTATTGTTCCTTTTTACTGTTTTTATTTATTTATTTTATTTATTTTTATATGTCTATGGTGATTATCTTGTATCTTAATTCATGTACAGCACTTTGGTCAACTGAGGTTGTTTTAAATGTGCTATATAAATAAACTTTGATTGATTGATTGATTGATATTACTGCTGTTTTCAAAGCCTGGGGGAACTGACCAGAATGAAGAGAGTTGTTTAGTATTTGCAGTACGTCTGGAGCTATACAGTTAAAAACATTTTTTTTAAAAAGTTGGTAGAGAGTCAAGGCAGCATGTTGTGGATTTTAAATGTGAAACAATGTCTATCAGAGCTGTATGGTCCAGGAGGCTAAAAATTGCCAGATTAACTGGAGGGCAGGAAGGCACAAGTGGCACTACTAGTTTGCCTATGGTGGAATTGCCCACAGCTTGCCTTATCCCTGAAATATTATCTGTGAAAAAAGCTGCAAAATCATTGCATGATTTGGTGGTTAGCAGTTCGGGAGGAACTTGAATTGTGGGGTTTGTCAGTTTATCTACAACACCAAACAATGTGTGGGCAACATTGCTGTTTCTATTTATAATTCTGAAAAGAATGACTGCCTTGCATTCTTTAATTCACGGTTGTAGATGTGAAGACTATTTTTATAATTGTCATAGTGTACTTGAAGTTTTGTTTTGCGCCACTTGCGTTCTGCCTGTCTGCAAAGTCTTTTCTGAGCTTTGACCAGATTAGTATTTCTCCAAGGTGACTTAGTCTTTGCTGATATAACCTTGGTCCTAACTGGGGTGATGGAGTCAATAATGGTCATAACTTTGGAGCTGAAATTATTCAGAAGGTCATCAACTGAAGCTGAGGGCAGAGTCGAAGATGGTATAAAAGCCTATGTGAATAAAGTACAGGTGTTGTCATTAATGTGGCGTTTTCTGATTGTCTCAGTTGCAGTTTGGTTAAAATTGGCAAGGGTGGTTGTTTTAAACAAGACACAGCAATGATCAGAGAGAGCAATGTCAGTCACCACAACCTCAGATATATTAAGACCTTTTGAGATGACCAGATCCAATGTATGCCCCTTGTTGTGTGTTGACTGTGTTACATGCTGTGAAAGACCAACATTATCCAGGGTATTTAAAAGTTCTTTAGCACATCCATCGTTAAGACTGTCAACAGGAATGTTGAAATCGCCCACCAAAACAACACAATCAAAGTCAGTGCACAAAATCGACAGCAGTGTGAATAACTCATCAGAAAATTTTGCATTGTATTTTGGGGGTTTGTAGATGGTTATAAAAATTGCTCGGAAAGGGAATTTTGACTGAAGAGCGACATATTCAAAGGAGTCAAAATGCCCAAAAGACATTTTATAGCATTGGATGCTATTATTAAACAATACGGCAACTCCGCCTCCTTTCTTAAGCACTCTTTCCTCACTCATGAAACTAAAATTCGGAGGTGCTGACTCAATAAGAACTGCTGTACTGGTATCCTCTCCTAACCAAGTTTCCATTAAAAACATAAAATCAAACTTTTGCTTAATGATAAAATCATTAATTAAAAAGGATTTGCCTGCCAGAGACCTGATATTTAAAAGAGCTAAATTGAATGTGCTAAAAACCTAGTCTTCCCTGTATTTTGAGATGGACTTTGGCTGACAGGGAATACAGACTAAATTTGTTGATGTTCGTGGATAACTAAGGTTTTGGTGAAAAAACAGTCCTTGTCTTTCTGGAGCAGCATCTTGACCCGATCACAGTAGGAATTCTTTGAGGAGAATGACTAATCACCAGGTCTGCCGGACCACAAGGGGGAGCCAATGAGTCAGAAGAGTGGTTTATTTCAGGTTGCGGAGAACAAAAAAAGGTGGAATTTGTGACCGGTGTTTTGATCGGTTCTGTGAATGTTGTTTGTAGTCATTTGCTGGCTGTATTAAAGCTGTAGTATACGATTTGAAAGTTTGATCATTATTAATAACCTCATTTAGATGGTGGTTACGGTCCTATAGTACAATCTACACATTGTGAAGAGCAATAAAAACGAAAAAAATCCATTCACTCTAGTGGCTGCAGAGACGTTGACCAATGTAAGCCATCCGGCCGGATGGCTTACATTGGTGAACGTCTCTCTCCTATTCTCATCCAATCCCCTCGCTCTAGTTGATACTCCCCCGAGAGCTTGCTCTGACTTCCCGTGCTCCGCGCTCCGCCTCGTCCCCGCCCCCTTCCGCGTTTACGTTTTCCGTCTGTTTACTGCCAGCCGGCTTGTTGCTCTGGTAGAGGGGGTGTGTCTGGGAGTCTCCATGCTGACGGACACACGTGCTCGGTGGGAAGGATCAGGGAGCATAGAGGAGAGGGGTGTGTGTGTGTGGGCAGGATGCTTTTTTCAAATTTTTCTCAACGTCTCAATCTTTCTCAACTGATTCTCAGATCTTAAATGTTGCAAATATTATACAACCCCAATTCTGAAATAGTTGGCACAAAGTGTAAATTGTGAATAAAATCAAAATGTAATGACTTTCAAATCACACCAGCCAGTATTTTATTCGCAATAGAACAGAGATAACATAGCAAATGTTGAAAATGAGAAATTTTTCAATTTTATCCACAAAATGAGCCCATTTCAAATTTGATGGCAGCTACAGGTCTCAAAAAAGTTGCGACAGGGGCCTGTTTACCATGGTGTAGCATCCCCTCTTCTTTTAAACACAGAGTGGAGGTGTCTGGGCATTGAGGAGACAAGTTTCTTGAGTTTAGCCATTGGAATTTGATCACGCTCTTGTTTAATACCGGCTTCCAGCTGCTGGAGAGTTTTGGATCTCCTTTGACGGACTTTTCGTTTAATTATGCGCCAAATGTTCTCAATCGGTGAAAGATCAGGACTGCAGGCAGGCCAGTTCAGCACACAGACTCTTCTACTACGAAGCCAAGCTGTTGTAATAGCTGCAGTATGTTGTTTTGCATTGTCCTGCTGAAATACACAAGGCCTTCCTTGGAATAGATGTCGTCTGGAAGGGAGCATATGTTGCTCTAAAACCTTTATATACCTTTCAGCATTCATGGTGCTTTTTAAAACATGCAAGTGTCCCACACCATATGCACTAATGCATCCCCATACCATCAGAGATGCTGGCTTTTGAACTGAACGCTGATAACAGGAGGGGCGGCCTTTCTCCTCTTTAGCCCGGAGGACACAACACCCATGATTTCCAACAATAATGTCAAACTTGGACTCGTCTGACCACAGGACACTTTGCTTCAGTCCATTTTAAATAAGCCTTGGCCCGCAGAACACGGCGGGGCTTCTGGATCATGCTCAACAATGGCTTCCTTTTTGCATGATAGAGTTTTAGGTGGCATCTGTGGATGGCACGGCAGACTGTGTTTACAGATAGTGGTTTCTTGAAGTATTCCTGGGCCCATTTAGTAATATCAATGACAGAATCATGCCGGTGAGTGATGCAGTGGCGTCTGAGGGCCCGAAGATCACGGGCATCCAGTAAAGGTCTTCGGCCTTGTCCCTTACGCACAGAGATTTTTCCAGTTTCTCTGAATCTTTTGATGATGTTATGCACTGTTGATGATGAGACCTTCAAAGCCTTTGCAATTTGACGTTGAGGAACATTGTTTTTAAAGTATTCCACAATTTTTTTTTACGCAAGCCTTTCGCGGGTTGGAGAGGCTCTGGCCATCTTTACTTCTGAGAGACTCAGCCTCTCTAAGACATCCCTTTTATAGCCAATCATGTTACACACCTGATGCCAGTTAACTTAATTACTTGCTAAATGTTCTTTCAGCTGATTCACTTATTTATTAATAGCTTTTTCAGCCCGTTTTTTGCCTGTGTCACAACTTTTTTGAGACCTGTTGCAGCAAGAAAATTTGAAATAAACTCATTTTGTGGATAAAAATGTAAAATGTCTCAGTGTCAAAATTTGAAATGTTTTCTATTTTCTATTGTAAAGAACATATTGGCTCATGTGATCTGAAAGTCATTGCATTTCGATTTTATTCACAATTTACACTTTGTCCCAACTATTTCGGAATTGGGGTTGTATAAGTAACAGGCAAACTGGCATGTTTGTGTGTGTGTGTGCGTGCGTGCACGCGCATGTATGTATGCATGCTTCTCTGTATATGTGCGTATGTGAGTGTGAGAAAACTAAATTTCTAAGTGGCGTTTGTTTTGTCACTCACTGCCTCTCATTTTATGGCGGACAAATACATATTTTACAGCAATATGTGCTGTTGGTCCTTCTCTCAGGTCCACTGATAATTCAGCTTTTTCCTCAAGATTTGGAAAATCAGGTACGTGAATTTTAAATCACTGAAAATATTTTTCTTGAATTTGTGTACACCCTCCCCAATTCCAATGAAGTTGGGACGTTGCGTAAAACGTGAATAAAAACAGAATACAATGATTTGCAAATCTCATAAACCCACATTTTATTCACAATGGAACATGGACAACATATCAGATGTTCAAAGTGAGACATTTTACCATTTCATGAAAAATATTTGCTCATTTTGAATTTGATGGCAGCAATGCATCTCAAAAAAGTTGGGACAGGGCCATGTTTACCATTGTGTAGCATCCCCTCTTCTTTTAACCATAGTCTGTAAACGTCTGGGAAGTGAGGCGACCAACTGCTGGAGTTTAGGGAGAGGAATGTTGTCCCACTCTTGTCAGATGTAGGATTCTAGCTGCTCAACAGTCTGATGTTCTCAGCCAGATTTTTCATTTTATGATGCACCAAATGTTTTCAATTAGTGACAGGTCTGGACTGCAGGCTGGCCATTTCAGCACCCGGACTCCTCTATAGCAAAGCCATACTGTTATGATGGATGCAGTATGTGGGTTAGCATTGTCTTGCTGAAATATGCAAGGCCTTCCCTGGAAGAGACGTTGTTGTAAAACCTCTATATACTTTTCAGCATTGATAATGCTTATCCAGACGTGTAAGCTGCCCACGCCATAGGCACTAACGCAACCCCATACCATCAGAGATGCAGGCTTTTGAACTGAGCGCTGATAACAAGCTGGATGGTCCCTCTCCTCTTAAGTCCGCACGACACGGCGTCCGTGGTTTCCAAAGTGAATTTCAAATTTTGATTAATCTGACCATAGAACAGTTTTCCATTTTCCCTCAGTCCATTTTAAATGAGCTTTGGCTCAGTGAAGACGATGTAATTTCTGAATTGTGTTCACATGTGGCTTTTTCTTTGCATGATACAGCTTTAACTTGCATTTGTGGATTGTACGGCAAACTGTGTTCACAGACAATGATTTTTGGAAGTATTCCTGAGCCCTTGCAGTGAATTCCAGTGCAGAATCATGTCTGTTTTTAATGCAGTGCCGCCTGAGGGCCCAAAGATTATGAGCATCCAGTATTGACCTTTGGACTTGTCCCTCGCGCACAGAGATTCCTCCAGATTCTCTGAATCTTTTGATGAGATTATGAACTGTAGATGGTGGGATATTCAAAAGCTTTGCAATTTGGGAACATTTTTCTGAAATTGTTCCACAATTATTATACTCAGTTTTTCACAGATTGGTGAACGTCTGCCCATCTTTACTTCTGAGAGACTCTGCCTCTCTAAAATGCTCTTTTTCTACCCTGTCATATTACTGACTTGATGCCAATTAACCTAATTAGTTGTAAAATGCCTCTCCAGCTGATTTTTGTCAGAAACTTTTACTCTTCCGGCCTTTTGTTGCCCCGTCCCAACTTTTTTGAGATGTCCAGACCTGTCTCCCATTGAAAATATGTGGTGCATGTTGCAGGTATCAAATTCAAAATGAGTGAATATTTCCAAAAAAAAAAAAAAAAAGTTTATCAGGTTGACCGTTAAACATCTTGTCTTTGTAGTGTACTCAATTGAATATCGAAAAGGATTTGCAAATCGTTTCATTCTGTCTTTATTCACGTTTTACACAATGTCCCAACTTAATTGGAATATTTTGATCAAATTCAAATGGGAATTTCTATGTGTTAGAAATTTTTCCTGATTGCATGGAGGGCTCTGCAGGCCTTTTTTTTTCCAGTGAATTCACTGCCAGACCAGAGTTCCCCTATGCACTTATTTTTAGTCCTAGGTGTGGTCATTAAAGAGGCTGTTCTATGGTAGTGTTTCCTCGGACAAACGTGTCTGGTTTCCTGACATCTGACTCTCTCTCTCTCTCTCTCCCCCCTCTCCCTCCCTCCCCCTCCCTCTCTCTCTCTCTCTCTCTCTCTCTCTCTCTCTCTCTCTCCCGCCCTCTCTCTCTCTCTCTCTCTCCCTCCCTCCCACGGGTGAATGGAAGATCTCATCAACTGTCATGATAACTTCTCTTTTTTTTCATAGTGGCGAAAATTATGTTTTTATTTCCCTTCTTTGGCCTCTTTTAGTTCTGGGCAGTAAAAGAGACCGAATCCCCCTTCCTGTCTCTCTGATTTTCATGCAAAAATAAGGAATGAAAAGCAAATAAATTATAAAACCGTGCAGTTTCGCTCGGCCTACTATTCAGGCGTATTTGTATGGATCCACTTCCTGCCTCAGACTTGATTTGAGTTTTTAAATCACCTTACATTAATCCATTACACGTGGTTTAGTGTTGTGATGTACGTGAAATTAAGTCAAGATTTGACCAAGTACTGCTCCTCGCGTAATGGACCTATGAATACACATAATCTATCTAAACACGAGGTCGCAATCTGGACCATATATCATCAACATCGGAGAGCACGCTGCCTCGGACTATCAAGCATGCGCACAAAAGGGTCTATCTAGATATTTAAAATCTGGTTTGTGGGAACATATGCTAACGGGAGACACTGACTCACTTATACAACAGTGAGGCAGTCCTAAATAACAGTGCTCTCCATCGGCGATCTGTCTTTTCACTTGGAAATGTGCGACTATGCACGTAATCGTTACTCTACCTGTAAGCTAGGACGAGATTTAGGGTGCATCTCAAAGCGAAGGCTGCATCCTTTGAAGGCTTTATTTTTAGGGGTCGTCATTTAATTCCATCCGCCAAACTGGCATGACGTCATTTAATCTCCGTTAAAAAGCTTTGGTTTAAGCGAGTCGTCACTGGTTTCCCTAACCTTAGCCTTAAAACCTACCCCCAACCCCTAAACCTAGCTCTACACACAACCCTAAATTTAACCTTATCCCTTACCCCAAGTGTCAGTTTGGCAGATGGAAGTAAGTGAGGACCCCTAAAAATGCAGCCTTCGAAGGATGCAGTCTACGCTTCGAGATGTATAAACTAGGCGTCGAAATTCGTCGAACTTCCAAGCCCTCCCACCCTCAGTCAAAAGTTACATAAGTATCTATTGTCTCCGGATCAAACACCTCTTAACTGATAGCAGTTCAAGTTGAGGGTTTTGTGTGCGACTGAAAATACGGTCGTTTCAACTCACATTGATTTCGCATTAAAAAGAGATTTTAGGAGCGAACGCAAACGGTACCCCGAGAATTTCTGCAAATCAAAGAAATGTTACGCCCATTTCAGTTATGTCAGAGCCTCGGCTACTCATTTCCGCCCTGTAAAGTTGCGGTGATGGTGCTGAGTTTGAGGAAGAGATTACTCGTTTAATATACTTTACCTGCATTAACCGCCGACATGAGCGACATAAAAACTAAAGATGCTGAGCAAAACGGGAATGATGAAAACTCGGATGAGGCAGACTGGGCCGCAGCAAAAGCCGCCTTTGAAAACTTAAAAGCGGATAGGCCGCTACCCGTAAGTGCGTTTGTCTTATGCTGGGGTGGCTGTTTACCTAGGTGATGTGAAACTAACATTTTCCTCCCCACCGGTCCAATGATTTACAATGCGTACTTCATGCTTTCTTAAAGTTTAGAACAATTTTAAGTGTCCACCTTAAAAGTGTTATATTTATTCTGCATTTGATCCAGCCCAAACCTCAGTTTGCCGTCACCATCGCAGTGTCGTCTCGCACTCTGTTTGATATGGTGAAAGAGAGGAATATCTACGAGACGGAGGGGCTGGAAAAATATGTCGCTCACCAACAGGAGCATGAGGACGAGCCTCTGAAGCCGGGGGTCTCCTTCCCCCTTGTGAAGGTAAATAAACCCGGAAGAGTGTGGTCTGCGTTGTAATTTCCGAGCGTTCGGCCAACACTTTATTTATATTGCACATAATTTTTGAGATTTGTGGGAATACGTGCAGTGTGTGGGAACCGTAGGCTAGTGTTTGTTTTATCAAATCTCTCTGAATGTTGAAACTTTGCCGCAGCTTGCAGATTTATTCGATAAAACCTCTGTCGGGGTAGGGCTAATCTTCTGAAAACATGTTGCTGAAAAGCTACGACCATCTCTACTTTCCTTCATAATTTCTTTATTTCTTAATATATTGTGATGAAAGTTTCACTAGTTATTCTTGAGATGTTGAGTTGATGGGAAAAAAAGAAGAATTAGCGAATTTTCAGCAGAATGTTTTCAGAGGATTAGCCCTACCCCCTCTGTCGCTCTCTGCGCAAGGTGTGTCCTATGAGGACGGTGAGCCAATTCTGACCGTTTTCCAAACCGCCCCCGTTTCACTGGCGAGTCGGCACTAGCAGGCAGTGGAGGGTTCAGAAATTTGTTATCAATGGAACGCACGTGCCCCACCCACCGGGAAACGGAAGAAGTCGGCGATGCACCGTATTCGGTGACCCATCCAGTTCTGTGACCTGCAGTGCTGGAAGGAGGAGGCCACTCATATCGTCTTCCGGGCTGTGCCCGATATATTAAATAAACAATAAAATGCCGCTTATGCATGGGCTCGGTAGTATTAATAATGTATTTGATTCAGTGCATTCAATATTTCGGTCACAGACTGATTTTCTCCGAAATTAGAACTTCTCCTTTTAAATGGGAGACCGGGGATTTTGTAACAAGGGACAGTTGTAACACCTCGAATTCCTCCTATTAGCAGTATGCTAGAATGATTACATTCACGCTTATATGCTCCGTTACATTATCTTATTGCTTACAAAAGGCTAAAAGAGGAGCCACATTTAAAATTTTTAGAGCAAGTTACCAACAGAAGTGTTTCTCTTTTATTGAGGTTCAAATTGAACACGTATCTCAGATTTTATTTATTTATTTAATTATTTTATTTGGATGCTTTCCTGGGATCAAATGTTTAAGTTCACACAAGTACTATTAGAATCATTGTTATCTAAGATAAAAATAGAAATTAATTGCAATTGGAAAATCTGCAGTCAGGCCAGTGTACGTGAGGTGCTAACATGGCTGGTGACATTGGGATATGTGTAACGACTTGTTACAACCATCCCTGAACCAAGGACTTTCATTTATATTTTGAAAACTAAAGGCTTACATAAAGTAGATTGCATGCTTGGTTAATGATAATCAGCTGCTTAATTATAGTCCAACATGTGCTCACAGCATGTCAACTCTCAGAGAGAGAAAGATGGACAAGGGAGTCCCTCTTCCTTTGCAAGAGAGGGCTTCAGATTCATATGTATTCTTCAAACTTTGTTTCATGTACTATCAAAAAAAAGTGTGTGTGTGTGTGTGTATATATACTGTGTATATATCAGTGGCGGCTGGTGAACTGGCGATAGGGGAGGCTCAAAACAATCCCTTAAATATAATGATTGGTCACGACCTGTTTTCAATCATTCATTTAAATTACCATAACAGAATCTCCGAAAACTCTCAACATTATCAGGTGTGGCCAGTTTTCATTTATAACGCATACCTGTCAACTCTCACGCATTCGGTGTGAGTTTAAGTGGCATATTTACGTTCCTCTGCTGTAGTCAGCAATAATTCAATCAACGCGTATGTAAGAGATTCTCGCGCAGAATTGAAGTCCTTGTGCATGGAGGGGTTGGAAGTAATGGAATTGTATATGACGTTTCAAATTAGCTTATTTCATTTAAACGATCATGAAACACAAGCATTGCTTCCGACCACTGAGTAAAGGAAAGCGTGAGAAGTCCGGAGTCGTAATCGGTATGCGTTGTAAAGGAAAAATGGCCACACCTGATAATGTTGAGAGTTTTCAGAGATTTTGTAATGGTAATTCAAATGAATGATTGAAAACAGGTCGTGTAAACTTGAATGGTAACAACAGTGGAGTGACTGTGTTTAAATCAATTTTGTTACCTATACATATTTCTTATAACTACTTAAATATATAGTTTCAGTAGTTGACTTGTAGAAGTTTATAATATTGCAAATTGGTAAGGGGGGGGGGGGGGGGGCGGCGGTGGGACTGGAAGGTTTGTACTGTCGTCGACTTATTGCTCGAATGTTTCACATGCGTTCACATGACGTTCGCAAAAAATCGAATTATTGGGTTTTTCCGACTATAACTCGACTTTTAAAATACATGTAAACATATTAGTCAGACTGAAATTGTACTAAATCGAATTTCTCGTTGTCGGACTAAAACGCCCAGATAATGCGATCACTAGTTGCATTATTGCTCCATGTATACGCTTGAATCGATTTGAACTGTACACGCGCTCTGCGCGTACTCCGTAGTTCTTTGGGCAGGGCTGTAACCTGGATATCTTGCGGACTTGTGAACACCT
The DNA here is from genome assembly GCA_029692085.1 of Gymnothorax javanicus. Lineage (NCBI taxonomy): Eukaryota > Metazoa > Chordata > Actinopteri > Anguilliformes > Muraenidae > Gymnothorax > Gymnothorax javanicus. The sequence continues at coordinate 2,134,184 of CM056198.1, forward strand.
AACTGATTAACAACAACTGTGTGTTCCACCAACTAGCAAGTTTGAACTGAACGGTAGCAGTCCTCATCTGCAATGGTATTGATGCTTGAATAGTCATGTCTGGGGGCTCATAACGTCTTCAATTAATCCGCATAATTTCTAGAATGACCTGCTTCTCATCCGAAAAATTTCCTTCCACTCGCCATCGGAAAAACGACCCTCTCCCAGACTCCCACTAATCTTTACTCCTGACCCGCATCCAACATGCAGGGAAACCCCGGGAGGGTGTTTCCCGAAAGCACTGATGCTAACTTACATAGTTCGAACCACAGACTTTGAATGCACAAACTATGTTAGTTGCTTCTGGGAAACGCCCCCCGGGGTAGTAGAGAGGGCACAAGATAGAGCATTGTGGTGTTAACACCATAACCACCGGGGATTGCGTGCATCTCAATCGTACGAAAAGCATAGTGCACAGCCCGTATGAAATGTACAGAGCCGTAAATTTGTCCATGTTTTCGCCACTCAACATGATACCAGTTTGCCACGTGCTAACTTGTTTGTCGATTGTTTTGTCTGTGATGTAATGGGTCAACCAGATAAAGGTCCAACATGAACAAGCTGAAAGGGGCATATCGCCACCTATCATAGCGGAGACGGACCATGCTTCGGTCAATAAATAAATTTCATCCTGTGCGTGTATACTGGGACAAGGACAGTAGTCTGATTAAATGGCCAAATCGAGCTTTTTCTGTAGCTCCACTTTACTGTGCATATAAACGTACTGTCAACTCCCGCTCGCTGCTACAGACTTAAATGCGGCGTACCCTCCACTTGAGAGCACAAACGGAGGGGGAGAGGGTAGGGAGAAGGTGTAGTGGAATATTTAGGATTCAGCTGTGGGTGGGTGTGTGTGTGTGTGTGTGTGTGGGCCAGTTCAGTCACAAAAGTGTGTTCCACTCCAGACCTGGAAAAGTTTTACGAGTATTGGGTTTACATCCATTACTCATTGCAGATGCTGGGCGGTTATCCTACCCTCTGGGCTGATTGTTGTGTTTGCACACAGGCTCTCATGAATGTGAACGCACAGTTGCGCAAGTTGTACCCTGAAGACCAGGAGCTTTTTGACATCGTCCTGATGACAAATAACCAAGCCCAGGTCGGGGTTCGCCTCATTAACAGCATCAATCACTACGGTACGTGGGCTACATCGCAATCCGCAGTCTGCTTGTATTTGAACAGTTGCTCTGTGTGAGAGGAGCTTAATATCCTGAATTATCCACACAGTCGGTCTTCCAGTGTCTGCCAATTAAAGCAGACAGGTAGTGGTTGAACCTCATGGTCATTATTGTCAAATCCAGTGTATTAGAGTGCAGTGGCAAAAAAAGAAATAAACAGATAAATACATGTAACTCATGTAGTTGTCTAAATACTTAGAGGTCGTAGTCACAGTTTTAAAAAATTAGGAAGATCATGACATCCACCTTACTGTTATGAACCAAAGCGAGAGAGTGACTGCAGAGATGATGATGTTTGTCGAGTGAGTGACTGCAGAGATCATGATGATGATGTTTGTCGAGTGAGTGACTGCAGAGATGATGATGATGATGTTTGTCGAGTGAGTGACTGCAGAGATGATGATGATGATGTTTGTCAAGTGATGGACTGCAGAGATGATGATGATGTTTGTCGAGTGAGTGACTGCAGAGATGATGATGATGTTTGTCGAGTGAGTGACTGCAGAGATGATGATGATGTTTGTCGAGTGAGTGACTGCAGAGATGATGATGTTTGTCGAGTGAGTGACTGCAGAGATGATGATGTTTGTCGAGTGAGTGACTGCAGAGATGTTGATGTTTGTCGAGTGACTGCAGAGATGTTGATGATGTTTGTCGAGTGACTGCAGAGATGTCGATGATGTTTATCGAGTGAGTGACTGCAGACATGATGATGTTTGTCGAGTGAATGACTGCAGAGATGATGATGATGTTTGTCGAGAGTGACTGCAGAGATGATGATGATGTTTGTGGAGTGAGTGACTGCAGAGATGATGATATTTGTCGAGTGAGTGACAGCAGAGATGATGCTGATGTTAAGTGACTGCAGAGATCTTGATGATGTTTGTCGAGAGAGTGACTGCAGAGACGATGATGATGTTTGGCCAGAGAGTGACTGCAGAGATGATGATGATGTTTGTCGAGTGAGTGACTGCAGAGGTGATGATGATGTTTGTCGAGTGAGTGACTGCAGAGGTGATGATGATGTTTGTCGAGTGAGTGACTGCAGAGATGATGATGATGATGATGTTTGTCCAGAGAGTGACTGCAGAGATGATGATGATGTTTGTCAAGTGATGGACTGCAGAGGTGATGATGATGTTTGTCGAGTGAGTGACTGCAGATGATGATGATTGTTGAGTGAGTGACTGCAGAGATGATGTTTGTTGAGTGTGTGTGACTGCAGAGATGATGATGATGATTGTCGAGTGAGTGACTGCAGAGATGATGTCTTTCGAGTGAGTGACTGCAGAGATGATGATGTCTTTCGAGTGAGTGACTGCAGAGATGATGATGTCTTTCGAGTGAGTGACTGCAGAGATGATGATGTTTGTCGAGTGACTGCAGAGATGACGATGATGTTTGTCGAGTGACTGCAGAGATGATGATGATGTTTGTCGAGTGACTGCAGAGATGATGATGATGATGATGTTAGTCGAGTGAGTGACTGCAGAGATGATGATGTTTGTCGAGTGAATGACAGCAGAGATGATGTTGATATTTGTCGAGTGACTGCAGAGATGTTGATGATGTTAGTCAAGTGAGTGACTGCAGACATGATGATGATGTTTGTCGAGTGAGTGACTTCAGAGATGATGTTTGTCGAGTGAGTGACTGCAGGGATGATGATTTATGTTTGTCGAGTGAGTGACTGCAGAGATGATGTTTGTCGAGTGACTGCAGAGATGATGATGATTGTCGAGTGAGTGACTGCAGAGATGATGATGTCTTTCGAGTGAGTGACTGCAGAGATGATGATGATGTTTGTCGAGTGACTGCAGAGATGATGATGATGTTTGTCGAGTGACTGCAGAGATGATGATGATGTTTGTCGAGTGACTGCAGAGATGATGATGTTTGTCGAGTGACTGCAGAGATGATGATGTTTGTCGAGTGAATGACAGCAGAGATGATGATGTCTTTCGAGTGAGTGACTGCAGAGATGATGATGATGTTTGTCGAGTGACTGCAGAGATGATGATGATGTTTGTCGAGTGAGTGACTGCAGAGATGATGATGATTGTCGAGTGAGTGACTGCAGAGATGATGATGTCTTTCGAGTGAGTGACTGCAGAGATGATGATGATGTTTGTCGAGTGACTGCAGAGATGATGATGATGTTTGTCGAGTGACTGCAGAGATGATGTTGATGTTTGTCGAGTGACTGCAGAGATGTTGATGATGTTTGTCAAGTGAGTGACTGCAGACATGATGATGATGTTTGTCGAGAGAGTGACTGCAGAGATGATGATGATGTTTGTCCAGAGAGTGACTGCAGAGATGATGATGATGTTTGTCGAGTGAGTGACTGCAGAGATGATGTTTTTCGAGTGAGTGACTGCAGAGATGATGATTATGTTTGTCGAGAGAGTGACTGCAGAGATGATGATAATGGTTGTCGAGTGAGTGACTGCAGAGATGATGATGATGATGATTTTTGTCGAGTGACTGACTACAGAGATGATGATGTTTGTCTCTTGCATCTGTGTGGTCATTAGATCTGACGATTGAGCGGTTTTGTATGACCGGTGGAAGGAGCCCTATTGGATACCTAAAAGCCTACACCACCAATCTCTACCTTTCAAAAGACTCGGAAAAAGTCCAAGAGGCAATTGCCGAAGGTGGGTAACATTGCTGAGTGGATTCAATGCCTTCTCAAGTTGGTTCAGTTTTTAATTGCAGTTTTAGATTTGATGGGTTGCAATTTTTTTCCATCTCTGTCATTTCCACACTTTAATGGTTAAAAAGTGTCTGTGTAGATGTTTCTAATGTCTTTTTTAACAAGGATAGTTGAAACATATTCAAATTTAAATGAAATAATAACAGAAGTCGTAAAAATGCTAATTAGACTATGGTGAAAAATCAAAAAATCATAAAACTACCTAAATTTATGAGGCATCTATTGATAAAACATTGTTTAAATCTTTCAGTGTTCACTCATGGCAATATAAACTGGTGGTCACGTGGTCGCAATTGTTTTTGCCTCTTTGGGAAGAAATCATTGAGTGGGTCGGTGACATTAGAAAAAACTTAACACCAAAGTCTCATGTCCAGCTTGTCCAACAGATCAAAAACAGGAGTAGTGTCTTAAATTTGTGCTAATTGCAGTACCGAATCTAAACTGAACTGATTTATGAAGGAATTCTGGGCTTGGAGACTGTGAAATCAGGTCAACTTCAGTGCATGACACGAGACAGGCATAATTGTGCTGGCGCCCCAGTGGTGGAGCTAAAACTGGGAATTGGGGGGGGCACAGACACGTCCCTTTATGACAACAGTTAGTTCTGGCTAGTTCTCAATCATTTTCCTTTATTGATGCGTTTTCCAATTATCGTAATTGGCTACTGAAGACACGGTTTCTCTCCATATGCGATCTAACAGTGATGAAATCATGGGCTAAATTCAGTACAGAAAAATAATTTACTTATTAATAGGCCAATGCTTTGCGTTGATTGAACTGGTCCGCATTCCAATGAAATATCGCTTTCACTCTCGGTATTGCGTGGGTTGATTTAAAAAAAAAAAAAAAAAAAAAGTGGCACTCGGCAGTTAAATAGACGATAAAAAGCCTGCGGCTCAAGCTATTTTCGTGAGAGTCGACAGGTCTGCAATTTTGAATAACATTGATTTAAATACAGCAAATATGCGTCCAGATGAATGATTGTCATCTTACCTAATCGTGGAGAACAAGCAGCACCTGTTAAGTGTGGAGTGCTCTCAGAGTGAACCTTTTGTTAATTATGAAAATGACTGAGAACAGGTCAGGACTAATAATTGTTTTAAACCGATGTTTTGTGCACCCCAATAATCAGTATTCCGCCAATATTCCGCCACTGTACTGAAAATAACACCCATGATTTCATCACTGTTAGATCGCATATGGGGAGAAACCGTGTCTTTAGTGGCCAATCACGATAATTGGAAAACGTGTCAATAAAGGAAAATGATTGAGAACTTGCCAGGACTAACTGTTGTCATAAAGGGACGTGTCTGTGCCCCCCCAATTCCCAGTTCTAGCTCCGCCACTGGGGCGCTGGTGCAGTCGCGCCCGTCTCATGCAACTGCAACTTACTTGACTGGTTCTTCAGGCAACTGATGCTGAGCAGCTGGTTGGAGAGCTCTGGGCGGGGTGGCCGAGCGTTAGGTTGTTTGACGTGTAACTGAACTGTTGCTGGTTCATGGTGGGGTTTGTGATTCTAGCTTGATCTGTAGAGTTGGGTGGAACTCTGCCGTTGGGCCCTTGAGCAAGGCCCTTAACCCCAAAACTGCTCCAGGGGCCTCACCCCTGTTTCTCTCTGTCCCTCCTTATTCGCAGCTGTTATCTCACATTTCTCCCTGGATGTGCTCGAGAAAGAGAAACTTGTTCTCAGGGCTGGGCAGTATGGAGAAAATCAAATGTCTCAATATTTTTGACCGAATGCCTCAATATATGTAGTGCTGAAATTGTTGGGATAACTGTTGGTGCTTTCATGCAATACTCACTCAATGCGAGTTTTGACACAGTCATTATTGCTGTGGATATGATGACCTCGTGGGTTCATGCAACAGTCTAATAAGTTCAGAAAACTCCCTTTACTGTGATGCAGCCTTTAAAACCAGAAAAGGCAACACTTTTGTCATATCACAATATTACAATGTCCAGTATCCATGACGACATCTTGTATCACAATATTGAAATAATATTGATATACAACCCCAATTCTTAAATATTTGGGACCAAGTGTAAATTGTGAATAAAATCAAAACGCAATGACTTTCAAATCACACCAGCCAGTATTTTATTCACAATAGAACAGAGATAACATAGCAAATGTTGAAACTGAGAAATTTTACAATTTTATCCACAAAATGAGCTCATTCCAAATTTGATTGCTGCGACAGGTGTCATAAAAGTTGGGACAGGGGCCTGTTTACCATGGTGTAGCATCCCCTCTTCTTTTTAACACAGTGGAGGCGTCTGGGCATTGAGGAGACAAGTTTCTTGAGTTTAGCCATTGGAATTTGATCCCACTCTTGTTTAATACAGGCTTCCAGCTGCTGGAGAGTTTTGGGTCTCCTTTGACGGACTTTTCTTTAATTATGCGCCAAATGTTCTCAGTCGGTGAAAGATCAGGACTGCAGGCAGGCCAGTTCAGCACACGGACTCTTCTACTATGAAGCCATGCTGTTGAAATAGCTGCAGTTTGTGGTTTTGCATTGTCCTGCTGAAATACACAAGGCCTTCCCTGGAATAGATGTCATCTGGAGGGGAGCATATGTTGCTCTAAAACCTTTATATACCTTTCAGCATTCATGGTGCTTTTTAAAACATGCAAGTTCCCCACACCATATGCACTAATGCATCCCCATACCATCAGAGATGCTGGCTTTTGAACTGAACGCTGATAACAGGAGGGGTGGTCTTTCTCCTCTTTAGCCCGGAGGACACGACACCCATGATTTCCAACAAGAATGTCAAATTTGGACTCGTCTGACCACAGGACACTTTGCCACTTTGCTACAGTCCATTTTAAATGAGCCTTGGCCCACAGAACACAGCAGCGCTTCTGGATCATGCTCAACAATGGCTTCCTTTTTGCATGATAGAGTTTTAGGTGGCATCTGTGGATGGCACGGCGGACAGTGTTTACAGACAGTGGTTTCTTGAAGTATTCCTGGGCCCATTTAGTAATGTCGATGACAGAATCATGCCGGTGAGTGATGCAGTGGCGTCTGAGGGCCCGAAGATCACAGGCATCTAGTAAAGGTCTTTGGCCTTGTCCCTTACGCACAGAGATTTTTCCAGTTTCTCTGAATCTTTTGATGATGTTATGCACTGTTGATGACGAGACCTTCAAAACCTTTGCAATTTGACGTTGAGGAACATTGTTTATAAAGTATTCCACAATTTTTTTTACGCAAGCCTTCACAGGTTGGAGAGCCTCTGGCCATCTTTACTTCTGAGAGACTCAGCTTCTCTAAGACATCCCTTTTATAGCCAATCATGTTACACACCTGATGCCAGTTAACTTAATTCTTTGCTAAATGTTCTTTCAGCTGATTCTCTTATATATTCATTGCTTTTTCAGCCCTTTTTTTTGCCTGTGTCCCAACTTTTTTGAGACCTGTTGCAGTCAGAAAATTTGAAATGAGCTCATTTTGCGGATAAAAATGTAAAATGTCTCAGTTTCAACATTTGAAATGTTATCTATGTTCTATTGTAAATAACATATTGGCTCATGTGATCTGAAAGTCACGGCATTTTGATTTTATTCACAATTTACACTTCATCAACTATTTAGGAGTTAGGGTTGTATTGCCCAGCCCTAAATGGTACTGTCCCTGATTAATTAAACGGATGTTGTCACGGCGATGCAGGTATTGCTGCTGCCACCATGTTTACGGCTCAGAAGGAGATTCAGCTGAGCGACACGCAGCTGCGGGTGGCGTTTGATGGCGACGCCGTCCTCTTCTCCGACGAGTCTGAGATCATCGTCAAACAGCAGGGCCTGGAGAGCTTCTTTGAGCACGAGAAGCAGTTCGAGGACAAGCCTCTCGCACAGGTAATCCAGGCTATCTGATTATTACAGAGATATCTCTATAATTGCTCATACGTACATTTGAATCGTTCATTTACTGCATACACAGTATGTAAAAACACTAGACTAGATGCTGTAGGCTGTGCTCTTGTACTTGAAAATGAACTCGACTGGATTTGAATGAGTTCCATGTCAACAGTAAGAAAACATTCACTGTACAGTCTTGTGCAAATTAGTTTGATAAAGGTGCTTGTCAATTGAATGAGCTGAATGGAGTGCAAATAGCCGCGCCTAGTGATTTTACATAACGTTTTACATAACCACCTCAAAGATCACTGGATAGTACCTTTTAGCCAGGTTTCATTAATTTCCTTGACTTGTATGATGAAATTAATGTGTTACATCATCAGCACAGAACTGTAAATGTGTTGGACTGGCCTGGTGATTCACCTGACCTCAGTCCCATTGAGAATCTCTGGTCCATCATCAAGTCAGGGCTGCAGCAGAAGCGCTGCACCACAAAAGCCAAAGTCATCGCTGCAGGTGTCCAGGTGTGGCATCACAATGAAGAAATCAAGGCAACCTGGACAAACCTGGTCAGCTCCGTGCCAAAATGGATGGAACAGCTTATCATCAACCCTGGAGGACACATCTCGTACTGAGTGCTAGGCAATTCCAGCATTACTCACGTTACATTTAAAGCACGGGGCTCTTGAATAAAGGTGTCTCCCTATTTTGTGAATAGACTAAACATTCTTATTTTTCCACCACGATAACCATAGGCCACTGTCACGGTCAACATATGACAACATTAGAAAAATTCTGCTTAATGGTTCTTCCAGGCTGACTTTTGTCAGATCAAAAAGATTTTTTTCATAATGTGAGTAATGCTGGAATTGCCCTGCTGAATGTAGATGCTATTAAAGTAATAAAAAGCCTGAAAACCTTTGTTTTTCGGTTTTTCCACGCCAGCTTGCTTTATCGAAAAATTTGCACAAGACTGTAGGAGGTGAAGTGTGACTTAAAGGTGACCCTCATGCTCTAATCTCTGTGCCTCTGAGAGGCGGCTCTGCTGTTAAATCCTCCGTTAAATCAGCTCGACACCCTTCCTGCTCCCGCAGGGGCCGCTGAAGTGCTTCCTGGAAGCGCTCGGAAAGCTCCAGAGGAAGTTCTACGCCAAGAACCTGCGGCTGGACTGCCCCATCCGGACCTACCTGGTGACGGCTCGGAGCGCGGCCAGCTCAGGGGCCCGAGTGCTGAAGACCCTGCGGAGCTGGGGGCTGGAGATCGATGAGGCCCTGTTCCTCGCCGGGGCGCCCAAAGGTCCGCTCCTGCAGATGATCCGGCCCCACATCTTCTTCGACGATCAGATGTTCCACATCGAGGGGGCGAAGGAGCTGGGCACCATCGCAGCTCACGTGCCGTACGGAATCGGACAGAAGTACCATAAGGGTAAACTCATCCAGCAGAGCCATTAAGTGCACCATACTACAGTCTCCATAGAAACCGGGCTGATCGCGCACAACGGTAGAATATCAGACACTAGTCTTTTTTGAGTTTTTGTTTCGTCTGTATCTTAAACTATGCCATCCTGGACATGGCTGTCTAAGATTTTATGTCACTGTCAGTTTAAAAAATAAATTAACAAGCAAATAAATATAAGTTGTTATTTCAACACGTTTTAAAGAAAGCTGATACTGTATTTTTATACGGATAACTCAAGGTTTTATTGAGTTTTTATATTCGATTAAGGGTTCCGGGCTGCCTAATTTCTCTTTTGTATGCTTTGTTAACTCTTTATAGATTCCCCCCCCAACTCTAGTTTCTGTCAGTTGATGAGCAATTGATAGATTTGTGGATTACAATTTCTGTCATTTGTTGCATAGAATAATTCATTTTTTCGTTTGTAAACATTGCACTGCGTCGTGCCTACAAGTCACCAATTTGGCAAAGCAAAAAAAGGCAAAACATCAGAATTTCTTACATCACTCATTTGTTTCTGCCTGTTCTTGCACTCTAGGGTTCGGCAAACCCTTTTTTGGTTTTGTGCAGCTGTAGGAACAAATAAACCTATTTTGGAAACCTTTACTATGCTTGAATCTTGTTCCCTCTGATAGCAATGGTTGCCTGTATTCACCAATTTATGAAAGTCTAAACAGAAGTGTTTTGAACACTCAACAGTTATTTTGATGGAACAAAAATCCGAAAAAAATAGTCTAAGGGTTGGAAAAAAAGTAAAAACCTTTATTAAATGGCTAATGATCATTCATTTTGGCAAACCAGTTTTTTTCGGATTTTTGTTACACCCCATTCCTAACACCTGGTACAGTGATTTTGATTTTCTACCCAACAGCACATTCAGTTATTTTGATGGGTTGTCCAACTTGAGCGATCATTCATTTTGGCAAACCAGTTTTTCAAGACCACACGTTTGTCAGACAGCACGGAGATAAAAAATCTCCGCAGTTTTGAATGCACTGTTGACCACACTGGTGATTTATGTGACAAGAATCAATTAAAAAAAAAATATATTTTTTTTTTTAATGGGATTCTGTTCAGATTAAAATCATTTCCCCTCAGGCTCCAAGTCTCATTACTTGTGAAGGTCTCTGGTTTTGACAGAGTGTGTGGCCTGGGGAACTGTATGGTTCTAATCCAAAATTACATTTGTTTCTGGAAACATTCTCCATGATCACTGCCTCCTAGTGTTTATGTACTTATGCTTGTTTGCCTGTGTTATAAACATGTAATTTTTACGTTTCATGCTGTTCTAATTACTGGTTGAAGTTAAAGATTGGATGCGCAAAGTGGGTAAATAAAGTTCTTTTTGCCAAGAAAATATTTTCTTTGTTTTTTTTTTTTTTTTTTTTGTTTGAAATATTAGGCGGATTCCCTCTTATTGAATTAGAACTGTAGTTAATTGCTAAATTCTGAACTATTTTAGAAATGTGTGTGTGTGTATATATATATATATAATACAGCCCTCAAAATTTGAAAAATCTGCTTAACCAGAAACCAGGTTACGTGGAATTTACCTTGCGTAACCCATAGTTCGGTTAAGCACTTTTTTTTGCGTAACCCATAGGTTATGCAAACGGGTTATGCCAAAACAGGTTTTGCAAAACAGGTTTCGCAGGCACGAAATGTCTCCTTCGTCGTTCAAATCGATAGAAAAGTCATCTTTAAACCACCACTTTCGAGAAGTTTTGACATTCACCATCGTTTCCCTTAGAATTTTTTGGAGCAGCGGTGCTACGTGTTGGTAACCTAGCAATAGTAGGGGGTCCGGGATACTTCTCCCCTGAAAGAAAATTTTGAAAAATTGCACTTTAAATGGGGACTTCTGGTGAGATTTCTGGGCAAATTACAATTTACCAAACAATCAACAGAGTCAAGTTATCTGCTGACCCTAGATACTGATTATAAAACATGACCATAGTTGAACTTGAACTAGTCACAAAGTACCATTTCTGTATTGATTTTAAGCTTTTCTTGTAACAAAAGATAGGCCTACTAGCAAAATGGGGTGGCTTAACACAGAAATTTATTGAAGCCATTTGACGTTGCCTGCCCTAATTTCCTTCACTAACCTTAGCTCGTCCGTGGTCACCGTCCGCCTCTCTCTTTAACCAGTTTAAGAGACTCCTCTGAAAATCGCATTAGTGTTTATTAACCTACTATCAGGATATGACTTGCGATCTTTTTATTTGGAAAACTTTCATCAACAAGGTAGCTGGTGGAATACCAACATCGTTAATGCTGTAGGCCTAATATACATTTTAACCTTACATTCAAGAACAGCTTGCCCTATTAACAAAAGAGTAGGCCTAGTCACAGCTAGATCGACAGTATTAATTCTAACGTCAGCTCATTCACTGACATTCACGACTGAAGTGGTCAGAGTGAGCCGCAGCGAGCTAACTAGACAGAATCCCGAGTGTATAGCGAACCGCGTCAATAAACACAGAATTACACTTTGTTTATGATCAGGCTTAACGTTACGATAGATAGGAAGGCTGTTACCTTCAGTAATTTCCAAACTAGTCTGTCAGTCACTTGGATACGAGCTGAAGAGATTTAGCGAGGCCTATAGGTAGCCTAATGTCGCTCCCATAAAAGTAAATAAATAAACCGTTCCCTTATCATTATACCGCTAACCTCTCCGCAACACAACAAACGATGACCTAGCCTACGTCCTTATAAAACATAATTATATACACATACAGTAAAACTCGCGTATAACGGATTCAATTGGACCAGCTGATTTTGTCCGTTATAAGCGAAATCTGCTATATGCATAAAACGGACAAAATCCGTTGTAGGCCTACTCATAAAACAGATTATATCCGCTGTATGCGCGTAACAGATTATCCGTTGTATACATGTATGAATTGAATTTATACGTTTGCTTTGTGTACAAAGATCGGAACAACTTCATTCTGAGAGCACATACAGGCCTATTTGTCTTCATTTAGTCCGTCTTTGCCCTGACACAATGGATAACAGGATGATAGGCTACCTACTGCGTGTTGCTCCAACTGGGATCAATGATGAAGACAAAAAAAAAAAAAAAAAAAAACTAGTGTGTAAATGAAACCGCGCCAGTTTCAGTTTCCGCAAACACACTAAACTTGCACATTTTTGCCAGTTATTTTAACTGTCATTTTACAATAAATTTACAACAGAGTTCCGTCCATATTAAGTGTACATCAAGGTAAATTGCGCGCAGGACTCCACTTAAAGTTAAAATAACAGGGAGACAATGCGTTAATTTAACTGATAAATTCAGTCATTTTATAACAGTGTAGGAAAGCCGAACTTCATTGCGTTGCTCTGTATCAACTGTTATGTGCATGGTGCAAAACAGCTTGCCCGGTATACGCGAGTGCTTTTCAATGGAAATGCATTGTGGCGGGACTGGACATTTTGTCCGATGTAAACGAAAATCTGAAATAAAATCCGATATATTCGATGTTTATTTAATAGGAAAACATTACTGAAAAATCGGGACTAGAGCTGTTGTCCGAAAAGAGCGAGTTTCCATTTTATACAAAGACGGTTTAGGCGAGTTCTACTGTAGTTATTATTATTATTATTGTTATTATTATTTTACTTACATTGGTTTCTTTGTGGGAATGTTGAGGATCCTCTTCAAGCAAGTTGACAGCCAGAGTCAAAAGTTACTTCAGAATTGACGGTGTGGCAAAAAACCTTATTCCTGTGCTGTGCCCCCTAATTCCCCGTTGAGTGTAATGTTATAGCCATATATGTTCGCCGATGTAACGAGCGGGGACATATGAATGGGGTGTATTGCCTCCCTTTCTGAGCTCTCCTGGGTTTTATGGAAGAGGACGGAAAAAATCGAGATGAACATGTTTTGTTTTGATCGCCAGTCAAGAGAAATCAAAGTTGTTTTTTTTTTTTTTTTTTTTTTTTCTGCGTCGTTTTGCGCAAACGGGAAAATGTCCGCCCGTTTTTTAATTTGCGTAACCTCAGCGCGAACTGAACGATCGTTCGCGCCAATTTTTGAGGGCTATATATATATATATATATATATCTCAGTGGCGGCTGGGGAACTGGCGATAGGGGAGGCTCAAAACAATCCCTTAAAATTAGTGATTGGTCACAACCTGTTTTCAATCATTCATTTAAATTACCATTACAGAAACTCCGAAAACTCTCAACATACCGATTACGACTCCGGACTTCTTACGCTTTTCGAGAGAGAGTGAGCGAGAAAGAGCGAGAGCGCCTAAGTGACAGTAATCGCACATGCCTGGGACACTTTGAGCGAGTCGCATGCGTTACATGTAGTTTCCATGTTTAGTCTGAAAGAGGGATGTGTGGATGAGGAATGTAGTGGGTCAAAAGAGCTGGTGGTGTTTTCCCACTGTGGGGGAGGTCATGAGATTGGTTTAGTGCAGTGTACAAAAAGGAAAATGGAGAGGGCGGCAGAAAGGACAAGAATTCAAGAGAAAACGTCTCCTGCAGAGGCAACCTAGACGGTGGGGGAGGGAAAGGTAACCATAGGGGAAGAACAGGTGAGGGTTCAGGTCGGTGAAACGCTTCATGATGGGGATCGTGACAGAACTGACTAGAAGCTTTTTGGTAATGGCAATTTGTTCCTGGGAGATTGGACGCATAGCAGAGAGAATTAAAATCGTGGATGCAGCAATAGAGTTCTTGAGTGTATCAGATGTGAAGAGGGAGAGATACAGGGGAATTTTGGAATGAGAATTAGGCGGAGTTCAGGTATCAGGGAGGTGAGAGAGTTTAGGAATGCGGGTGGGCTAGTTAGTTGGCGCCTGGGTTTTTATTTATTTATTTTTTTAAGTAAAACGCCACACAGTAGGTGGCGGTAATGCACCAAATAATTAATTGTGTACCATAAACCCAAGAGAAGAAGAAGTGTCCTTTGCTTCCCCTGCGCTTTCAGAAATGCCTCAGCAGCACTCAGTATGTGAACGGAATAGTCTAATTTCATAACTGTACGATGTCTGCTGCTGTCATTTTGGCCGCCGTCTTGGGCGGTGGAGTACTATTAATCGCCCGTAAAATCTTCTCTAGACGTTCTTCCGTGAAGATATTGCGCTATACTGACGGTATGATGCGTGGAAAGACAATTATTGTGACCGGTGCCAACAGTGGCATCGGGATGGCCACCGCCACGGAGCTGCTCAAACTACAGGCCCGTGTGATCGTGGCCTGTCGGGACCCAAAGAGGGCGGAGGACGCTGCCCGGAAGATCCGACGGGATGCAGGGCCAAATCAAGGCGAAGTTGTGATCAAGCACCTCGACCTTGCGTCTTTGAAATCCGTGCGCTCATTCTGCGAGCAGATCTTACAGGTGATGGCTGTCTCCATGAACACAGCTGGCGAGCTTCTTTTCAAAAGTGCTAAAGTATATCATAGACTTGCCAACTTCATATCTGCTCGATAAGGTCTGATGTAGCCAGGAGCGGTGGCAGTGTCGCTGGATTATTCCGGAGCTCGGTCCTGTGTTTCTGGCGTTTATTCCAGTCCCTATTGCTATCGGGGGATTTTATTACGCAGTGTCTAGAGAGACGGCAGTTTTATGGGTACGGCTGTCGATTTGAAGTGGGTAGGATAAGGATTAGGGTTATGGTTAGGGTTAGGGGTCAGGGTTAGGGTTAGAGATAGGATCAGTGTTAGGTTAGGGCAGGGTTTGAAATTGGGACTGCCGTATCTCTCTACATTGAAATGCATTGGAAAACTGCCGTACCCGTGGCAACTGCCATTTTATTAACGTAGTAAACCTCCCAAATTGGGTTCTTTTCGTGTTTACAGTCGTTATTTACCATCTTAAGCCTCATTTTAACTGAAATATCCATGTGTGCCGTGAACCTTGATCTAAGATGAGATATAGGGCAAACGGGGTGCATTAAGTACCACACTTTCTCAGTTTTCAAAATATCAGTTTGTCTGATCAAAAATTTAATTGAATAAACAAACACAATTCTCATTAAAGTCAAAGTATGTTTGATTAAGAAAAAGCGAGAGGATTGCCAGATGGGACCCATTACAAACGTCTATGGGGCATTAGACCCTGTTCACATGTTTACAAGTTGGAAATGTCTGTCATTGGCTTTGATATAGCTTTATATACAAGGAAAACTTACTCTCATCGGATTAGTAATGATTGAAAGCATGCCTCTTTTTTGAAACGCGTTGAGGATTTTCTCGTAGAGTGGAGCTTTATGCCCCAGTCTGCCCTACTGTATTGAACTGCATGGGGTAATTTGTCCTCTGTATTTGACCCTTCCTAGTTACTTAGGAGCAGTGGGCAGCCACAGTGCAGCACTCAGGGACCAACTCCAGTTCTAAAGCCAGAGCCTTGGTCAGGGACACTGGTAGGAGCGTTCCTATAGAGCATGTCTTTCTAAAGCCAGAGCCTTGGTCAGGGACACTGGTAGGATGTCTTTCTAAAGCCAGTTCCTGGTAGAGCATGTCTTTCTAAAGCCAGAGCCTTGGTCAGGGACACTGGTAGGGGAGTGTTCCTATAGAGCATGTCTTTCTAAAGGCAGAGCCTTGGTCAGGGACACTGGTAGGAGGTTCCTATAGAGCATGTTTTCTAAAGCCAGAGCCTTGGTCAGGGACACTAGTAGGATGTTCTTTCTTTCTAAAGCCAGAGCCTTGGTCAGGGACACTAGTAGGAGCCTTTCCACTATAGAGCATGTCTTTCTAAAGAGCCTTGGTCAGGGAGCCTGGTAGGAGTGTTCCTTAGGTCTTTCTAAAGCCAGAGCCTTGGTCAGGGACTGGTAGGAGTGTTCCTATAGAGCATGTCTTTCTAAAGCCAGAGCCTTGGTCAGGGACACTGGTAGTCCTTAGAGCATGTCTTTCTAAAGCCAGAGCCTGTTCCTATAGAGCATGTCTTTCTAAAGGTAGGAGTGTTCCATGTCTTTCTAAAGAGCCTTGGTCAGGGACACTGGTAGGAGTGTTCCTATAGAGCATGTCTTTCTAAAGCCAGAGCCTTGGTCAGGGAGACTGGTAGGAGTGTTCCTATAGAGCATGTCTTTCTAAAGCCAGAGCCTTGGTCAGGGACACTAGTAGGAGTGTTCCTATAGAAAATGTCTTTCTAAAGCCAGAGCCTTGGTCAGGGACACTAGTAGGAGTGTTCCTATAGAGCATGTCTTTCTAAAGCCAGAGCCTTGGTCAGGGACACTGGTAGGAGTGTTCCTATAGAGCATGTCTTTCTAAAGCCAGAGCCTTGGTCAGGGACACTAATAGGAGTGTTCCTATAGAGCATGTTTTTAAAGCCAGAGCCTTGGTCAGGGAGACTGGTAGGAGTGTTCCTTTAGAGCATGTCTTTCTAAAGCCAGAGCCTTGGTCAGGGACACTGGTAGGAGTTCCTATTCCTATAGAGCATGTCTTTCTTTCTAAAGCCAGAGCCTTGGTCAGGGACACTTAGGTCCTATAGAGCATGTCTTTCTAAAGGGACACACTAGTAGGAGTGTTCCTATAGAGCATGTCTTTCTAAAGCCAGAGCCTTGGTCAGGGACACTAGTAGGAGTGTTCCTATAGAGCATGTCTTTCTAAAGCCAGAGCCTTGGTCAGGGACACTGGTAGGAGTGTTCCTTTAGAGCATGTCTTTCTAAAGCCAGAGCCTTGGTCAGGGACACTGGTAGGAGTGTTCCTATAGAGCAAGTCTTTCTTAAGCCAGAGCCTTGGTCAGGGACACTGGTAGGAGTTCCTTTAGAGCATGTCTTTCTAAAGAGAGCCTTGGTCAAGACACTTTGTTCTTAAGCCTTTCTAGAGCCTTGGTCAGGGACACTGGTAGGAGTGTTCCTATAGAGCAAGTTTTCTTAAGCCAGAGCCTTGGTCAACACCATAGTACTGGAGGAAACCCAAAGCCAGAACACAAGGAGACCATGCAAACTGTATTTGCCATTTTACAAGGAATTTCAGGTTATAACATTTTTAAAGCAGATCACATGAAATGCTAATGAAATCGGAGGGCTCCAAATTAGGTTGCTGAATAGTCACACAGGTGTAAAGTTTTTTCAAAGTACAAAAGTAGTTTGGTTGAACTTGAAGGATCCTTTACCTGAAAAACACATTTTTCCTAGTTATTGCATGTATACATCAGTCATCCCTCACTCTAACAAAATCTGAGATGTTTTAGAGTCAAAGTAGCTTCCTTCCTTTTTTTCTCATCAACTCTGGAGGAACGAAAAATGGCGATTTCATTTTGGGCATACTGATGACGTGTACCTGCGTGGAGGAGGAGTCGAGGTGTGGCTTGGGAGTCGCAAACCGCGCCCACTGTCTTCCGCAAACACGCCTAAGAAAAATATCGGAGATGACAAGAGCCACAGGTTCTGGTGAGCACAAATGCTCTGTTGTTGGCTGCCAAAATCCACATAAAAACGTTTTTAACATTCCATCGGGCGATGAATCGCAGAGGAACAAGTGGATTGCATTTATTTTTGCCGACAATGTTCTTGCAGCTCCTGCCACAAACCTACTTGTGTGCTCAGCATTTCACGTCAGACTCTTTCCCCAACTTAGGCCAGTACAAAGCTGGCTTAGCTAAAAATCTGCACTTCCAGAAAGGTATTCTTCCAACACTACGGAACCCGCCACTTTAATATTGTCTGTAAATGTCAACTTTCGCATTAGCTGACAACTTTGTTCCCCCGACTTCACTGTTATCATTACATTACCGTAAGCTATTGGATGGAGTGTGGTGCAGTTTAAAAGAAGCTTGGCAGTATACCCAATATGTAAACGCTACCCTCACAGCCCACAAGCTCGCCTAACATGCAGTATTTCCATAGCTGTAGCAGGCTCACTTTCATCTTAGGTGAAGATACACAAATCATATGAAACTAGACAACCTAAGGAATCTATAGATGCTAAAAACGCTATGCTATGATGTTGGTAAGCAGGCGAAATAATGCTCCAAACATACGCTAAATTTCTGCTAGCAAAAAGCTAACAGCTAGCTAAGTTAATATAGGCCAGCAATAACCATGCACACTCTGTTAATTTGTTGATGGATGGCTGTATATTATTGTCTTTTTATGCTGTCCAAACGCAGCGTGTTACTCTTGAGTACATGATCATGGAACTTAGATGTACTAATGTTAGCTTGCATGTGACATTTATATTCCCCGTTTTTAGGCTATTTCGCTAGTACATCTCACGCAGGGGCCAATGCATCGCACTCAGACAACAGGAGCACATCAGAGCCGCCCAGAATGGTCGATAGATTCAGCCATGATAAGGTCACAGGTTGTGTTACTATGCACGCGTTGCTATGGCTGCGCTTTCAAGCCACTCCTCCCTCCTCCCACCCTCTTCCCTCGCACCACCCCCTCCGCCCAGCCATGCCTCTATCTTCCCGCCGAGTCAAAATCTAGAAATTTTCTCGCGAGAGCAAGATTGGCTTGATAAAAAGGGCAAAATAAATATAAATGTTGCGTAATTTTTGCGAATTACCACAAAACATTATGTTTTAGACCCAAATCACTTATTTTTAATGGGCGTAAATACCAGGTAACGGATCCTTTAACAAACACGACACAAAGCATGCATGACTGTCATTTGCTTTCCTCAAGAAGTTGTTGCTTTCTCAACCATGTGTCTACAGTTTCAGCTATTAGGAACTCATTCCTTACTTGAATTGGTTATTTTTTCTCTTTTTATGTGGTTTCTTCTAATTCGTGTATCACCATTTTAATTCTTCATGGCATGTGTCAATATCTGTCAAAATGTGGCTTGAGAGGGGACATTGCTTTTCTCAACATAAATGCAGCTAATTAATGCAAATTACATTCTACATTCACCGAATCATTAGAGTATGTCGTTGTTGAGTGGTATAGAGTGTATTTTAGCAGGCTTATATTTTGACTTTGACCTATCAGCAGTGACATGATATTTTTTAAATGCTTGTTCAATGTGCTCTCAGGCTGTTCTACCCTGCTAAGGCTGGCTGCTATTAGCGTAAGGAATTTATGATTAGCGACGCGTGATTTCCAATTTTCCATATCTCGGGGAGAAATTGGCTGTGCAGCATTACTCACATGCTCATTGATAATTTTGAAAATGTTTATGAATCCACTGGATATTCCATATTTGTACTGTTGCCAGGTAGCCAGCCACTGTCTGTTGAATGGTTGATTTACAATCGTGGGGTGGTTGGGTTGCACTGTTTGGCTGGTTAATGTTCTTTGGAACTTAAAGCATCAAGTTCTCTTTTACTTAGCTTTTTGGACCTTGGGGGCGGGGCAGTATACATGCATAAATAATGAATTGACTACCTTTCCCTAAATAGACATAAGAATCTAAATATTTTGCTTCCCTAGTGGCTGGACCTATTCATCTCAAGGTGACATCAGTAATCCACCCAAGTTCATTGGTCAGGGACTCAACCATGCAGAATTAGTATAATTTGCCCCTCCCACCTGAAAAAAGCTTCATGGCCACACCCATATGGTCCACGAGAAAGCGGAGTCTGTACAGATGTGCATTTAATCATATGTGCGTACATTTTTTTTTTTCTATTCAAGTTTTTTGTGGATAATTCATAACAAAGTCAATCTTGAAATGACATGAATTTTAGAGATTAAATCTGTGCTCCCTAGGACTTAAATGGGTTTCATTTTGAACTTGTGTCTCATCTGGTATTTCCTGTTTTAGATTGCAGTCTGGCTGTTACCTTTACCAGCTTTTTTATTTTTTTTTTTTTTGCGAAGGAGGAGCCCAGAATTGATGTTTTGATCAACAATGCTGGAGTCTTCCGGTGCCCTTACACTAAAACACAGGAGGGATTTGAGACACAGTTTGGGGTCAACCACCTAGGACATTTCCTCCTGACCAACCTCCTGTTAGACCTGCTGAAGAAGTCGGCCCCCAGCCGGATTGTGGTGGTCTCCTCAAAGCTATACAAGTACGGCGATATCAACTTCGAGGACCTGAACAGCGAGAAGAGCTACAACAAGGCCTTTGCTTACAGCCAGAGCAAGCTGGCCAACCTGCTGTTCACCCTGGAGCTAGCGGAGCGTCTGGGAGAGTCCGGCGTCACCGTAAACGCCCTCACGCCGGGCATGGTGCGCACCAACCTGGGCCGACACGTCCACATCCCTCTCCTGGCCAAACCCCTCTTCCACCTGGCGTCCTGGGCCTTTCTGAAGAGCCCCCTGCAGGGGGCGCAGACACCCCTGTTCCTGGCCTGCTCCCCGGAGGTGGAGGGCCTCAGCGGCAGATGCTTCGCTAACTGTGAAGAGGAGGCACTGCTGCCGAAGGCCAGGGACCAGGAGGTGGCCAGGAGGCTGTGGGAGACCAGCCGAGTCATGGTGGGGCTGGGCGAGTGACCCGAGCGCGTCCCTGAGTCAGAGACGACACCGCTGCAGTGTAACAGCTGATCACGCGTGCTGTCACACCGCACTGTCAGAGTTCACTATACGAGTGTTACTGCAGATCACGTGTGCTGTTACACTGCACTGTCAGAGTTCACTACACGAGTGTGAGAGTGCAGTGAAACGACTGGACCACAGTCCTCTGGGATCTGACGTAGGCGGCTCACTGCAGGACAGTTACAGCGACTGATTCAGGTTTATGGGGTTTAAGAAGGTGTTGGGCAATGATGGCGTATTTCTGAGTCATGAAGGATGTGTGTTCGCATAGTAATTTACATACAAATTATTACCCCGCCCCACCCAAAGGGTGAGGGAAGGGGTATTGTTTTTGGTTCGGTTTGTTTCTGTGTTTGTGTGTTTGTGCGTTTGTTTCTGTGTTTGTTTGTTAACACTTTAGCAGCAAAACTAATGGGCGCATTCACCCCAAATTCGGTTTAGGGATTGCCACTGACCCAGAACAGATCCTTATTGGATTTCGTACAAGTAGGTGAAAGTATGTGCGAGGGGCGGGGTTTGTTGTGCCTGGCCCCACTTGTTCATGATTATTTTTATTCATATGTTGATGTGACGCACGTGAAAATTACCGCTGGATGGTGCCGTTAATTGTGGAGACTGTAAATGGTGTGTGTTATTTTATATATGTGTGTGTGTGTGTGTGTGTGTGTGTGTGTGTGTGTGTGTGTGTGTGTGTGATGGATTGGCGACCTGTTCAGGGTGTGTCCCTGCCTCTTGCCCAATGCATGCTGGGATACGCTCTGTTCTTCCTGCAGCAGAATGAGGAATCAGTAGGATAGCTATTGGATGGTCAGCTGGATGCACAGTCATGTCCATTTTCTAAAAAACACCTCTTTTCATATTTTGCACAACTGGTGGTCCTCTGTAATAGTGTGGTTTCTGAGGTAAGTTCCTGTGTTCATGTGAGGGTTGTGAAGTGTACTGGTGTAAATGTAACTGAACTGAATTACTGCAGATGTTTATTCTTCTGGATTAAAAGACTGTAAGATATCATATGTAAGTAGTTCTGCTGAAAGGCATCTTTTAATAAAGTGAGCGGCGTAATGATTATAAAGGAAGACCCTTCCGAAATGTGAAATTTCTGCATTTTTACGATCAAAGAAGCTCATGCCGGTTCCTACGGGTGCTGGAAATACTTGGAAACATTTGAATTGTGATGTGATGTTATCAAGGTCAAGAAAGTGCTTGGATTTTGAATAAAGTCCATGAAACTGCCAGATATTGTAATTTTAATTGCATTTTTTTCATAATAAATCACTATCCATCTATCTGATGAATATGTGTGTAATTCACCACAGCAGTTGGAGAAAAGCTTGAGAAGTGCTTGAGTTTGACTTTCTAAGGGTGTGTGAACCCCTGTTATGTTATTCGTGACTGATACGTCCGTCATGACAAACCTCTAACCTCACCTGATGGACGCCAACATCACTGCAGAGAAACCTATCGGGACTGCAGGCATTTGTGTGGATCTGACATGTCCTGTTTTATACATTGATTGACTGATGTAAAACCAATGAATAAATGCCTGTGAAAATTAGAGTATTTTTAGTGAAATAACGGTGCGTGTCAGAGTCTGCGGACAGACCTTAAAATGGTAGGCGAGTAGTCGATTCACATAGTCAACGTGTCAATGTGGGACTTGAGAGACTTTGTCAAGGGCCGAATCATTATGGACAGATGAGGGGGTCACAGCGTCTCCGGGGCGGCAGGACTTCTGGGTCCAGTCAGCAGACGTGAGGACATACTGACAGGGGTCCAGAGAGGGACAAACCATGAACCAGCGACAGGGATTTTGGCGCCCAAGGCTCATCGATGGACGAGGGCAATGAAGGCTATCCCGTCTGGTCCAAACCAACAGAAGGGCGACCAGCACAAGTAAGAATTTCAATAATGTTTGCATAAGGGATGCGTCACAACACGAGTGCGTCATACCCTGCTGTGTATTACACTATTTAGCTTGCAGACCAGTGACAGTGGCCACTCTAACCCCGCTCCGCCTATAAAAGCGCCCCCCAGTATGGGCACCTGAGCTTCAGAACTGGACCTTGGAGCTGTTGAAGAAGGTCCAGTGAGTCCCATTTTCTCTTACATCATGTGCATTAGCCAGGTACATGTGTATCATTTCCCTGGGAAGAGATGGCATCAGGATGCATTGTGGGGAGCAGACGAGGTGGTGGAGGGTGTGTGATTCTCTGGGAAATGTTCTGCTGGGAAACCCTGGATCCGGGAATTCAAGCCACATCAGGTTGATGGAGCTGTTTTGGCAGCACAAGGGGGACCTTCACTATATCAGGCAGGTGGTTTTAATGTTGTCCTTCGAAAGGAATGTATAAGCTTGATTTACTCTTAGCTTGCCATTTTTCTCAGGGTTCGTCTGTTATAACGAAGAGCAAAAAAAAATATATATATATATATATAGATATAGATATATATATATCTTCTGTTAAAATTCAAGGACAATGATTATGGAGTACACTAAATATTTTAAGTGATTTTTACAGTGGGTGGACTTTGTGGAAAAAAATTCATGTAAAAGATTGTCCACCAGGGAGCAGTAAACTCTTCTTTAAAAGGAATTTGCCCTGATGATATTTTGACTTCGTGTTTCATATTTCAGTCTTTTGACTCCCATTACGCTGAATGAATTAGGGTATAGAATGCATTACATGGACTGTGTACGACTGTATGTTTCATTGTCCTCTGATGTGTCATAGCTGCCTTAAAATGGTAAATTTACATAATTCGCATGATCCCATTTTATTTTGACGGTTCTGAAGAATATGAGTGCCAGTGTAATCCCATTTCACCGAGTCCCAGGATCTTCAGGTTTCAGATTATGAGCTCTGTGTGCTTGACTCTCGATGAGTCGACACTGGTCATTCAGTGGTGGGTTTCACTTCAAAGATGGTTCTGCAACGTCCAGCACAGTAGAAGGCTTAAACCAGTGGTCTCCATCCCTGTTCCAGGAGAGCTTCTATCTTGAAGGTTTTCTCTCCAGCCACAGCAAAGCATAGCTCACTTCCAGGTGGAAATTTTGATGAGCTGCCAATTAGCCTGATCAGGTGTGCTGAACTAGTGTTGGAGTAAGAACCTTCCGGATGGTAGCTCTGCTGGGGTATGTACACGAACAAAGGGTCTCGTGAGGGAGAGACTCCTGAGTTTTGAACGACTCTCGAGTTCTTGCAAGTTTTCCAACATGGCTGCCAACTAAGGTTTGCGTCAAATTCCGATGAACAAGCTGTGCAAAAGTGTGGATAACAATGTCAACAATACCGTTCGCCATCTTGACCAGCAAGGTGAGACTATTCGCAGTTGTTCTTGCTCGTCTTCGCAAGACCAAACGTAGTTTAATCATTCAAGAGGTAAGAACTCGCGGGCCCTTGCTCGCCACCTTGATCTTGAGCATGCCCCAGGAACAGGGTTGGGCAGCCCTGCTCTAGCTGTTGATGTACTTTGTTAGGGTTGGAGTGAAACCCCACAGGATGGTAGATCTCCAGGAACAGGGTTGGAGACCACTGGATTAAAAGGTTTTATGAAACCTGATTAGAATCTGTCTCTTCCGGCCCACAGTAATGCGGTAATTGGAAAGGACAGCCCTCACTATGTAAAACCAAAAAGTGGGCAGAGGAATCTTCTGAGGGGTCACCTCCAACGCCAGCGGACATCCAACAGCACAAGGGCAGTGCTGCGGTGGCCAGGCCTGATGGGATAAGAATCACATTGCCGCTTGTGTTCTGCAAAGCTCTGCCTAATCCGTTAGCGAGTTGCGATGAGGCAGCATCGGCTCAGCCGCGGTCCAGCACTATCGTCACTGTCCCAGGGGCGCTCAGACTCCATTACAATTTGGCCTGATTCCAAAGCCGGCAGCTTACAGTAAGTGACTGTAAATGGCGAGAAAACGGCTGTGGCTTTTTAGCGAGGAGACGGAGGAGTATGAGGAAAACGAATAATGTCTGAGGCAAAATGCACTCCCTCAGCAGGGTAATCACTGATTCACCCATTACATTAGCAGAGCACTGCAAACCACATACTCTGCTCTCTCACGGCGGGCAACGGTCGGATTTTGCCTTTATAAGAAAGGACAAGGTCCATATCGCACCCGTCTACCGCAGATTTTTATTTCATTTGTCCTAAATTTAGCCAGGAGAGGTCCCATCGAGATACAAAATCTCTCCTTCCAGGGAGTCCTGGTCATGATGGATGAAGTGATGATGTTATTCTTGGAGACTATATAAATATATATATATATATATATATATATATCTTGGCCACTTTTGCATACTTTTCTGTACTGTTGCATGGAATTGAATGGTCTTGGCCGGGTGGTGGGCATCGTAACTCGCGCTGTATTTGCAAAAGAAGTATTTGTATCGTCGACCATTAATCATAATTTCATAAAGGTCAAATCTGAGATGGTGCCAATTCCGCCCAATGAACTCTGACACTTAATACTTGGAGTCAGCTGTGCTGCCTGATGGTGTGGGTCATCAACATTCACGAAGCACCAAGGGATTCTGGGAATTGGAGTCAAGACCACTATTTGCATGCTGTCCAAAATGATCTCCAGTGTCCTCAAGGCTGTTCGAGGTTTATTATTAAGAATAATTAAAATTCTGCTTCCACATATAGCAACAAGAGCAGAAGTAGTAATAATAATAATAATAATAATAATAATGAAGGGTTACGATAGCCCTTTTCTTGTGGAACACCTGACGTCTCCATCTTCGCAGGACTCTGGTCTTTCTTATGAGAACATGAAATATGCTGCAGGGCTACACTGAGTCATATAACTCCTCCATTTCCTCAAGTGCACTGCCAGCACAAACCTTTCCTTTTTTTTAATCTGCCACTGAGTACTGATGATTGTTTATTACACTGTAACTGTTCTGTAATTTTAATCTGTATTTGTGCATTCCTATGGGATTACATTTATTGACATATAATTATTTATTAAGCAATATACTTATGCATAATACCTGTCTAAAGTCTGGACACACTATACTCGTGCTATAGTACACTGTTTTTTAATAAATAGCAAATGTTCTAACTTCTTTAAGGCATATCTCCGAGTGCTCATCAGTTTAGAGGGCATGGTCATTTGGTGGAAAGAAAAATTTGCTGTTTGGGATGTTTTACACGTTCTTGACAGACGAGTTGACGCAACCTCAAATCCATCACTCAGGAAATAAATATGTCCCAGAAGACGATAGGCTGACAGGTGTAAGGAAAGAGGTTGTGCGAATTAAAAATGGTGGGATTTGGCAGTGTTTCAAACACAGTCTCTAGTTGAGCTGAGACTAACTCCTCATGAGGACTGATTTCCCTGAGACAGCTGATTAATTCTGTGGGGGGAAACTGCCGTCGTGTTTTAATGCTGTAATGCAATGGCTTGAGAAAAACACACACACACACACATTTTTTACTATTCACTCACGTCCAAATGGAGGTAAATTGCTGGTTATGCAAATTATCATACAAATCATGGTCAGGTGGCAGTTTGCATAGCATTGCTCAGTCATGGATGCAAACAGCAGTGCCATTCATGATGACTGGCCGATGGACCTGCACTCGCTGACCTTTTTGCCCTTTGTCTTGTCATCTCAGTACCTGCATACAAACTCCTTCATGAACACACACACACACTCTTACATGCCCGTAAATATGAAGACCACGATGGAAAAATGATCAGTCACATTTTCACATTGGGGAGAGATGATGAATTAAAAATTCAAAATGATCTTAGAAACAAAGCACTGAAAAAATATGCAAAAAATATAATAATGATATATTATGTATCATTATAAATATAATAATAATAAATAAAATATACAAAAACGCTAAATTTGGACTCTGATCGTTTTTTCCTTTGTGGTCTTCATATTTGTATGGACAGACACACACGTAAATGGACACACACTCACAAATGCGAGCATACACAAATTCATACTCACACAGACACGAGATGCCAAAAAGGACACAAAGTTTGTGTCTAATATGTGTGAAGTAACACAGCAACCATCGGGGTCTTTGCTAAGGACCGTGAGCAGTAGAATCGGGTGTGTAAGTGCCTGGTTGGAATGAAAGCTGCACCCACACCATCCCTTTCTGAATGAAGTTTGTCACCCCTGCTAAAGTTTGTCCAACTCTCTGTCCTATTCAGGGGGGAGAGCAGATCATTCATTCTCTTAGGATGATTTGTGCTGGTCGAGTCAGGCAGCAATCGCAGCAGCTATAAACCAGCATACCTCCCAATTCCAAATGCCAGGCTTTCAGCAGAGTGATACTGAGGCAGCATTAACCTCGCAAGTCAGGATAAGGCAATCAAACACACTTCAATCTCATGAGTTTATTTATTCAAAGAATCAGTCAGTCCACGCACTCGTGGTAACATTTTACGGAATAACATTCTTGCACATCTCTAACATCTGTCATTCCACAGTCATTCAAATTAATTCTGCCAGCCTGGCCTGTCAATTTGGGTCGACATTATATTGACTTTATTTCCGACCCAGACTGTCGTTGATGCAAGAGGACACTGATCAATACACAGATAATTACAGCCCCGACGAACATAGCTCAGCCATATTCTCCCAAAGTTTACACCATATTTTAACACTACACTTTGCTCTGAACACAGTTATAGTCTCGACTTCTTCACGCCGAGCTATGACCTGTTTTAAGTCTTCACCATGAAATCAATCATATGACAAAACTACGGTGCAGTTTATTTGGGGTTGCTGTATGATATTAAACAGCGGTTAAGTGCCTTACAAAAGTACTCACATCTGGCCGTTTCCACACAGTGTACCTCACACCATATAATATAATTTACTTGGAAATTAATGTCTAACCACTGCACATTTCTCCACATTCTTGACTTTACACGATGCATTCTAATTTTAAATACAGATATATGCTGTAGATACATGAAATAAATGTAGTTAGCCAGAACTTAAACTTCTACAGGTATGAACAGTGTACATATTTTAATTATTTCTGCCAGTGACTTGCAAGTCTTCAGAAAATATGCCTCAGAAATGCCTCTCAATATCAGAAAGTATTTGACCACTGGGGTATGCAGCTTGCAAAAATTATAGGTATGTGGATTATCTTGAAAAAGGCATTGATAGTAAGAGGACAACTTCACAAAGACGAATGTGCATCTCTCACTAACATGCTGAAATGGAAGTACAGGCGCAAAGTAAACATCAATCCCAGTTAATTTTTCCAACCACTGGGATTTGCTGGGATATTAAGCACAATTCCTGAGCTTAGAACACACACTGTAGAGCTTATGATTGACACCAGCAGGCTGTCACATTAATGGATGGATGACACACTCGACAGGACACATGATTTTTGACCCCAGGAATTTGCATCACTGAAAACGTTAACTAATCAATGAGTCAATTTTTTTTCTCTTCCCTAAATGCAGCATCACAGCTGCTACAATCCTAATACACAGTGCTCAATCCCTTCTGTCATCAGGGTGGTGCCTGCATTATAATACTGGAATACTTCTCACCTGCTAAGACTGGTTCAGCTTCGTAGGACTGGGTGGGAAATTAATTGACCCCAAAGTAGAGGCAAAGTCTTACTGGGAACACTATAGTAGTTTCCTCAACATATAAAACAGAGCTGAAATGTACCTTTTAACAGAACACTAACCAAAAGCACAAAGCTAAATGTGTTTTGAACATGTGAACACACGTTTGAAAACATTTGTTGCCTTTTAACACCAAATTTTAATTTTTTTTTTTTTTACCTAGTTTTAATTTTATTTTTATATACTTGGAGCAGAAATGTCATAGGTAATTTCCGCGAAAACTTGTCCCTACTTATTCGGACAGACAGATGGACAGACGAGCTCCACTGCAGTTCCCCCCCTCCACTTTGATGACTTGAGTTGCATTTACTACCGGTTAATGAACTCCAGACCACACCTAAAATAGTAGTTAATGATATTCATTGAATTGAATAAGCATGGGAATTTGTACTGATGAAGGACAGAACAGAGTTCAGTAGGTGGAGACCAGGATAGGCTAACAGGAAGCCCCAGGCGAGGAGACTCAGGGTGGGGGTTGCATCTCTTCTTGGAGTCATAAAGGCTCTTTCACGTCCCCTGGGGCTCCTGTAGAGTGACGGGGTGAGAGATTAATAAAAGGGAACCGGGGGAGGGACGTCGAAAGAGACAGACGAGGATTGCAGAATGAAGGCGGTATAAATAAGCTGGTTGGATAGGACGTGGATGAATGGAGTGAAGTTTTTTAAGCATGGTCTGGTTCACTAACCTACGTTTAGAAATCCATTTAATGTACCTCACAGTATCTGTGGCAGCACGGTGTCGGCTAAAATCTTCTGCAATACGCACAAACGACGGCTTCTCCTGAAGTAAAATCCAGCTTGTATCCTCCAGTCAGGTTTAAACTTTCCCTCGGCATAACAAATCAATGCGCTACTGAAGGTGATTCTCTCAACTACTGGGAATGTGCCCTGCTTGTTAACAGCTACATGAATCGACTCATGCATACACAAGGAAAACACGTCATTTGCACCACGTATTAGCGCATTAATACTTGATGACAAAAGTGTCAACTGAGCGATTTTAGAGAAGAGTAATGGGCAGCTGGTGCTAGATGATTGTCCAGGTTCTGTGATGCCAGGGAACCACTAGACACCCAGTCCATGAGCTCTGTGCCTTCCCAGGCCAAATACAGGCCTGCATATCATTTCCAGTCCAATTCACTGCGGAGGTTATTCCACAATATCAAGCAAGACACATCAAATTATGACCCAGAGAAATTCATGGAGCAGCCAAATGATTGCTGCTTTGCCAACAGTGTGTAGGCTGTGAAACTACAAAACCACAAATCACACCAGCGAGAAGAAACGAATCACCATTAAAAAAAGTTGTCTTCTTACCTTGTTGCAAATGAACTCATAATTGAGGAAAGCGATTACACATGAAGGATTGTACATTTTACTAACACTGTTTTTATGGTTCTCCACATTCGTACGCAATCTTAGTCCTATGTTTGATTGTGTTCTTGTAAGGTTATTGCATGAGCACGTATACAGTATCATTACAGAACCAGACCATTTTTTTAATTGTACAAAAACAAAACACAATTGTTATCAATTTATGACTTTCATTGTATTTTTCCAACACAAGCTGAGTAATACTGAGAGCACAAGCAGAGCCACAGCCCAGACCAAACGGTGTTTGGACCCAAGAGTCCAAAGCTAATCAGGACAAATGGTTGCAGTGAAAAGGCACTGTAATGGTAAGTCGAAGAGCCACTTTCTGTCAGAACTGTGTCAAAACGCAATGCATCTCCACAGAGTCGAATTACTCCCAGCTTCTCAGTTCTAGTGTCAGGTTTCCTCCGTGGATCTGCAGTCGCAGTGTCCCTGCTGGGCAATCGCACTTCAGAAACAAACAGATGTTAGAAATTGACGAATTTGCGTCTTTGCATTGACTTTGAATGTAATCTGTCGTGTGAAAAATTCGTTTCGTGTCCGGTGTGAAAACAGGTTGACCGTCCTATGGCAGACCTTTCACGGCTTAACATCCTTCATTTTCATTACAGTTCCCACAGACCTCAAGCCGATGCACAGGAAAGTGCAAATGAGCTCATGCAAGTGTCTGCATACACTCAAAAAAATGAAATGTTAGATTTACTTAATAATGTTATGTCAACTGGTTCCACGCAATTGCTTTGCGTAACCATTACTTCTAACATTTTTGGCCAGTTTAATTAGTTGCATTGAGTGGAATGTACTTAACTCAGTTTTGTGGAACCAGTTGACATAACATTATTAAGTAAATCTAACATTTCATCACGTTTCATTTTTTTTGAGTGTACGGTCAGAGCACAAACTGGATATATTGAGCAAATAGTAGGCTTTAATCAAGGAAGGACCTACTTTGCTTCAACACAAAAATACAATCTATAAGCTGATAACAGATGACTACATATAAGCAAGATTTCCGCAGCTGTACTAAACAGGATTAAATCATAACATTGACAAAGTCATTTTTCACATGCCGACTGGACTTTCGGCATTGATTGCAATGGTTAAATTAATCTTTTATTGACCATATCACACTAAAATATCATTTTAGTTTTAAAGCTGTCCTTTAAAATGAGAAGCGTCGAGTGGATATCATTGCAAGCACTGAGGAGATACTGAATAATAAAGAAACATAATGTTTGAGGACTGTATGGTTTATTGAGTATTTGTCAATATTTCACAATGTGTTATTGGGTATATATCAGTATCTCAGCATCCTCATGCATGCACTCATGCACTTCAAATATGCTTTTAAATTTGACAGGAGAAGCATCGCAATGCGCCATAAAATTGTCTGCCATTTTCCGCATTGCACCAATTTGCATAAACTCCCGCAAATTGTTTGCATACCATGTAATGCAGCTGCACTGGCTTTGAAGTACAGTACATAAATATTTAATCAATTGCCTTCACTAAGTGGTCCATTTTGGATGATTTATTTTCAAACAAACCTTGTCTTGACAATCGAAATGAGCTAAGCCAAGGTAAAAAAAAAAAAAAAAATCACAATGCTCGTGCACTCATATAATGCCAGTCCAGGAAGCCGTTAATATTCATAAAGGATTTTTCAGTGTGCATATACTTATGAGTAGGCTAAACACTTTATATAAGAAATGATCAGTCAAAGTCAATTTCAATTTTGTGTAATGTCGCCACCCAGAGATACACTGCCCGGCCAAAAAAAAAGTTGCACACTCAAATATTTAGTTGGAACCCCTGTAGCTTTGATTACAGTGCATATTCGTCTTGTCATTGTTTTGACAACTATATGCAATGCCAGAACATTTATTTTCGATCAGAAATGCCATAATTTTAGGCTGAGATCTTGTCTTCTCAACATAATGGTTGAACCACTCGGTGGTCTTTCTTGGTCTTGGTCTTTCCCAATAACTTTTAATGTGTTTAAGGTCAGGACTTTGTGGTGGCAAATTTGTTTGTGAAAATGATTCCTCATACTTGTTTTTCTCATTCATGGTTTTCTTTGCTAAATACAGGCCAATAACTTGCCCGTTCTGAAATACTGTAACATCTTTTCCACCATCAGGGGATGTGTCTTCCGAAATGATTTTTTTAGAAATGAGTAGCGACGCGCTTCATCAGTCAGGGTTAAAATGATTATTGCCAGCTGAAACATATTAATAACCGCAATAATGATCCAATTATAGAATTTGTTCATTAATTTCCAAACGGTGACCTTTTTTTGGCCGGGCAGTGTATTTTAAACCATCAAATGGAAGACACCTTTAGCTATAATGTACCCAGGATGGGTTGTTGCTGTAAACAAGATACAAATTCATGAAGAAATATGGCAATACCTCGACCTTGACAGGTGTTCTTCTTAGGCAATGATGGACTGATGGAGGCTCAAGGCTAAAGTTAACTTCTCAAACTGCATCTACTGGCCCCAGCAGCTTATGAGCTAATGTGCATGACCCTCAGCTGAAGTTCCTATGGCTGGAACATGAGACCCATCCACTTTGGCATCACTGAAACTGAAGGAATTCATCTTCCCATCATATACGTCTCCAATATCAAAGTAAAGAGACTGACTTTCACTGTCACACAGATCCCCATAAATAACTTTTTTGTTCTGGTAGAACTGGAAGAACTTATTGAATATTATGCTGATGGGCAAGGCTACTACCAGTAGACCAGAGATGATGCAAAGACTTGCAACCAGTTTCCCCGCTGGCGTCACTGGACAAGCGTCGCCATACCCCACTGTGGTCATGCTGATGGTCGCCCACCACCAGCCTGCAGGAATGGACTGCAGCTGTGACACTTCCTGCTCCCTCTCCAGGAAGTGCATGAGGACAGAGAAGATGCAGATCCCTACAGACAGGAAGAGGACCAGCATCCCCACCTCCTGGTAGCTATGTCGGAGGGTGGTGCCCAGCGCACGTAGCCCCACCGAGTGCCGAGCGAGTTTGAGGACGCGGAAAATCCGCATCAGCCGCAAGATCTGGACCACCTTCCCCACGTTCTCCAGGTCATCAGTATCCTTGTCCTCTGTCTCAAACATCAGTGTGGCGTAGAAGGGAAGGATGGAGAAGAAGTCGATGATGTTCAAAGGGCTCACCAGGAACTTCCGCAGACGCGGGGTGGCGGCGAGCCTGATAGAGAACTCCGCTGAGAAGAAGATGATGCAGACCATCTCGATGGTGGCCAGCACAGGGTCCTCGAAATACCGGTCGCTGCCCTCAACCTCATGGAACTCAGGCATGCTGTGGATGCACATGGCCACAATGGAGGTAAGAACTATGCCTAGCGAAGCAAAAGTGACGGCCTTTGAGAGGCGGGAGTGACCAGGGTCTTCCATCGTCAGCCAGACATTCCTCCGCAGCTCTAAGCACCAGGTGCCTTCAAAGTCCTCCAGGTCTTTATCTTGGACCGACATCTCTTCGAGAGACGAGCCCAAACTCAGCGGCTGCTCTTCGCTCAGGTCGCAGTCTCCATCCTCCATGTTCTCCTTGCGTTCAAGGAAGCGGTGTCCACAGCAGGGCCCCAGGTCATGTGCCATAATCCCCCAGTACTCGATCTCTTGGCTGAAGGAGAAGACGCAGAGATCCTCCATCAAGTGAATCCGACCCGTTCGATAGAAGCTGAGGACGCAGCGAAAGACTGTGGGGTTCCTGTCGAAGTAGTACTCCCCGTCAGCCGCGCAGTAGTCGTCACAGAGCTCCAAAATGGCCGCCTCAGACTGGCAGCGGAGCAGCCGACCCAGCCGGGTCTGTGGAAACCGCAGCAGAGTGCCATGGCACACCTTCTGCCTGAACCCACCCACATTCAAGCTGATGAGGTCTTCCTCAGTCCCACGTCTGTGGAGGACCTGCCCAGACACCATTGCAGTGTTGATGCGCCCAAGAGTAAAGGAGTTTGAGCTGCCAGTAGCGTGCCTGCTCAGAGAATCACCTACAATAACAAGAAGGTAACTCAAGTCAATACATTTAAGGTATTAGGGCGCGTCTGAAAGCAGGAATCACAGCTTGCGATGCAGCTTTTTAATTCTGCTATTGCAGTTTCAGCTGAATACAATGAACAAGCATGGCCATCCTTACTTAATATTTTAGAGCAGTGGTTCCCAAACTCGGCCCTGGCGCCTCCTGTGTATGCTGGTGTTTCTTCCCTACCACGATTGTAATCATTGGATTTTTACAATCTGATAATTTGTCTCAGGTAATAATTATTTTGAGAGAACTCTAGACACCTGTGTTCAGTAACCTAATTTAGAGCTTACTGATTTTCTCAAAATCTAATTTGTTCCTTTTAATAATATTGTTACCTTAAATTGCTTGGAACATAAAAAATAAACACAATATGTTCAAGGGTCTTTGATTCTTCATGGCACACGTGGATACTTCTGTCAAAAAGTGGCAGGAAAAAACTGCTTGAAAAAGGAACTGCAGAAAATTAGGACAAATTAAGTTACAGCAATACAATCCTATGATTGCAATGTCATTGGAGCAAATGCCAGCTCATACACTGAGGGCACCAGGACAGATTTTGAGAACCACTGTCTCAGAGGACTCCTCCTTGCCAATACGTAATCTACATGTAATAAATCTTCATCTTCAACATGTTTTTGCAAATAAAACTGACCCAGCTTTAATGCAGAAGCATAGTAAAACAGAATCATTGCTGCAGAGAAAATATACTATGCCCTCATTCGGCACTGGCAAATTCCTCTCTGGATTAGCACTATGTTTATCAACACAGATCTCTTTAGTACACGCCTAGACTAAGCCAAAATGCTCATACTTTTGATTCAACTGTATATCTCGCAATTAGATAAATTGTGTCTTATCCTCCGCATTGTGATTTTTTTTTAGCACTGGCTCCAGTCAAAAGGTGTGCACACTGTTATCCATTATCATCCATTATCACTTATCATTATCATTGTTATCCATTATCACAGGCTTCCATAATCATAAGAAGATGGGATTGTATCACTATAGAGGGAGAAAGACGCCCAGCACCAAAAAAAAAACATTATGCTTTAACTGCAGGACACACAAGAGCAATTGTGTTCAGTCACTTGTATGATGGACTGATTTTGCCAATGTACCCACAAAAACTGCTCAACAGTAATCCGTCTGATACGATGTACATCTCGCCTGCGCTTCTGCTCATTAGTTGTTTTCTCGCATTGAATGTACACAAACAATTCATTAATAAACACAACTTTATATACACACACACACACACATTAATAAGAATGTCCAGGTAAAGAAGCATTACGGCGCAAATGAAAGACACGTCAAAACTGAACTGACTGTTGAGCGTTTCAACATGCTGCTCTCATTGGGACGCTATATCCTAGGCATT
Organism: Gymnothorax javanicus; assembly: GCA_029692085.1. Taxonomy (NCBI): domain Eukaryota; kingdom Metazoa; phylum Chordata; class Actinopteri; order Anguilliformes; family Muraenidae; genus Gymnothorax; species Gymnothorax javanicus. Next base: position 2,169,254 of record CM056198.1, read on the forward strand.
ATCACTCACAACTTAAGTTACTTGCCTGTAATTACCGCCAAGACGACAATACGGCAGTCATTTCAAAGTACACGCTCTAACTGAGACGGTAGCACGTGTAGCAACAAAATTTACATCGACACGGATTCACCATCACAGAAATGGAACGGCTGTAGAGTAGGCAATGCAAAAATCACGTCCACCTGATCATATTGGATTCCTCATTTTCGTTTGAAGGCACCCGAACATGTAAGGATCCTCACATAAAAGCTCCCTGAGGAAAGGCAACTCTCCGGGACCAAGTGTTCCTTAGTCTTGCGATCCCCGTGTCCCGCGAGTGAGCAACAACGAACTCCCACACCCACGCCGTTCACTGGTATTGAGCAGGACACCATTTGCTCATTGGCTTGGGCATGGACGTCCCTTCCGGAGGGCATTTCACTCATAGACTGTATAATGGTTACACTGCGCTTTCGAAAAACATTAAATATGATTTCAGAAAGGGCTCATTATGCGATGAGAAGTTGCTTTGAGGAAATTAAAATGATCAGAAATTCATTTTTGTAGGATAACTGACAGATACCATGTTAAATGTGGAATAAACAGATCTATCTCTGAAAAGGCTAAATTAAGGCGAATTATCCGTTTTCCTTGAATGAAAAATAGGCTATATCTTCACTGAGGGTAGCTATACTCCCTTGACAGGCAGGTACAGCACATTCAACAGTGTTAGCGTGATTGTTCTACAAACGAGATTTCAAAACATTGTCCACAATAAGATAATTTGACTTTTGACAAATCTCAACATTCCAAATAGTCCTAAACCCAGATATTGTGGTGTACTGGAATGTTTCGAGGAAACCGACGGCTACCTCAAAAATTATGTAAGCCGGCTTAATGATGGTCCATGTATCATGCGTTCATTCAGTTATTCAAATTCATCTGGCGAAAACGGGGGAACGAATCAACATTTTATTTTCCTGTCTGCACCAAAAATACAAAAAGATATTTATTTTCCTGTTTCCGCTCGAAAGGGAAAACATCATGAATTATCATCATCATTGTTATCCATTTTCACTGGCTTACATTATCATTAAAGGATAAGATACACTTTATTGAGCCCGTGGGGTAATTTGTCCTCTGCATTTGACCCATCCTATAGTTAGGAGCAGTGGGCAGCCACAGAGCAGCACCCGGGGACCAACTCCAGTTCTAAAGCCAGTTCCTTGGTCAGGGGTTCTGGTTGGAGTGTTCCTATGATGCATGTTTTTGTGGGTGGGGGAAACCAGAGTACCCGGAGACAACCCACGCGAACACGGGGAAAACATGCGAACTCCACATAGAAAGGCCCCAGGCCGGGATCGAATCCACGACCTTCTTGCTGTGAGGTTACAGTGCGAACCACTATGTCACCGTGAGATTGTTTCACAACAGTCTAAGGGAGAAAGACGCCGATGCACCAAGAAAATATAATGCTTTAACTGCAGGACACTAAAGGGCAATTGTGCTCAATCACTTATGACTTTTGATTTCTTTGTATGTGTGGATTTCTTGGGTTGTTACCGACATCTAGTGAAATTTTCATGTCAATAGCCCCATTAGAAATATATTTACTAAGAAAAATGTTGACGCGTTCAATACTTATTTTCCCCGCTGCACGTCAGTAACGAGCTAACAAGTGCGGCTATAGAATCGACATGGACTTGATCTGAAACCATGGACTTGCCTTCTTCATCGGCGGCATAGCTAAAAGCTTGCTAATAAGTGACAGGATCATACTGATTTGCTTACAAAATAAGTCTGATCAGTAAATCGAATGAATGCAACATTGTACGAAACGTTTACAGTGGTAAAAACAAAAAACATTGGCTAGTGTCGGCACTGGCATGGGCTATATGGCTCATACAGGCCAACAGCCGGGTGTGACCGTTCATTAAGCTATAGTCCAGGGGTTCCCAAACTCGGTCCTGGGACCTCCCTGTGTATGCTGGTTTTTGCTCCACCCTGGTTTGCTATCACAGGATTTTAACAAGCTGTTAATTTGTCTTAATTAGGTGCATTTTTGTTCAGAGCAGCAATTTATCCTCTCTTGACAAACATTATTTTCACAGATATGCATACAAACAGTGAGGAATAAATTCTGCATCCACATTACAATTAACAACTGCATAAAAAGAGGGAAAAAATGTACCCAATCAAAGGAAAAAAATCAATGGATTCCTAATTGGTGAAACTGTGGGCACATGGTTGCAAAAACTAACAATTTACTAAACAAGCAAATGACAGAGTCAAACCTGTTTAATGGTATGTTTTCGTGACTGAGTGCAAGCAAATTATTTTGAAAGAACTCTAATCACCTGTCTTCAGCAACATAATTTGGAGGTTACTGATTTTCTCAGTACCTGATTTCATCTGTTTAAAAATGTTATTACTTGAAATGAAACCTGAAATGTTATTACCACACGGAAAAAAATAAATAAATAAATAAATAAATAAATAGCTTTATATGCAAGGGTCTTTTATTTGGTCTTTTATTCTTAGTGGCACAAATGGATATTTCTATTAAAATTTGGCTTAAAACAGCAAATGACATATTTAAACACAAAATGCACCCAATTTGGACAAATTAATAGCTTGTTAAAGTCCTATGATGGCAATTATGGTTGGGACAAAAACCAGCATACACAGGGAGGCCCCAGGACCGAGTTTGGGAACGCCTGCTATAGTCCAGTTAAAATCAGGTTTTCATCACTCTACTTCGGAGAAAGTGATGACGCTTTTGACGCGTCTCTGGTCTGGCATCTGAATTTAGATTTAGATCATCCAGAGTACGGACTGCGCACTAGAAACAGCCGGTAAGAAACCATTAGTCGTAGCCTATTATCCAATTAGATATCCATCTGAGACGCGCGACAACAGCCAGTTGTAAAAAAGGAATCTCTGTTACCAATTACAATGCAACAACAACCACCTGAGCGACATCTCTGCCTACATAAATCAGCGCATCCGGGGACTCGTAGTATCAAACCCGGCCACAGTGAGGCTGATAATAAGGCAGAACGGGGAAGCTTCTCGGGCGGGTTTCAGTTTATTCAGTTGGCCTTCCTGTGATTTTTCTGATTGTCTTTTTTAATTTGAGATGGATCGTTTTCTAATATTTCGGTAAGCAAGTTTCTGTCTTTTACTTACATTTCCGTTTGATGACTGTATGCTTATTACTTCAGTTACCTGACAGGACGTCGTGGTTACTGCTGCTCGCGCTTGGGATAGTGGCTCAAAAGCCTGCCAACACATCCGTTCCGGGTAATTCTGCATTTATGGTCTCAACTAGAACTAGCATAATTCAAGATGACCAGACATTACTCATTCTGGGGTGTGGTGTATTTTGTCTTAAGTTCTAGTTCATGCAGACTGCCTTGGTAACCTAATGGGAGTCATCCTGTATGATATTCTGCCCTCGGGGCAGCTGTTGGAGGTGGCTGCAGCTGGTAAGTGAATGGGGGGGGGTTTTTATAAATTTAACTCCTATGGGGGGCCCCCCCCCCCACCCCATGGCCTGCAAGAACAATATTTGTTAAAACATGCTAACCTAAGTTGAGGGCTCTTTCTAACACTTAATTGCACTAATTTCTGATCTGCAGACCGTGGTACATTTGTCCCCATCACGGAGAAACTAGCTTCCCAATGTGGTTTCCGTTGGGCTGCTGACCCTTGGGGCCATGTCAAGCTTTATGCCTCTGCCCACAACTGCTTTGCTGAGAGTTCTGTAAGGCCTTTTTCCAATGGTCCAGGAGATTTGGATCTTCAGTTGGGTCTTCTGTGACTCTTAGCTTCCTTCTCCCTAGGATGATGAGCTCTTTGACCTGACACTAAGCATTGGAGCATCTGGACCTTCCCCAGCTGCACAAATTGTGCAGAAAACCTGCCCGTACCCTGAATGGGCATCTCGTGATATCATCTGTAATGACAACTACATGGAGGTGTGGGTTTTGGCATGATACACTCGCTGCTTCTGTTCCATGGTGCAGCATGCTCATGCTTGTCTGTCTCTGCACTGGATTGCAATGTTTTACTACCTAGGTAAAATCATGGGGGGGGAGGTTTCATAATATCAACCATCTTGGTGAAATGGCTCAAGTTAAAGGGGAAGGAGTCTTGGAAAGAGACTGTTCCTGGCTTTTGTGTCAGTATCTACTTGAATACCCAAACCATTTTTAGGCAGGCATGCATGTAGCTGGCATTTCTTGACAAGTTTGACTAGCTACCCAAGACTTCACAAATGAAAGCCTCTCCCCTCTAATCTGAAGTCTGTTTGCTTATGGAGCCAGTTGGCTTGTGTAGCTGGCTTGTGGGGAAATTCCTACTTTCATCCCAGGATGAAAACAAACTGCATCTAATGTTGCTGCCCCCTCAGGTGTCTGTACGGAGGAGGATTCCCACTGTAGAAGAATTTGAGAAGGGAGATCCGGAGTCTGGGGAGGCTGATGACTGGGATGAGGTAACTTTTTTTTTACAATGATCTGTCCTTAAAGTGCCTGAAGTGATTCTTTACTGACCACCCTTTTAAAAACAGGCTGAACAACTTGTCAAGCTCTGGAAAGTGCAGTTTCACACCGGCGAAGCTGTGGCCATGACACAAGAGGAGGCTTACAACAATGGTTATTCCCTGTTCATTACCCCCTCGCGAGCTATCCTACGGAGCCCTTTGAACACACCGCTGACTACCTCACTGGATGTGAGTGAGACCTTATCGACTGAGTCTGACAATCTCGACTTGCCTTCCTGTTCTGTGCACCCAACTGTCCACTGCTGCCTACTGCATTTTGTTCATTGCACTAAACAGGTGGCAGGAGTCCCTATGCAGGTGATGCATGCTTCTACATATCTGAAGCGCAAATGGATGGTGAAGCTGCTTGATTCAGCAACTGCTTGTCCTACTGGTGAGGAGAAATTGGTCACCCAAGAATGGGGATAATGGAAGATGGTCACCACTGCTGTCCTGTTTCACAGGTGGCGTAACATTCACGGACACTACCATCACCTGGCGTCTACCTGTGCACATCTCTCCCCTGCTGTTGTCTAACCATGCTAACATTCTGGAGTACCACTTTGGGATCGACGGCAGAAGGGTTGACCCATCCATAATGGCGCAGATGAACCACACGCTGACCATAACTGATACATATTTCATTGTGGAAATGCCTATTGGATCACCTGATGGCTATTATAAGGTTTGTCCTGGCAGGTACACACTACTTGCTCCTAGACTCCATGGTGCAAAAGGAAACATGACCCCCCCCCCATCCTTTTGTTCCAGAGTGTTGCATTAGATTATCAGTACCACATTACCTATCACATTGAGCCCATGTTGGAGGTCCTGTGGAAGGAGGATGCTGAGTATGATGACACGAGATACAAGGTTCTCTATCCCATTGTCACCCCACCCATGCCAAGACCACCCCAGATCCAGGACTGTGAGTATGGCAATTGAACTTCATGCTAGTTTGCACTAAGCCTGTAAAACTGCCACCTCTTCAGGAGCCCTGATCCTTAGCCTTAAGTCAGAATTACTTCTGTCCTGCCCATAGATACTGTACCAGAGAACCGTGTGTTTGACTTCACTGTGGACAGCTTCCTCTATGATGTGCTGCTGGTTAACATCACCTTCACAACTGGTGTGATGTCTGTTGCTGAAGCAAATGCCAGGGGCTTCAATGTTTATCAGTATGCAAGATCTGATGGCCTCATGGGGTACTCCCTTCAAGTGCCTTTCTCTGATCCAGTTGTCCTCATAGAGGTATACTATCTTCTCCCTCAACTTGTGCAAAAGTTGAGGTGCTTAATCAACTAAATGTGATTTAATCTCTTCAGAACAATGACATCCATGCCACAGACTACGTTTTGCCTGTGACCTTTGGATTTGTTGTCCTGCCAGAAAATGCCCCCTTCTCTCACTCAGGGGTACTTCGAGCAACCCTACATGATGTTGGTATGTAAACAATGCATTGTACAACTTGCCCTGGCCTTTCTTGCTCCTAACTTGATGTGATTTCTAGTCTTGCCCACAGTGACTGGCACTTGTGACCTGGAGTACTTCTACGTCACCGTGACCTACGGGAGCCGAGGACATGACTTTGTCACTGTAGTAGGGGAGAGGGATCTTACACCAGAAATGGCTCAGGAGTATAAATTTACACAGAATGACACCCACTTCAGCATTGCAGTACACTACTTGGCTCAGGATGTGGTGTTTGAGGTATGGTCCTGACTCCTCAGTCCTGGTGTGATTCTACATGATCCTACAGTTGTAAACCTGTTTTCCAGATGGTTTTGGGTTCCTCACTAAGAAGCAAGTTGAACCTGTACCTGAATAGTCCAATTAAGCAGGAGTTCATCAATGACTTCTCTCTGACTTGCAGCTTTCCAATGTCAATGATTGGTATGTATTGGTCCCAGATGCCACTTGGTGGCATGACCTTAGTAATGGATTCAGGCTTGGATTTAACATGGTTCTGTCTCCACCTCCAGAATGCTTCTCAAATGGAACTATGACAGCCCTGGCTGTTAAGGTGGAATCTGTTAAAGACCTGGACATGTCACAGCTGACTCTGAAAGATTCCCGGTGCAGGCCTACCTATGTTGACCACGTATTTGCATTCTTCTCCTTTAGTGTAAACTCATGTGGAACAACCAGAAAGGTACTAGCTAGTATTAATCTTGTAGACCACGCTAGGCATTTGATGGCTAAATGCTGTTCTGTCCATCTCTCGTAGTTCATGGATAACTACATGATTTATGAAAACGAAGTTTCCTTGGAAAGTGGAAAAGTTGCCACTTCTGCTGACCAGTACCTGTAAGGACTACTACGTTTTGAGTTCTTTTTTTTTTTTTTTTTTTTTTTTCCCCCAACTAGTCCTTAACAGCGCCTTTTTTTTTTTTTTTTTTTTTTTTTTTTTTTTTTTCCTCCTCCTCCCCCCCCAGGTTAACTATTTCCTGTATCTATGGAACTAGCGCCACCTACATACTGCCATTCACCACCATGCCAAACCCTGAACCTGTTGCAGATGCAGCAATGGGGGTGTTTTCTGTCAGAATGCAGCTCGCTCTGGGTGAGTAATTCCAGCCTCAGGTTGGATGCCAAGAGGTCTTGGGTTAAAAAATCTCCCCCCCCCTTCCAGATTCATCCTATCAGATGTTTCATCTGGAGGAGCAGTACCCAGTTGTGAAGTCCTTGAGAGAACCCCTCTACTTCGAGGTGGAACTTCTACGAAGCACAGACCCACAAGTAGAGCTGTTTTTGGATAACTGCTGGGCCACTGCTCAAGAGGACAGGACTTCTGTTCCCAAGTGGGACCTCATAGTTGATGGGTGAGTTACTATGAATTGAGCTCAAGCTAACTTATCTGAACACCTGGTGCTAACATCCGCTGCCACCCCCCCCTCCCTGCAGCTGTGAGAATCTTGCTGATCCTTATGAAACTATTTTCCACCCGGTCTCCACTGATGCAAGAGTACGCTTCCACAGCCACTTCAAACGCTTTGAGGTCAAGATGTTTACATTTACAGTGGACAACGTACCACTGGGAGGACAGGTAATTGAGTGAGGTTTGTAGCAGAGGCAGTGCACTAGATGGTGTTCCCTTTGGTCACAACTACAAACTTGTCACTACTCTTAGGTCTTCGTTCATTGTGATGTTGTAATCTGCGACGCCAACAGTCCCACAGACAGCCTCTGTGGCACATCCTGTTTGAACAAGCAGCACATGAGCCCAACAAAAAGGGGTAGGCATTCATGTTTAGAAAATGGTCCTTATTAGGCTTAACTGGCTGTATAGAAGCTTGCCCTTTTAATGCCCTTGTCCTAATGTAAAATGGCTGGTAAACTTGTATTTTTCTGAACAGTCCGCAGGAGCATAAGGAACGCCCATGTGGAGCAGGTGTCGTCAGGTCAAATAGTCCTAATCTAGAAGCTCCATCTCCTAGCAAGTACTAAGGATTGAGCCAGTTCTTATTCAAACTTGTGTATAAAGTCCTAATAAAGTCTTAAACTATACTGACTGTCTCCTTGAATGTGAAGGTACTGCTGAGTACAGTTGAGGGGGTGTGGTTTAGGGTGGGGGTGTTTTTTTTTTTTTTTTTTTTTTTTTTTTTTAAATTGAACCAGGGCTATTCAACATTCTGCAAGAGCCAGTGAGTGGGCTTTCATTCCAACTAAGTACTTGCACACCCTGATTCCACTAGTCTTCGCTAAAGAGCTTGACTCTTGGGGTTTAGTGGTAAGTGCTTGACTGGAAAGCCTACACCCACACTCCCCTTTAAGACTGGGTTAGTCAACCTTACCCAGAAACCAAGCTGTCTTAAAATGGCATGGGTCCAAAAATCCCATTTACAAGTAACTGACCAATTCAGTTGCCAGATGTTTGACAACTGGCAGAAGTTTATATCCATACATGCTTCAGGTATTTGGAAAGACTGTTTGCAGTAATCTTAAGCTTTATTAGAACTGTTCTGGGTCAAGCACTAATGCAGGGCAGTACAATGCTTCTTACCATAGCAGGAGCACATGGCAGCTCAAATTGGTCTCCATTTGTCTCCCAGACCAGTACAAGCTGACAAGGATGCTAAACTACAGTGGCAAACACACTGCAACAGCCAAAAACATCTCCAGTGAAACACACTGCAAATACACAAACTGCAGAAGAATGCATCTGTCAACACATACATGCTGCAACAGCCTGAAACATTTTCCATTTGGAGAAACAGGCAGCAAAAGCGCACAATGCAAAGCCAAAAACACGCAAACCTTAAAAGCAAATGCAAGAGAAGCACTGCATTTAGATATCAACAGAACTGCTCCTAGTCAGTATGGGGAGTGCCAACTAAAACAGCTTTTACCTCTGTCCTGAGCAAGACTAGCCAGCTACCTAGCTAATGTTACTTTACTTGCTTAGCTACAAAGTTCACTAGCCTAGTTAGCTGACTTGTATTATGTTAACCCTATAATACAGACATTTATAGGGAAAAATATGACCCAGTAATAGAAGGGTATCCAGATCCACTGTTAGGGTTTTTGTGACATACACTGAACAGAACTTCTAATTCCAGGAGTATCATAGCTTATGCAGCCAAAAATCAGCACCCCTCCAGAACTCAACACTTGAAATTTCAAATATGCTCAATCTATAGCATCCCTTGACATAAGTTGTGTAAATATTTACCTTGGACTGCTGAACTTCACTGCCAAAGTCCAAGGAAATTCATGAATTCACATGGGAGCTACTACCTTGAAGTGAGTGACTAGGGGAGAGACTACTCCTGTAATCTCACTTCTTTCTTCCTTCCAGGTGGCAGCACTGTATCAGATATGATACAGTGAGCAGTCGTGGTTGTGTTACATCTTACCAGGTGGGCATGGTCCTGCAAATTTGGTGTATCATATATGATACAGGGGGCATTATAGGGTTAATGCTTGCAGTTCAGCTCTAGCAAGTGAGATGGCAAGGGTGGTGTTTTTTTTTTTTTTTTTTTTTTTTTTATAGTCATTTTCTATTGATGTCCATGCACCAAACTGTTGGCCAGCTAGGCTAGCAAACTTGCTAGCTAAAGAAGCAAATTAACAGTAGCTAGCCAGAAAGCCTTAGCAGGCTACTCCTGCTCAGGACAGAAGTAAAAGCTGCTATAGTTGGCGCTCCCCATAGCGACTAGGAGCACTATTGTTATCATCTAAATGCAGCACTTTTCTCTTGCTTTTGCGGTTTGCGTGTTTTTGAATTTGCATCATTTGTTTTTGCAGCGCATTTCTCCGAATGGGGATTTTTTTTTTGGCCGCTGCAGTGAATTTGCCCGTCGGCCACCATACTAAACAGCTCCAAAAGGCATTTTAAATATTCTCACTACGCAGGCTCCTCCCTGTGAGGACGGGAGCAGAAAATGACAAATCCTTTAGTTCCAGTAGGTGACCTCTGACCTCCTAGGATTCACAGGTTTCCTTGCTCTTGGCTCTTCCAGAGGGCTCCTTGTCTCAAGGTACATTTAAGGGATTGGAACATCCATGATGGCAGAGGAAGTGACCTCCAGGTCATGGGAGGTCACGAAGTAACTTGGCATAAAGAAAAGCAGCTAAGAACATTAAAAATTTGATCAACCTCACCCAGGAAATGCTCTCTGGAACTTCTGCCACTCCAGTATAGGCATGGTGTGTAAAAAAAACTGAATCCCTGGCATGTTACTACACCAAGGCCTGTGATTCAGACGTTTACTTCCTTGTAAATCATATACAACACGCTTCTAATTTTCATGCATTTTTTTTTCCCCCATCATGAAAGACATGAACTTGGACATTTAAGTGTCCACTTGAATATGTACCTCCAATACAAGGCTGTTATCACAGTTTAATACCCCCTGTTTATCCTGTGCTGCCTGTCAATTATAGTCTGCTTTAAACTGTGCTTTGCATCTTCAAACGCAGGGTTTAGATCCAGGGTCTTCTCGAAATCTTCCTGAGCTTCTGGAAAGAATCCTGTGAATGTAGAGAATGTACATTGTAGATTATGCTAACAAACTGGAAGTAAAACAAATTTGGGAGGAAAAGAGGTTTAAATGAAAAGCCAATGAATCGCTTTGGGTTCTATATCAAAGGAGGTACGGAGTGGAAAGTAATTCTGCTTTATCCTGGGGTCCTTCCTGCATTTGCTGTCGTACCTTTTGGATCCTATCTATTTGGCAATAATCCTGAGTGTCAGTGGCCCACACATGCAATAGGTTATCTGTAGTAGACAAAACATTTTGAGTGCAGTGTTTGTGTTACTATAAAGTAGCAGCACCCATACTGCAATGTCATTACAATTAAATCCAGCATTGAGGGGGCATATTTACCTGTTTTTGGCCACATGTAGGGCTATTCACATTATGTGAGAATTCCTGAATGGATTAAGCTATTGATTTAAAAGCTGGTTTATGGTAATAGAATACTTTAAAAAAGGTTGAATGGGCGCAATCTGACAAAAATAAACTGTGTGTGTGTGTAAGAAAAAGCTTATCTTAAACTCCTAATTTGACTTAATGTCGGGGGGGGGGGTCCGAGAGAATAAGCACTTCCCAGAATTAGGTAATAATTTAAAAAGTGCTATAGATTTGACATTAAACTACATTTAGCCAGATAACCCAGAATGGAAAATGTGATTTTATTGGGTCAAATTTAACACAAACCTACAGCACCCCCTACAGGTTCAGCTTTTCTCAACCCTGCTCCTCGTCCCAGGGGCAAACGATGCGATGATTTTTATTCGCCAAAAACCAATCTTTAGGTCAATTAAAGTTATTAAACAGGCCAATTGTGCAATTAAAACAGGTTTTACAATTCACTGGCCGAAAACTCCATCGATCGTACATGTTTTCAGGTGTTAAACGCAAATGGAATTCAATCTAAATAACTTGTCAATTTGCGAATTGATTAAAGATGAAACCATATTAAGTAATAATTTTCCCATATACCAGTCATGCGCAGTACATGACGGCATTAGTTTGGCTGACCAAAATTCCTGAAATATGAATATAGCACATTTCTTAGCGCAGATATGACCACTCAAGGCACAGTGTCGCTAAACGAGGGTGAACTGTATTTCACTGCATCCAACATGAAGTTCCCAGGACCATGGTGCATTAGGAACGGTCTGGACTACTCTTAATGCAGCGGTTTCCAACCCTGCACCTGTACTCATAGCCACCGGCCAGCTCCAAAGGATTTTCATTTCAGCCAAAGTTTGCCAAGCCAAAAGCACAATTTAGATTCGCGATTCTATTTTCAGCCATTAAAAAACCGTACATTTTTAGGTAGGGGTGCAAATTGACGGGACGGTACGTTTTCATGAACATGGGGAGGAACGTCGGTTCACCTCCGTAACACTGATACCCGTTGGTGATTTCTCAAGCATTGCATAAAGTGTATTAAACTTTAAAAACACAAATCGCATAAAATCAGTTTTAGACGTAAACTGACAAATGAGACATTAATGACATTCTATATTCAAGTGAATCAGCATCCATTAAAATTTCATCGCAGATTGCAAAGTGGAATAGGAATGTTGAGCTGGGGGAAGAACTTTTCACGTTTGTTGAAACCTGACTGATTAACAAAAACTGAGGCCTGGAGTCCCGAATCAGGAATCAATACATTAAAGCTGCAGGGATTCTTGATAGGGAGCTTAACCAGCTTGCTTGTTGATGATGTATATGGAAATCACTGAGCACCAAGAATGTCATTACCCAGCCTGTAACGTATGAGGCCTCTGTTGTAGTATGGAACTTCGAAATGGCCATCGGTCTGAATGGCCAAAGTGAAATCTTCCATTGCTTCGTAGAAATCAACCCTCCTGTACTTGATTTGGCCGCGATTGTTGTAGGCGATAGCGAGGTCGTGTGCGCCGCAGTTTCTAGAGCAAACACCAAAACACAATTGTAATTTGACAGCCAAAATACAAAATATAACGTAGACGTCTAGTAAACGAATGTCAAAAAATTAAAATAAGCGAACAAACGAACAAAGTTGGCGAAATAAAAACTGGCTTGACTGCTGTAGAATCTTAGTTAAATTTAGGTGGTTCGTAGGTTTAACTACCTTGTTTCACAAGATTTTATGAAGGTTGTATATAAATCCTCGGCCTTAGTGAAGTTGTTTTTATTGAACTCGATATGCGCTTCCTCTAAAATTCGCATATTATCGTTCTCCATTCAGGCCATTCGATGTACAATCATACGGGCGATTGTCTATGGATCAACTACACTTTCTATGGTATTTGGTAAAAGTGTCTGGTCATCCCTTGTCAAATATTTCAAAATAAAAGACGGAATTACTTTGCGCTTGTGTGCAGCGTAAGGGCGCGAGGTCATGAGATGCACTACTAAGAATTTCCATGGTGACTTGCGGTAATACCGACCCAACTCGGAAAAAGTTGGGACGGTATGGAAAATGCGTCCAAAACAGATTTATCTGGACTTGTATTTCATTGCAGACAGTATGAGGACATGATATTTAATGTTTCTTCTGTTCAGCTTCATTTTTAAATTTACATTTGTTGCTGCCAGTCAGGCCTCAAACATGAAAAAAAGGTTGAGAGGAGGACAATTTAAAACTAGCTATGCAGTAAAAATAAATAAATAAATAAATAAATAAACAAAATAATAAAATAAATAATAATGTGATTTTAAACTGCTGATGGCAGTGGGTAATTGTTATCATGATTTAGAACAAAAGCAGTGTATACCAAAGGCCTAGTCCTTCAGGGGTATAGACGGGCCAAGGATTGTCAATTTTCCCACAAATTCATTAAAAGTCTAAAAAAATGTTTCACAAAGAAAGATGGTAAACAATGTGGATATTTCACCCTCTGTGGTGCATGACATTATTAAACAATTCAAGGAATCTGGATGAATTTTCTGTGTGTTATGACCAAGGGTGTAGTCCTTAGCCGAATACTTATGTCTCCAATCATTCAGATGGCACAACATCAGAGCCATTATTCATCTATAAGTCATATATCTATATGGGCTCAGGATTTCTTTGGCAAACCTTCATCAAGTTCCATATTATGTGGTTACATCCACAAATGCCAGTTAAAATTTTACTGTGCAAAAGGGAAGCCTGATGTTAACATGGTCCAGAGGTGCTGTACACATTAATGAACTTGGACCCATCTGTGATGGACCATCACATTGTGGAAACATGTATTGCGGTCAGATGAATCAATAATTGAAGTCTTTTTTGGGAAGCAGTGGACGCCAATTTCTTAAAACCAAAAAAAGAAATGGATCGTCCAGTTTGTCATGAGCAACACGTCTAAAAGCCATTGTCTGCTATAGTGAGGGGTTGTATTAGTGCAGTTGGTAAGGCTAACTTGGCCCTCTGTAGAAAGGCATCATTGATGCTGAAAAGTACACTGAGATTTTGGAGCAATATATGCTGCCCTCAAAACAGATTTTCCTGGAACTCCCATGCAAATTTCAACAGAACAATGCTAAACAGCATTCTGCACATATTACAAAGACATGGCTGCATAAAGAGAGGGTACAGGTGCTGGACTGGCCAGCCTGCAGGCCCAACTTGTTTCTAACAGAGAATGTGAGGTGCTCTTTTAAAGGCAAAATGAGACAACAAAAACCTTGAACTGTTGCGCACCTTATGGCTTGTGTGCAGGAGAATGAGACTTAAGCTACGTTCAGACAGCAGGCAAATGTGGCCCAAATCCAATTTTTTTTTTTGTCCATATGTGACCTGTATCCGATCTGTTAAAGACAGTTTGAACAGCACAAATCCAATTTTTTTAAATCCGACCCAGGCTTCTTTCACATGTGGTCCTAAATCCGGTACGGATCTGATATTTTGTAATGCGACTGCTGTCTGAACGGCCTGGTCGCATTTATCCAACCTTTACGTCATTGAAATGCGACAAACGTCACAAATCTGCTTCCCAGGAGGAGGAGCGGCAGGAAAAACAACAACAGCCATTTTTGTGCATGTGGGTCACTTCAGGGTCGCATTCAGTTCATACTCAAAACAGATAGAAGTCGCATATAATGTGTAATATGAACAAGCACAAAATCGCACCAAAAACATTTCATCACATCGTGTCTTTAGTCCCTAAATATTTATTAAGTGTTCGTTGAAAAAGGCAAAATTATGAAGAGGTACACACTGTCCCAACTTTTTTTGAAATATTTTGCAAGAACAAGAATTAAAATAAATGTTTATTTTGAAAAATCAATAAAATGCATGAGGCAAAACATCAAAAAAAAGTGCTGTGATATCGCTTTCAACGTTATTCAGTCAAAGGTAATTTATGAATCGCTTGTTTTAGTTGTAATTTTAATTTAACATACAGTCGCAATTTGTTCTGATTTGGGGTTGAACTAGTAACTGTGCCTGGATTTCTATTTGTTGTTCTATCTGTTTTCCCCTTGATCCCTCCTTTTTGTGCTGAGGCTGCAAGTTTAGCGCTTCATGTGTCAAACTTTTGCTCACTTCTTGCAAAATAATAAAGTCTGAAATGATAGTTCATATGACAGTCAAATTGAACATCAGTGAGTTATTTAGAGCTGTAATTAAGCGATTAGTGTTAGCGTACTATGGAAATGGTATTCCTGGATCATATATCTAGGTGATAAATAATCGTTTATTATCTTTTTTCTGTTTTATTCACGGCATATTAAATTTTCCCCATGACATAGCATCAGCATACATTCACTTTAGCTGAATGATTACATGAATAATCATATGAAATTTCTTCCTCTATCAAAAGCAGGGTAGGGGAGACTGGGGTCCGATGAGCCATGGGGACCAATGAGCCATATCACTATGCCAAAGGTGTTTAAAATAGGCAAAAGAGTGATATGGCTCATTTATCCCCATGACTCATCAGTCAATGGTCAAATATTTTGCCTATTTTTTAGCAGCTCTGTCATCGATTGATTGCAAAATAGTGATATGGCTCATTGGTCCCCATGGCTCATTGGACCCCAGTCTCCCTTACACTTAATGAGTGAATACATTCACAATACATGCTGTCCAATGGCAGGAGGCCCACATCTTTCTCTTAATGCTTCACCAACTGCAACAGAAGAAATTAAGCAACAACACAAACCCTTTACTTTTCCTTGAAAAGACACATCAACCAATTACATGTAAGGAAATACAGCCCACAAATGGCATGTCCTCTGATATTAAGTTAAATTGAGTGAGTGTAATTTTTGAGAAGCTTAATTTTTTTCCATAAAGAAAGAGTGCAAGCAAATTTCTTCCAACACAATTTTCATATGAAGTTTTTTAAAGTGACCCTCAAGGATATGAAAGGTGATGCAGTGAGTTGCATTATCACCTCACAGGAAAAAAAGTTTTAGCTTCTAGTGATCTGGGGCTTTTCACTGTGGTGTTTATATGTTCTCCTTGTGTTTGCATGGGTTTGCTTTAGATACTCCAGTCTCCTCCCACAGTCCAAAGACACGTGTGGCCAGTTATTTACTGGCTCATTGAGTGCTGGAATGGGAGAGACACTTTAGATCAGGGCTCCCCAAATCTGGCCCTCCAATCCAAATCCAGCCCTGGTTTCCTTTCCCTCCTGAAATGAAAGAAAAGAAGATAGCACTCCAAGTTTTAAAATTTATTGCCAACAAACGTTTCGGGCTGTTAACCCTTCTTCAGTGCAGTGACAAACCGATTGAGTTGAGCAGGTTTTTTGTCATTTTTATTCCTTTCCCTCCTGGCAAATATTTAACAATTGAATTGGTGAATTCAACAAGGGCTCAACTCCACACATTTCCAGCATGGAGTTGGACCCTTATTGGATTCACTGATTCAATTATTGTCTTGGATTGGCTAAACTTCCTTTACACCTGACTCCCAGGTAAAGGGAGGGTGGAAAACCAGCAGGTCTCAGCCAGCGAGGACCGTGATTTGGGGAACTGGGCTTTAGATAGTTAAATTATACACTCTAGAACATCATTCACTGTGTGGCCTGGTCGTTTGCCATTTTCTGCCCCAAGTATTTCAGTCCTGCTGTCCCATCTCTCACAGATTCAGGCTGTGATGTGTGCTTCCGTGTGCACGTGAAACACTTCTTCACATAATATTTACCAGTTCTGCTGCCTACATGTCCGCCCTGACCCCTTCTCTCACATGTCGACCCTCTGTCGGAAGGAAGGTGAAGAACTGGAGTTGATTTTTTCACATTTTTCTCAAAGTCCAAAATTTCACAGTTTGCTGTCAAACCAAGGCCTTCAAGGCCCCGGTGCCTCTGGTGAACAGGCATCAATCTGCCGACCACATCCAAAACAACACCATAAATTTCCTGTCCTGTCAAGTGCACCGCAAGACAAACCAAGAGCTTCTAAAACTTGGGAAAGGGCCCTTCTTTCTGCAAAGCTTGAATACGATGTGCTTAATGTCTTTGAAAGAGTATGGTCATCATGTTCTGAACTTTGGGTTTAATTCATAGGTCTCAACCCCAGCATATCACAAGAAATAAGTCTAAAATGTTACCACTTTTCTTAGAAATTTCTCCTGTTTTCATTATCAATGCATCTCCAAAGTAAGAAGCAGATGCATCACACAGTATATTCAAAATGAACGATTAATTCTTGAGCATTCGAGACCCAGCTGATTATGAGTACAAGCCCGTGGAACGAATTCCACAATCCCAACCATTAAAAGTTTAAATGTTAACGATCCATGTTGGGTGTCCTAGCTGAAGACTTCAAGACCTGCCAAAATTCGTCACTAAAGGATAGGCCTATATGTTTGTGTTCCTCTCAAACAGCCGACAGAGAAATATACAATGTGAATACACTGTAAAGAGGTTTCAAAAATGGTGTTGATCTTCAGGTACAGCCATATTATTAGAAAATAACTTTTCTCTGGCAGAAGTATAATCAATTATGGCTATTCTAGATTATGAGAATATTTGCCCAGTCTGATGTACTGTATTTGTTTACAATGAGCAGTAGATAATGGAATTAAAAAGGATAGAATCCAATTCAGAGTGACTAGATAAACTGAAAGTTCACGTGAACCCCGAGATTTGAGATTTTTTTTTTCCAGCATTTTTTTGCTGAAGGATCACATCAGCCACAAACGGTACACTGCGGCTGGTCATACAGGACCTATATGCCGCAGGGGAAAATGGTGCAGTGTTTGAGACCATCTGGTATTCCTCCATTTCATAAGCTATACGGCAAAGAAAGCTTCCTCTGTGGGAATGAGCCGGCCCCTTGCAGAGATGATAACGCTAACAGCACAGTGGGGCCCGCCTGTTTGCACATCTCTGTGCCAAATCTTTCACTTCTCGGTGAAGGACATTTGCTCTTCCATGAAGATAACGTACCCCAGCTTCTCGTGCTTCTGTCTACCAATATGAAATAACCATGAAGGAACAAACAACTATTTCAATGCATGAATCTCTTGATACCTTCCCACAATGACCAATATAAACTGGTTTTCAAGTGTTACATATATCTTTACCATTTACTGGTAAAAAGTCACGATTTAGGGCATAAATTTGAAAAATTTTGGGGTACCTAATTGACTTCCCATGCAGCTTTGGAAACAGGAGTCAGAATGAATGTTATCCGTGTACCTCTGTAAAATGATTGTTCAACAAATTGGTTCACGTTCATTAAATTTGAGTCTCTGAATTCATGAAAATAGCTGAAACTTAAGGTTGATATTCTGCACATTATGTGAAGGAATTCCAGCCTTGGAAACTATTGCTTGCTGTTTTCTATCTACATTTTACACACTATCTCTTCAACAGCATTTGCCCAGCTTCCTTTATGCTCTTTTCAAAAAATGTATGTAAAAGAGAATGAACAAATCACTTAATTCTGTTTCATAACTATTTTGCATACGGTTCAAGTCTTTGTGGAGTTCAGAGTGTAAAAGTGTTACTCTCTAAATACTTAAGTGGATAGATTTTAATTATTTTTAATCAATTTTAAAGCTTGTTTGTAAGGTGCTCAAAGCACAGAATTTTGCATCCTTTGTTACAAATGGATATGAACACATTTTTCATATTCATATGACACGGTAAAAACAACCTCAATTCTTAAAAAGTTGGTACATTGTGAAAAATGCAAATAAAAATCAACAGGGCCTGTTTTGAAAAGTGCATTCATCCTTTACTATATTAAAAACAGTAAAACAAAATTCGATGTTTTACAGTGGACAGTACTTGACCAAAAGGTTTTTTTTGTCTTTTATAAATCTTAGGTTTTCCCTCTTGTCTTATAAAGCGTATCATATATCCAGTACATATATAGGCTTCGCATTTTAGTTGCTGTTTTCATGCGCGTTTTAATTACAGAATACACTTATAGGCTATTCTGTGAATGCTGATAGCTCACTTTGGGTAACAAAAGGAGGCGCTCTTTCTTTCTGTATTTTGTCAAGGATAAGAGTGTACACTAAATAAATATGTAGTGTCATAAAATATAAAAACCATTAAGACAGGTCTTCGCCAGTATTCATTTTTTTAATCATACGATGGAAAGTTAATAAAAATACAATACATTTTACAAAGACATAACACATTGCACCTTGGGGCTGCCACAAGTTTTTTTTTTTCCGACTGCATAGCTTATGTAATAACAGATCAAATGTTTACCTCACTGTGCACGAAAACACTTGCTACATCTGAGAATGCAATGATAATCAGGTTTACACAAACAACTGAACAGAAACTTTGATATTTCTTTTCCAAAGGAGTCCTTAATCTCAGTTCGCTGGCGCAATAGAGACCACGGTCATATAATATGCATACAGTATATGGGTATAGTGATTGGTTTAGAGGAACACTGTGCCAACAGATCACATGATGGATGGAATCTGATTTGCTTGGTGATACTGCCAGTCATTTCTTCTTTCAGAAACTGCGCAGCCCACTTTCAGTCTGTTGAACTCTCCTTGTAATGTCATCTAGTATAACAGCCGGTCAAGGAAGAATCATGTCTGTTTCATAACATAGGAGCACTCAGAGAGCACATACCTCTGCCGAGGCCCAACAGTCCCCGGAATGCCTGGGCTCATACACGTAGCGTTATTATGTTCCACCACACAAGTAAGCAGTAATATACACGTGACATCGGATCCGGATCCGGATCAAGTTCTGATATCTGTTAGCCCATATTAACCCCATATAACCTATGGACTCCTATATGGGTCCATAAAATGCAGCTGCTGTATTCAAACCTATTTTATTCAAAAATAACTTTTTCCCTAATATTGCTGACAATCAAACAATATACTTACCCACAAACCGCAGGTAAAACACCACCTAAAAAAGGAGCCGAAAATGTTAAGTACCCGATGTTCTTTGTGGGGGTTCCCCCTGCCTGAATATACATGACATTGATTACATACAAACAAAATGCTCCAGATTAACTTGCACATGCTACAGAGAAAGCCCCAGCTAAAGCACATTAGCCATTTATGAAATGGCAGTGGACCAGCATAGCCAAAGACACTCAAACTAACCATTCTGTCACAGGAATTAACTTATGATGTCTCTCTGTGAGATGGATTGATCACCGTTATCTGTTTATGAGGTGATTTTATTGATATTATCTGTCTATTAGAAGTATTGATGTCAGCCTGTCAAATAAATTAAATGATAATAACAGTCAGATTACTCGATTGCTGCCTCAGTCCACTGATTGAAGACATCTGGCAGTCAGATGAGATGATGATATCTGTATATTATAGGACCTGATTGCCAAAGTCTGTGGGATTAACTGATTGACGATGTTAGTCAGTTAGATGAATTGATATGTATATGTCAAACAAATTGATTGATATCTGTTGGAGCAATTGATTGACAAGGTCTGGCTGTCGAGTAAATTTCTGACCATTTGTATGCCATCAAATTAATTGTCTGTCCTTTAGATTAATAGACCGATGACAATCGATGACGTCTCGTTGTAAGGTGTATTGACTGACATCTGTCCGTAAGATGAATAGATTAATGATGTCTGGCTGTCAGATGCACAGATTGATGACGTATGTCTGGCTGTCAGATGCACAGACTGATGACATATGTCTGGCTGTCAGATGCACAGATTGATGACGTATGTCTGGCTGTCAGATGCACAGATTGATGACGTATGTCTGGCTGTCAGATGCCCAGACTGATGATTTATGTCCTGGCGATTCAGGAAGTGGTTGAGCACAGAAAGGATATGTCTGGTGGTCAGGTCCTGGAGGGCGGACTGCACCAGTCTCTGAAACGCCAGCTGAGCTTCACACTCACAGGGGTCCACGGTCAGCTCCGCCCTTTCCTCTTCTGACAAACACAAAAATTACACCACGTTAGCTTCCGGCCTGCTCTGTCCATTACCCATAATCCTCTACAGTCTTTCAGTTTTGAGACCTGTAGAGTTCAAAATCAATAACCAAGCTCTCCCCAAACGTTAATTCTCATGTGGGATAAGCAGAGTGCGAGAAACAGTGCACTCATCCCAAATGATGAAAGGTTTGTGTGTACAGTGAGTGCCATAATATATTGGAAAGTGGCACATTTTTTGTCATATTGGTTCTGTTGGTTGAGTCAATCACTGGCTCCAAATCCAATTCAGCATAAATTTTACTTGGCGAAAACTGAAGGCAGTCCTAGATGCAAGCAGGAAGTGAAGATGCTGCAGTACAGGCCTGGCAGAGCATCACCAGGGAAGATACCCAGTGTCTGCTGATGTCTGTGTGTTACAGACTTAAGGCAGCCATCACATGAGAAGGACATGTGACTGGGGGGGGGGGATTATAGACAAACGGTGCTGTCATATCCAAAATTGATTAAAAAAAAAAAAAAAACACCCCAAAATTAAAGCTGCACTTGATTAACAAATGTGTCGCCTGTCCAATTAATTTTGGTGCTCACAGTACATGCACATGTTGTGTACACATACAGCAATATATTATGAAGTACTGACAACGTTAAATGTATTTTACATTCACATAACATACTCGCAACAATCTTCTTTGCCAACATCAATCATCAATCAAGTATACAACAAAACTAACCCAGCATCCATCCACCAACTACCCGACTTACTTTTCCTGGAGCAGGTCTTCTTGTCCTCGTTCAGCACGAAGCCCTCTCGGCAGCGGCAGTAGAAGGATGTGTTGCTGTTGATGCAGATTTGCTCGCAGTCGTGGCCCCTGGCACAGGGGTCCAGATTCAGCCCTTGAAGAGAGGGAGTGAGTCGCGTTGCGCTGATTAAAACCACGAAGCGACAGCGAGCCAGAATGGCGGATAGACTGAATGACTCACAGTGGCGACTCATGTCAGTCACGACCTTTTTTCAATCATTCATTTAAATTACCATTACAGAAACTCCGAAAACTCTAAACATTGTCAGGCGTGGCCAGTTCTCATTCATAACGCATACCTGTCAACTGTCACGCATTCGGTGTGAGTTTAAGTGGCATATTTACACTCCTCTGCTGTAGTCAGCAATTATTCAATCAATGCACCTGTAAGAGATTCTCCCGCGGATTGAAGTCCTTGTGCACTGGAGGGGTTGGAAGCAATGGAATTGCATAAAGACGTTTAAAATGACCTTATTTCATTTAAACGATCGTGAAACACATGCATTGCTTCCAACCGCTGAGTAAAGAAAAGCGTGAGAAGTCTGGAGTCGTAATCGATATGTGTTATAAATGAAAACTGGCCACACCTGATAATGTTGAGGGTTATCGGAGTTTCTGTAATGGTAATTTAAATGAATGATTGAAAACAGGTCGTGACCAATCTTTATTTTTAAGGGACTGTTTTGAGCCTCCCCTATCGCCAGTTCACCCGCCGCCACCATTGGCTCAATGGTCCAAAAACTGGCTGAAACTATGATGAGGCTACAGCGCGCCGAAATAAGGGTTTGGCGCTTCCTTCTGTTTCCATGGAGATGACCAGTCTTGGTGAAGAATCTGAATTTCTCATCCAACTCTCTAAACAATATGGTGGAAAAGTTTTTAAAACGTCGGTTATTCGTCAACCGAATCTAATTAAAGCATCACAAACAACAGCAAACAAACGTGCAGTTGGTACAAATCCTCTGCCTTGTGAGAATAACGTTAACGGCCGAAAATAATGTATACAGACCCATCTCTAAAAAAGTTGGTACCCTGTGTAAAATGTGTTGCTGGCATCAAATATAAAATGAGTATATACATTATTTTTCTAAATACACTAAAATTTCTTATATCTTATAGAAATATATTTCTTATATATATATAAAATACAATAAAAATCTTATATGTTGTCTTTGTGCTATTTTCAATTAAATATAGAGTTCAGATGATTTGAAAATTGTTGCACTCTGTTTTTATTTACATTTTATACAGCATCCCAGTTTTTTTTTTGGAAAGGGGTTGCACATGTAAGCATGACAGTGCCGTTGCAATCAAAATATTCACTTCAAATCATTAAAGCCCGGAATTTCCGTCCCCCCCATTGAGGAAGTTCTGTCCAATCTGGTTCCTCCTATTATATTAATTTTTGATTTCCTGTCTGCATTCCTCGCATTTGTTTTGCTGCTAATAAATCTACAAAGCATATTCTTTCTGTATTCATCTTTACAGAAAGCACTTATTTCGTATTCAACTATGTATCAATGTATTTGTGATATATTTTGTAATAGTGCAGGCTTTACAGGCTAGACTGAAGTGCATTTAGCAGTAATCACGTTCTTTTTTCTCACTTCGAAATAAAAGTGTTGATTAATTTTTAGAAAGAGGGCCACACAGAGAAATCAAAGGCATGCCACATGTTAACAATAATATCTGATGGAATAAAACATTTGTAGCTTTTCTGATATTGCACTGAACGTATCATGCGACCAGATAGCATTAAATAGCGATTTGCTTCTGTGTGTGTTACAGATCACACAGCAGGCCATGAAGTCAGAATGCTCGTGTAAAGCACACATCTTATACTACTGTTGCAGCAGGCAAAATCAACATCTTACTTTGCCTGAACAAGTTTTCATGTCCTGGTTCAAGACAAAGCCCTCTCCACACTTGCAGTAATAGTGGCCGTAGTTGTTGTTGACACAGCTATGATCACAGTCATGTCCCAGAGCACATGGGTCCGGATCTGGAACACGGATGGTTCCAGAGCGGCCTGACAGCCAATGAGGAAGAAGTGGATACCATCGAGCAACAATTGTTAGCAAACACACAAACACACACTCTGTTCGTGAGTGAGGATTGTTCAGTACTTGCACACAGTAAATGGGTTAGTTAAGGACTGTTCACTAAAATATTTCAAGACTGAAATATAATTTGTTTGTTAAAACTTTGTTTCCAATTATTTGGAATTCAAACTCAGTGTATGTCTTCGGCCACATGCAGTCTGCCAAACACACTCAAGAAAATAAAAAAAGAAAAAATCCTAGATGAGAGCACATTTGTAAGTCTTTAAAACACTGATGTTACCATTGCATACTTGGGCAACTACCCAGAACTTATTAAGTATGAGAATAACTGAAGACTCCAGGGCTAAAAGTACTTAATTCACGAAATGTCCATTTCGAGAAAACTGAGGCAGTGGACTTAGATGCCATAAAAGACCCAACCTTACTTCACAGTGTGTGAACATGTGGCTTAAGTACTTTTAGCTCTAAGCTCTTCATTTATGAGAATTCTAGAGTGATTGTTACACAGATTCGTGGCAATTTAGTTATAGTACATAGATTACATGGATCTATCAAGGCATGGAGATCCATGAATCTATATCGGGAGATTCTGAAGGTTCATTCCCCAATCCCAATGTTATGATTATTTCAGCATGCAACATCTTACTTTGCCTGGAACAAGTTTTCATGTCCTGGTTCAAGACAAAGCCCTCTCCACACTTGCAGTAATAGCGGTAGTTGTTGTTGACACAGATATGATCACAGTCATGTCCCAGAGCACATGGGTCCGGATCAGGAACACGTAAAGGCCTGAGGGCCTCTAACATGCCGACGGGAAGGAAGACAGACAGGAGCAATCAGTGCGCTCAGTGTATTCACCTCTGACTTCATGAAAAAAAACAGCACAAAAACATAAAATTGGTTTGAAACATGAAATATATGATGCATGACATCGCATTTAACCCTGTGAAGTCTGAACCATGAAATAATAGCCAGAAAATTCTACATTTTTGAAACTGAAGCATTCATTGGACCTTTACACAAAATGTAAATAATAATAATAATAATAATAATTTGCATATATTAAATTCATATTGCATCATATTTGATATTTTATACCGTGAGGTCAAGGTTCAAATGCTGGTCTCACTGAAACGAAACAGCCACTTTGGGGACAACAGTAACATCACCACACATGAACAAAACAGGGCTCATTGAATACACAGGATTCTCAGTTTTCCAGGCATAACCTACCAAATTTATTAAATCCCAAGACTGTTTAGGGACTCCAGTTAGCAGAAATATTCAAATACAATAGGCAAAAATAACACATTGATAGTGCATGCGAAAAAACTGCATTTTTTTTTTTTGGTCAAAACTGTATGAGATTATCGTTAAAAGAGCACGTCTGTAAGGGGGAGACTCCTAGGTATAGGCAACCCATTTTCATTTACTGAAGATATCTTGAGGTCAGAGGTGAAAGGATCCTTGTGAAAATGGCTGTGATAGTTTTTCCTTCATCAAGATTTAGCTGAACTTTGGAGCATTACCTGGGCCCCTTCCCTATGAGCAATCATGACATGGGTGCTGCCAACTGATACTTTCGGTCTTATAATTTCACAGAATACCATTACCCTTGCACTAGCTTAAATAATGTATCCCATAAATACAGTAATGTTGGCGGAGATCGCAAGTGCTCCTGCGGATCTCTTACGGTTAAATATCTGTAGTATCACATTTGATACAAATATTTTCAACTTGATTTCATTATAAAATAAGCAACAAAATGTTGTGTGTTTATAACTTGCTTTAAACCAGTAAATAGCTATGTTGAGGTATTAGTAACTATATAAAAGTTACTCTTACTGTAACTTTGTCAAAATTAGCAAAAATTTCTGTGAAAAAAACCGGCAGGTTGTTGAATGGGGGGAGCCATTTTTGATTTTATATATACAGAGTAAGACCTAAACTGCCTGCAATGCATGGATAGGCCACCAAAGGGCAGATGACATGTATCGGATTGCATTCAACCAGTTTCTGAGAAAAGTATTTATCATGTGGATGACATAGAGGTCACAGAAAGTTGTGTATCAAATATGATGCAAAAGACATTACAGGGTAAAAAAAAAAATTACAAATGGAGTTCCCTCCAAAATTATTGCCATCTTTGGTAATAATAAGGAAAATTATGAGCTATGTCATTGCACTAATAAAATTGTCCATAGGAAAAGCTATTTAATTGGTAAGTGAGCAATAATTATATCAATCTGGCCATAATATGCTGTTTCCACCGGTGGTCAAATGCTTAACTATGAATATAACCAGATTTGTGAGGAATATTTTTCAAACAGTTTCTATTAGCTACTGGCAATGATAATGTTCGAACTTTTGAATGTAAAATCCAGCTCAGCATCTGTGTTATAAATTCAATACAAACCAGCCCAATTCATTTTAACACTGCACTTAAAACCTGTTAATATACACAAAAAACTCGAAGACAGAGAGATGCACATGATTACTAAGAATTCATGCAGCATCTTACTTTGCCTGGAACAAGTTTTCTTGTCCTCGTTCAAGACAAAGCCCTCTCGGCACTCGCAGTGATAGTGGCCGTGGCCGTTGACACAGATATGATCACAGTCATGTCCCCGAGCACAGGAGTTAGCGCCTGCAACAGGTACCGAGAAGGAGGAGGGCAGGATTAGCACATAATTAGCCTCTGACAGAGAGAGGAAGTCAGTAGAAATCACAATCAGATTTTCTCAAAATCTTGGGTTTAACAAACATGCTGAACATAGTGACAATTTAAGATGTTTAAACACTGAATGGTTAAACGTCTCGGACAGCATTTAATGAAGTTTTCTTGTCTGATCTCATATCAGCAGGAAGTGATAGTGAAGAAAATTGAATTTGTATCAATGATGACAATTAAACTGAGATGATGATTTTTTGTTGTTTGTCTACATGACATCACACTCTAATTTCAGAAAATGATCATTTTCAATAATCGTAAAAGAATCAAAATGAAGTTTTGCAGTTTACATTCCTCTACCAGAAATATAATCAGCATGGAATCTAAATTACTCTTTGCAAGATCAAAGAATCAGCAAAAACACACTTCACAACGGCATTTGTGGCTAAAACGATAAAGGGGTTATTCATGTGTCAGAAAAAGACCAGTTAAAGCAGTTATTGGTGAAATAGGTGATCAGAAAAAATGAATGCAGTTCTGAGATTTGAAATAGCTGAAGTGACACATTCCAATGTATGCTTCACAAAACATAGACTTAAAATGGACGAAATATGACCAATATTCATGAGTCGGCCGCAGAAAATGGTATGTCAAGCACTTCAAACTGCAGTTGAGCAGAATTTGTGTGGCACCATGTTGTATAATTTGGAGGCAGAGTCTGTGCAGTGCAGGTGCCGAGGCAGAGCCCCATTGACTTCAATTGTTTTGGAGAAGGCTGCTACAGAGTTGTGTGGGCATTCCCCTATTGTGTTCTACAGATTAACAAACTTCACCCAAGTTTCAATTGGCCTGGGGTCAAGAAGCTAATGACAGAATTTTCATTTGTGGTTGAACTGTTCCTTTCACACTGTGGCAGAACACTTTTCCTCAGTCATGCTGTTTGAAAATGAATAATTTTGTTGATGAAAATACACTGCTTTGAAGAATATAATGTACAACCCCAATTCTGAAATAGTTGGGACAAAGTGTAAATTGTGAATAAAATCAAAAAGCAATGACTTTCAAATCACACCAGCCAGTATTTTATTCACAATAGAACAGAGATAGCAGCAAATGTTGAAACTGAGAAATTTTACTATTTTATCCACAAAATGGGCTCATTTCAAATTTGATGGCTGCTACAGGTCTCAAAAACGTTGGGACAGAGGCCTGTTTACCATGGTGTAGCATCCCCTCTTCTTTTTAACACAGAGTGGAAGCGTCTGGGCATTGAGGAGACACGTTTCTTGAGTTTAGCCATTGGAATTTGATCCCACTCTTGTTTAATACAGGCTTCCAGCTGCTGGAGAGTTTTGACGGACTTTTTGTTCAATTATGCGACAAATGTTCTCAATCGGTGAAAGATTAGGACTGCAGGCAGGCCAGTTCAGCACACAGACTCTTCTACTACGAAGCCATGCTGTTGTAATAGCTGCAGTATGTGGTTTTGCATTGTCCTGCTGAAATACACAAGGCCTTCCCAGGAATAGATGTCATCTGGAGGGGAGCACATGTTGCTCTAAAACCTTTATATACCTTTCAGCATTCATGGCGCTTTTTAAAACATGCAAGTGTCCCACACCACATGCACTAATGCATCCCCATGCCATCAGAGATGCTGGCTTTTGAACTGAACGCTGATAACAGGAGGGGTGGTCTTTCTCTTCTTTAGCCCAGAGGACACGACACCCATGATTTCCAACAAGAATGTCAAATTTGAACTCGTCTGACCACAGGACACTTTTCCAATTTGCTACAGTCCATTTTAAATGAGCCTTGGCCCACAGAACACGTTGGCGCTTCTGGATAATGTTCAACAATGGCTTCCTTTTTGCATGATAGAGTTTTAGGTGGCATCTGTGGATGGCACAGCGGACTGTGTTTACAAACAGCAGTTTCTTGAAGTGTTCCTGGGCCCATTTAGTAATGCAAATGACAGAATCATAACGGTGAGTGATGCAGTGGTGTCTGAGGGCCCGAAGGTCACGGGCATCCAGTAAAGGTCTTCGGCCTTGTCCCTTATGCACAGAGACTTTTCCAGTTTCTCTGAATCTTTTGATGATGTTATGCACTGTGGATGATGAGACCTTCAAAGCCTTTGTAATTTGACGTTGAGGAACATTGTTTTTAAAGTATTCCACAATTTTTTTATGCAAGCCTTCACAGGTTGGAGGGCCTCTGGCCATCTTTACCTCTGAGAGACTTAGCCTCTCTAAGACGTCCCTTTTATAGCCAATCATGTAACACACCTGATGCCAGTTAACTTAATTACTTGCTAAATGTTCTTTCAGCTGATTCTCTTATATATGAATTGCTTTTTCATCCCTTTTTTGCCTGTGTTACAACTTTTTTGAGACCTGTTGCAGCCAGAAAATTTGAAACGAGCTCATTTTGTGAATAAAAATGTAAAATGTCTCAGTTCCAGCATCTTAAATGTTACCTATGTTCTATTGTAAATTACATATTGGCTCATGTGATCTGAAAGTCATTGCATTTTGATTTTATTCACAATTGACACTTCGTCGCAACTATTTCGGAATTGGGGTTGTATGAAACCGCCATTATGTTAAGTAACATCATACCTTTGAAATTACAAATTTTGAATGATAACAAAATCATCCAGAGTATTTTCAAGGTTCAAATCAGGAAAGTCATTGCACAGACTGGCTCCTGGAAACAGATTTATCCATAACAGGCTATGAGCAAAGCTCTCCATGGACAATTGGACAAAATGAGAAAGATAATCTGCCTCGGCTCAGTTCTTACCACACAGCGTCTCCCGAAACTTTGAGGTCAGCTTCTCAATGACGCCATAGGTTTCCACATAGAAGACATGGTCATCCAGCGGGTTGCTAGCCATGAGACGGAGGGATCTCATGTCAGCGCGATCCACCCCTACAGCGTAGATCTCGATCCCCGCGGCTCTAGCAGCTGCGGAGACATCTTCGACCTGGTCCTGAGGTCGGCCGTCGGTGACGATGATGGCCACCTTTGCAATGTTCTTTTCTCGCGGCCGAGCGCCGGACTGCTCGGTGAAGGCTTGCTCCATGGCGGTTTTGATGGCCAAACCGGTCATAGTTCCGGCCGCGAGAGGGTCTATGCGCGACAGGGCTAGCTTCATGTCGGCCTTGTTCAGGTAGGTCTTCAGCAGGAACTCAATTTTCACTGTGCTGGCGTAGTTGACAACGGCCACCCGAGTGGCGTCGGGCCCAATGTTTAGCGTGTCGACCATATCGGCCAGGAAGATCTTCACCTTCTCAAACTCAGCAGGACGCACGCTGCGGGAGCTGTCGATGATGAACACCAGGTCCAGGGGTCTGCTGATGCAATTTGATTCTGTTCCTAGTGATGAAACAGAAATACTGCAGTTCTGTCCAAATCTTAGATGCACTTCTCGCTGCTGTACCGAAGATCCAGTGGGCAGGGTTGGATTAGATCCAGCTCCTCCCTCAACCAAATTTTATTGGTTAAAGGGGTGGGATTAGGTCAGATCCATTGGTTAGGGTTAGGGCTTGGGGTAACTGTTAACTAATAGGATGGGACTGTGGGCGGAGCTCTGTCCACTGGATTTTTGGTCTGCAGCAAGAGTTGTCACAGTTCTAAGGAGCACTGCATCATTACGCCTGGACTGGATTTATATTCTTTAATTACGCAAGGAGCAAGTTGTTTTTTTTTTTTTTTTTTGAAGCAAGTACAGTAAGGTGTAAGATTCAGTCGTTGGTGCATTTTGGGAGCAAAAATTCAGCAGTTTCCACTGCTTACCAGAGCATTTTACTCATTGATTTTATTTTGGCTTGTGCATCACGAGAAAGAATCAGAAGTTAAGCCAGGCCTATATATCTACAGCATATTAAATTGAGAAATCGTAAATAACATTTAGTTAGGTTAAGATGGCCAACACTTATGGGCATTTTCTTATTACCTAGGCTACTTATTACACAACAATCCCGAACATTAGCTCACGCCCTAATCCATAACGACATGCAACACAAATGACGCATGAAGGAACAAAAGTGCTCAAAACGCAAAGCAGAGAAGAATGAACAATCAAAACATGACAGCATGTTGATAGGACATATTCATTAATTCACTCATTTATTTATTCATTCAGAAACTGTCGTACACAACCACATTCATGGCTCGCTTCAAATAAAACCAAAGTGCCCCTCTTGCAGTCTAGTCAAAACAATTCTTAATCAGACGAGAATCTAGCGTATTTCTGTGCTTTTAAATGAGCGGAACTGATCTTATTCACATTTCGACGTCCGTGCGGAACTAATTGAATTTAACTAAATCTTTGAACAAACCGAATCCGACAATGTTGTCCCTTAAGTTTAAAAGAGCAAATTAATTGGTTGACGAATTTGAACTTAATTTAACAAGTAGGCGAGGCTAATTGACAGGTCTGAATTTGTTTAAAACAAGAAATATACGACCAAATGTTTTGATGTATGTTTGAATAGTAATAGTAGCCCGAATGATAAATAACGATAATCTTATAGAATATTTTATGTTTGTCCACACATCAGCCGTACCTTGAGGATTGAGGGTTCTCCGTGGTGTCTGGACGCGATGAGGAGCTCGCTGTCGGGATCTACTTTGCGCATAACTGCGGGATAAAATTCGCGCAGCGTCCTCGCCAC
Source organism: Gymnothorax javanicus (assembly GCA_029692085.1). Classification (NCBI taxonomy): domain Eukaryota; kingdom Metazoa; phylum Chordata; class Actinopteri; order Anguilliformes; family Muraenidae; genus Gymnothorax; species Gymnothorax javanicus. The sequence continues at coordinate 2,200,274 of CM056198.1, forward strand.
TGACCCAGCCGCAAGTTTCGCGAACCTCCACTGCAAGCACAGACAGGCAGTAGATAAGACCGGTGAGTATAGAACGCATTTTTCTAGTGTCTCCCGCTCTCGTCTGTTCGAAACCCCGGCTCTCTTGCTAGGATTGAAATATTTATAGTCGATGGTCACCAATAAATCACAACTTTCTCACATCTCAGCCAATCCAAAGTCAGGAAACGGCAAAAATATTGATTTCGCACTTCTGTAACATTCAGCTGGGCGCTGTTAAAATACTGTACTGCGCAGCCTCGGTAAGCTCTGGCGAAATAACGGGTTTGTTTTTATTTTGCTCAGTCAATAGTTTTTGTATGGATTACGTGAAGTTAAATCAAGATCAAACAGTTTAAGATTTTTTTTAATCAAATATACTAAGTGTGGCTGTTTTTTTTTTTACTTTAAAAATTTCCCATCCAAGTTCCCAAAGAAAAACGTTGACCCAGTAGGCTAGTTAATAGACTAAAAAAAAAAAAAAAAAATCACGCTTAATCTCACATGGAATCTTTACACTGTCCAAGCCCTCTAGCTGAGATGTGTCAAATATATTAATAGGGCACGTTTAATGTAATAATTCGCACAATGACGGCTCATTCTGTTTTTCGACTGATTAACACTAGATGGCGCTCTAGCATTCAAAAAGCGATGGAAAGTGCCTCACTGGAATTCCATAAATAAGAGCTCGATGACGCTGGAACCGCGAAATCCACTGTAAACGTCCCTGACAGCACAAACTAGACAATATTGGAATTCGTGAAACACTTAATCACAGATCTTTCACAGACAGAGCAGGCTGGTGCTGTATGGCGGAGGTGCGCAAATTAGCTCTGGAGAACAATGTGTTATACGATTACCTGACACTTCCAACCAAAGCAACTTACAATTGATTACACCGAGCAAGGGCCACACATCCAGATGCAATGTGGGGTCAAGAGCTTCACTCAGGGGGCCTGCCAGCTGCCCAGATAACACTGTAGCCACAGAGGGCCTTAAACCAACAACCTTATGGGCCCCAATGACAGACCCTTTGCTTCAGGGTGCAATCTAACACCACATTGCAGTCTACAGGTGCTTTTCATTACACTAACTCATGCTTCCTCCTGTCCTCTCCCCATCTGTGACTCAGAAATTGATCCCCCTCCGCCATCATGGAGTATTTTCCAATCCTTAAAATGCACCTGGAGGAGTCGCGGAGCGAGGAGAGAGCAGGCTTCTGGAGGAGTTAAAAGTGAGGAAACACAGGTGAGTCCTGTGCAAAAACTTTTTTCTCTTGTAGCATGTCGTTTAAAGTTGCACCTCCACATATGATGTCGCTTAATGGAGCGAAAGACTTCTCATTTGTCAGCTTCGGCGTCTACATCCCTACGGCTCTTCCTCGATCTCTCTCAGATCCTCACTAGGAGGAGCTAAAACAAGACGAAGAGATGCGAGTAAGGGAAACGCGGAGACACTTTAGCATAGTGAAAAGCACCCTATAAGGCTGAAGTCTTACCTGCCGAAAGTGCGCACAATTAATGAACACCTTACACAGATGATGAGATAGTGATTTATTTGGCTTAGCAAATGGTCTCATTCTAGAACTCTCTTGACTGGGATTTTTCTCCTCCTCCGACCGGTTAATGATGTTCCCGCTAACCTGCCCCCATGGTCATGCCCAGAGAAGAGGCTAATATCTCTATTGTTCAACTTTTTTCTATCCAACTTTTTTGTGTCTTAGATTTGATGTCGCCTCTGGGACTGGAGGGGAAAATGCGGACAAAACCAACAGAAATGAGATGTCCATGTCAAGGGTCCAGCATGTATTCAAAGAAAACAATATTTGTGTAACTTTGTTTGAAAATAGGTACTCGACGAGTACATGTGTCTACAGGGGATTGGTAGTTCACTGCAGGCTAAGAGGCTTTACTTACGGACTTACAACTCGATAGCATGGTGTCTGCTTGCGCATTCGCAATAGACGCAAAAACCGTTTCTGGTATCATGACACCATGTGACGGACTGGTGAAATACACGGTTTGCTTTCCTGGCTCTCTCCAATTAGTGGCTGGGATAGGCCCCCAGAACCTGTGACTGTGTCCAAAAATAGGTGGTGAGATAATGAATGTATGGATTGATGGATGGATGGGCTGAATTCTGGGATAGACTCCATGAGCCTTTGATTCTGATGCGGAATGAGCAAGTTAGATGACAATGGATGGATGGTTGGATGCATAAATGAATGTGTGAATAGATGACGAACTGATGGATGAATGGATGGAGATACAGACAGATGGATGGCTGATGGTTCCAATGATTCAGAATCCTGGGTAAAATGAGGTCCTCCAAGCCTCTTAGATGTTAGATGATTGGCCAGATCTTTTGAAAACCGGCCGTCCCGCACGCCCAAGCCCTCCGATTCCATAAGAGTGTGAACGGGAGTGACATCAGGTCACAAACACAGGCGGGTTTGTGCTGAAGACCTCTCTTTGCTCAGACACTGATCTCAGATCAGTCTGGCCAGTTCCTTCAGCAAACAGCGACAGCAGACTCATAGCACCTCCTGTCTGTGCTTAACGGCTGCTGTTTGATCCACACCTGCAGCCTGTGATTTGATTCCAGGCCGACGCCATATATTCAGTCAGTGTTACTGCAGTTTTACTGTGGACCTTTTGTGTTATTTGGCTTAACACCATCTGGTTAGAAGCAATACTTCATACACAGCATCCCACTAGCCATAAATAAAACAGAACTTATAGAATTACTATGGCTACCATGGCTTCTGAAAACCCAAATACAGCATTCAGCATTCACTATTGTGAAAAAGAGGGTGTGAGTGATTATTGCAAACATTTAAAAAACACAAAACATTTATTACATTATTTTATCAAAAATTAATGCCTTACTGCACGAACAGGAAAACATTTTATTCACCGTTTATAGCAATTGTCCTGCTTGCATATGTCCGCAGCTCTAGGTAAATATGACCATCTCTAGATAATCAGCCAATGAGAGAGGTGAATCGGCCTGTAAGACATCTGCAGTGAGGACAGGGGCTATTGTTCCCAGTGATAGTGCTGTAATGGCTATTTTCAGCTTGTCCAATGTCCTTTTTCCATTGCCATTAGTACACAAGGTAGGAGTGACATCTTGTGCAGACATTTCTCCAGTCACTATTTACGGGTTAGTTTGTACAACCCCAATTCCGAAATAGTTGGGACAAAGTGTAAATTGTGAATAAAATCAAAACCCAATGATTTTCAAATCACACCAGCCAGTATTTTATTCACAATAGAACAGAGATAACATAGCAAATGTTGAAACTGAAAAATTTCACAATTTTATCCACGAAATGAGCTCATTTCAAATTTGATGGCTGCTACAGGTCTCAAAAAAGTTGCGACAGGAGCCTGTTTACCATAGTGTAGCATCCCCTCTTCTTTTTAACACAGAGTGGAGGCGTCTGGGCATTGAGGAGACAAGTTTCTTGAGTTCAGCCATTGGAATTTGATCCCACTCTTTTTTAATACAGGCTTCCAGCTGCTGGAGAGTTTTGGGTCTCCTTTGACAGACTTTTTGTTTAATTATGCACCAAATGTTCTCAATCGGTGAAAGATCAGGACCGCAGGCAGGCCAGTTCAGCACACGGACTCTTCTACTATGAAGCCATGCTGTTGTAATAGCTGCAGTATGTGGTTTTGCATTGTCCTGCTGAAATACACAAGGCCTTCCCTGGAATAGATGTCGCCTGGAGGGAGCATTTGTTGCTCTAAAACCTTTATATACCTTTCAGCATTCATGGTGCTTTTTAAAACATGCAAGTGTCCCACACCATATGCACTAATGCATCCCCATACCATCAGAGATGCTGGCTTTTGAACTGAACGCTGATAACAGGAGGGGTGGTCTTTCTCCTCTTTAGCCCGGAGGACACGATGCCCATGATTCCCAACAAGAATGTCAAATTTGGACTCGTCTGACCACAGGGCACTTTGCCACTTTGCTACAGTCCATTTCAAATGAGCCTTGGCCCACAGAACACGGCGGCGCTTCTGGATCATGCTCAACAATGGCCTCCTTTTTGCATGATAGAGTTTTAGGTGGCATCTGTGGATGGCACGGCGGACTGTGTTTACAGACAGTGGTTTCTTGAAGTATTCCTGGGCCCATTTAGTAATGTCAATGACAGAATCATGCCGGTGAGTGATGCAGGGCCGTCTGAGGGCCTGAAGATCACGGGCATCCAGTAAAGGTCTTCGGCCTTGTCCCTTACGCATAGAGATTTTTCCAGTTTTTCTGAATCTTTTGATGATGTTATGCACTGTCGATGATGAGACCTTCAAAGCCTTTGCAATTTGACGTTGAGGAACATAGTTTTCAAAGTATTCCACAATTTTTTTACGCAAGCTTTCACAGGTTGGAGAGCCTCTGGCCATCTTTACTTCTGAGAGACTCAGCCTCTCTAAGACATCCCTTTTATAGCCAATCATGTTGTACACCTGATACCAGTTAACTTAATTACTTGCTAAATGTTCTTTCAGCTGATTCTCTTATATATTTATTGCTTTTTCAGCCCTTTTTTGCCTGTGTCCCAACTTTTTTGAGACCTGTTGCACTAGAAAATTTTAAATATGCTTATTTTGTGGATAAAAATGTAAAATGTCTCAGTTTCAACATTTGAAATATTTTCTGTGTTCTATAGTAAATAACATATTGGCTCATGTGATCTGAAAGTCATTGCATTTTGACTTTATTCACAATTTACACTTCGTCCCAACTATTTCGGAATTGGGGTTGTAGTTTATCAAGGGATCAAGTATTCATATAAATAGATAAATGTACCCAGTTTATTTCCAGTTTAATTGTTGTAAGTTGTAGCATGCTGGTCAGTAGTTGATCTGGTGTTGGTCTGTTCCTGGTCTGGATTGTTTATGCTCACTGATGCCGACCATTTTGTTTCACCTTTGACCCAACATACGCAACCCTGTGCACCTAATGACTGCCACCTAGTGTCCAGTAATACTGCCAAATACATCAAAACAAAATAGTATGACAACACAATGATAAACATGAACGCCTCCAACAGAGGTGCATTACCATATCACATGACCTTGCACTCAAGTGCTTCTGCCGCAAATCCTGCACATCCTATTGGCTGTTCACCAGATACCCAGGTTTCCAGTTCTTTCCTTGGTATTATTATTGACTTGAAATCGATCGCAGACGCTCCTTTAGTCTTGATATTGTACACAGCTCGGATCATAAACTTGGCAGCCGAGAACTGCTGTTTTCCCCCCCTCCCTTTACCTGGAAGCCAGGTGTAAAGACAGACAGGACTATCAAGGGCTTATTGTTCAGGTTATTAGTTATTAACTCAGGAGAAAGCAAAACTGGGCCAGAGATTTAGTGATCTCAGGTACACAGTTGAGCTTTGCACTTTTTTTTTTTTTGCAAACCATCCTTACCTTCCACGGGCACATACAGCTGATCTCGATGTCCGTCTGTGGAGGAGAGGTTTCAAACTCCAGAGGAAAGATAATAAATCTTCCCAGTGTGTACACTCCTGCAGAATATAGGTTATGCACACACGGCGGAACGAAGGCCGCAGCCACCAGGTATCTGTAGCCTCGGTGAGAAAATAAATGAAACTACACATATGATGTAGAAAATGGGATTGAACTCTGAACACAGAGCAGCAGAAAGCAGACAGAAATATCTATCACCTTATACAATGGCTGGCATTTTTATGACAGGTTCATTAATCCCCTGCCAGAAAGTGTAGAGAGGGAAATTGCAATGGAGCTCGTCAGTCCTTTTGTCCGTCTGTCAGGCCAGAAAGTTGGGACGAGTTTTCTTGGGAACTGCTTTCCCTAGATGAATGAAATTTTGTGTGTGAATCTTACCAGTCATGACATTGATTGGGTTCGAAAACGGGATTCCATTGTGGCGGGGGATATTGATGACGACGTCTTCTTGTTTAGTTCGTGGGTCTGCTTTGACCTGTGGCCCCGATAGCTAATGTTAGCAAGCTCTTCGTGCCGACAAGCACAGACTTTCAGAGAGGGATGATATCAAGAATACATAAAAATGTTTTATTGAGAATTTTATATAGTTTACATCACTTTCACTCATAAATTGCTCCCCTTTGGACTCTGCTGGTGTAAACTGCAAGCCAAACGTCCTTGCTTGTCCATGTGTGATCCACTGTTGTAAAGCCTTCAGGGTTTCATGATGTCATCATAGCAAAGCTGCTGTTCATTGGTGGAGTGTAATGTTACCGCTGTACTTACATTATGACACTGATCCCAGATCAGCACACTGTTATATCAGCTTGTGCTGCCTCTGATGGTCCCCATATGTCAAACTTCACACCAGACCTCAAAGTCACGCTAAATTTGGCCATATTTTCACAGTTTTAACAATAAAAGACACGGCTGGTTGCAATGAAGGTGGAAAAGCACCTTTGCTGTCACAGAGGGTTGAACAAATTTATCACTCAAATGTGGGTTTTCATAAGAAAATGTCAAAAAATACTTCATACTAGAAGAACAATATTTGTTATTCATGTACTGAAAATGACCAGTGGGGGTCCGATGCTGGTTTACAATGGTCCAAGTTTGTGTTTTGGACACTATTGGCTGGTCATGGCTGATTTGCTGGTGCTCAAAGCTGGTCTCTTACTGGGTGAAGCTGGTTTATTGGCAGAATACGCTGGTAGATAAACTGGAGAACCTGCTGACTAAGTAGCTTGTTTACTGGCTTTAAGTGTCCAAAACACACCGTAAAACAGCTTGATCGACTTACGATGATTTTAGCTGAAATTCTCAGGAAGTGAGCAGGTCAAGCTTTATTGATCTTTGTGAAAGAGTGACAGTGCATAACGGACTGAGTCCAGGTTTGTCCATATTCACAAGCAGGTCTTTATGCTGACACTACAGGTTTTATGCTCATATGTTTGGTGAGACTGAAACACTGAGATGATAATTATCGTTAAGTGTCCTTTGGCTTGACGACAAACCTTTACGATACAGTTCTGAAGTGTATCCCAGCAGCAAGGCACAGTAATGCGAGGTAAAAAAAAAAAAAAAAAAAAAAACTCCTCACCACCTCCAGCATGAAGCAGAAATGCTGCTTCTCAGTGTGGTCATTAACTTTGCAAACCACCTGCCAACTTCTCGATTATGCCCCTGTATCATTCTACCTGAAGTGAAGTCATGTGCGGGCATTGACTTGAACATAGAAGGTGGTCTGTCTGATTGCCGTTACAATGTTGAGATTGCCATCCAGCGTAGGCCTGTACTGTCTTCCTCTGACTGACCTGTTTTTTATTCACACAAGAGGCAAAATCGGACTCTCGGTACAGCCTTATGCCGTAAAACAAACAGCGAACATAGACTGGCACAGAAAGACTGTTATTGAATGAAACTCGTTCCTGCGACACGGCTGTGGAACTGCAGCTCTTATCAAACACACTGATTGCACAGCTTGCGCCAGTACACTGTCGTATCATGTAATTGCCCCCTAGTATAACACAATGGCAGTACTGTTCAAGGTGTTGATACTAGCTTGTTAGACAGCCATTGGTATTGGCTCACAGGTCAGAATGGGAAGACTAAACATGATTTCACAATGCTGTGTTACTCGTGCATTTATAGACTCAATAACTAAGGCCGTATGGCCATTTTAGATGTTTGTTGAAGAGCTTAATAACAGATTAATTGGGCTAACAACAATTATTAACTGAGTCTCAACACATTTTTGGTGCATGATACACCCTTCTACATGCATGGTAAGAGTATATCCAATATCTCTTATGGGCTGTGTACAAGCATTTTAATTGCTTTAACAGTTCAGATGTTGTCCAAAGTTAAGCAAATACATGTCCAGCGCAATGACTCATTTAATTGCACAGAGAGCTTGGCAGAAGTGATGCTTAAGGTAATGACATACCACATCCATGCATATCGATATTTACACTGAGCAATTCCACAGAAATAAACCATCACAGCTCATACATAATATCGGGTACATTCTCACTGCACTAGTTTACAACCATTTTAACATTATCACAATCGGACCATTAAAGAGCCCAACCCAGAAAGGTGCAGTGATCCAGTCATTTCTATACAAAAGACGGTTTATTCGTAATTCTGTCATAAATATCCCATCATGATAATCCAGACTGACACTGTAATATTACAAATCATTTTGAACAAAATCAAAGTCAAGCAGTTTTAGACAAGATAATAACAACAAAACCGAAATGATAATGTTGACAAATACTAAAAAGATGGACAAATGACCAGTATAAAAGTTGAATTTTGATGTGAATTTGGTTCATCAAATCTGAAATAGGAAATTAGCTTTTTTTTCTTTCTTATCTGAAATTATTACAATTGTCACTAGCACACCACTTACAGTGGCATAACTTACTTTGCCAAGATAAATGTTAGTGAAACAGATTCCAGATGGGGTTAAAAATACGTCAGACATTTTTTCTTTGTCCGGTGAGACCTTCTTGGGAGTTCAAGATAGTCATCCATGCTAATCCGCTCGACAGGATTCAGATCAAAATATTGCCAATTTCAGAGGCCTATAAAATTTTACCTGTCCCCCATTTACAAGCCAAACATGAAAATGAGTTTCCAAAATAGCAAAATGAGAGAGGCTGATGTCCTCACACATATGCACCGTGAAATGCACCTGACGTTCATGCATGAACATACTGTACACGCCTGCCGTTGCATGTAGAGAAATAGGACATCTCTTAAATGTCATACTTGCCCTCAGATGAAAACTGGCACTCCACACTTCAATTTGAGGGTACAGACCCGCTATATGAGCAAACCCCCGCAGGAATTACTGACCTTTACTATTACATCACTGTCCCAGTACTTATGAAGCTCACCGTATGTGGTAACCTGTGTCCCATCCAGAATTAACTCTGATTAGAACAGTCCGCAAAGTAGCCTAACGACAAAATCTCTGCTATGCACAACTTGATTATGAGTAGCTCTCTCTGATTGGTTACTCCTAGTGTTCAGTACAACAAGGTTTCTCATTGGCTCAAGCAAATGAACCAGTCTCTTCCACGGAGAAAAAGAAAGATGGTGAATTGCAATTTTCAAACAAAAACGTGAATTTCATCACGACAATCACATGTATCCCGGGCAAAAAAAAAATTAAACATTTAAAAATTTCACGTCCATGTGCAAAACCAAAAGAGGCCACCAATTTGAGCCAATGAGAATCCTAATAACAACCAATGCGAGAAGTAGCCAATCAGGGAGGTCAACACATAGTCAAGTACGTAAGAACAGGGACACTTTCGCTACATGGGATCGATTATAATCTGAGATAACGCAGGAGTTTGAGCAGGCTGCTGTGTGCACGCGGAGGTTTACTGCTGTGTGCAGGCGGAGGTTTACTGCTGTGTGCAGGCGAAGCTTTACTTGACAACCTCCTCTTGTGTTGGAGCTTTCTGATAGCCCTTGTAGGAGCTCTGCTCTCCATCCAGCGCATAGTTCCCTTCAGGTTTCTTCCTCATCCTGCGCACCATTAGCGCCACTAGCGCTAAAGCCACGAACAAGCCCACGACTCCAGCACCAACCATACCTGCAGAGAGAGAAGACCCGCCCAGCACTGATTCAACACAGGGGTCCCTGCTACAGCCATACTGCGGTCATATGAACATTTCCCTGTGGGGGAGACTGGGGTCCGATGAGCCATATCACTATTTTGCGATCAATTGATGACAGAGCTGCTTAAAATAGGCAAAATATTTGACCATTGACTGACGAGTCATGAAGATAAATGAGCATATCACTATTTTGCCTATTTTAAACACCTTTGGCATTGATTGATCGCAAAATAGTGATATGGCTCATTGGTCCCCATGGCTCATCGGACCCCAGTCTCACTTACAGCTGAAAGATAGCTTTTTAAAAGAAAACTATTTTAAAATTACAGGAATTTAAAACAAAAATAAAATAGCTGTGATTGTATCTACGGACACAAAGAAAAATTCTGCCGCTCTAGTTGGTATTGTATGTTTTGTTTGGGTAAATTTAGGCATTCGTGTGGTCTAATAAAAATGAACACAGTGCCTCCTTCTGATCTGACGTAGTTAAATGATTTAATATTCTCTTTATTTCTCATAAACATTAATTGGTGTGATGTTCCCTCAGAGCATATTAAGCTCTTTCTTTTGCTGAAATTGAAAATGTCACAAACAACATAAGTTATGCTACATTTAAAAAAACAAACATTCAAACAATGTCAGATTCTAGAATTTTTTGCCTTATTAATAATTGACTTGTGAAGTTGGAAAGCTGCATCAGTAGGCCTTGCCTGCTAAAACTTCTTTCCGCTCGAGAAGACTGTGGCTCTTGTCCAAATTTCCGACAGATGAGCCAGTGGATTCTGGCGTCGGGTCGAAGGTCAAGTCAGAATCATCCTAAGAAGGGACAAAGTGAAGCTTACATGGCCAGCATTAGAATACTGCAATTTTAATGAGCAGACGAACAATTTAAGAACATCAGGAAAATATTAAATCAAACCACATCAAAACAAATAATTTCAAAAAAATTTTGAAATTATAATTAAAAAAATGGTTTCCAAACTTTAAAAGTTAATTTTTCTTGTCCTAACCGAATACTAAATTCCATGTGTAGGTCTGTTCCAACAGTGAAACATCTTCAGTTAATTAAAGAAAGTACAGGAAAGACCGTAAATTCAATCCTCTAGTATTTAGTTGTCTGTACTTAATTTTTTTACCTTTAAATTGAAAAGCCCAGCGTTAAAAGTACTCACACAACGTGAGGTAATGATGGAAACAGGTTTCATAGTTTCCTGAGTTAATTTTCTCAATTATCTAAAAATTGACATTTTGTGGCTCAAGTACTTTTAGCACTGGGGTCGTCAGTTAGCAGCATTAGCATTAGCATTAGCACATGTAATGGATCATGTATTCAGACCATTTTTTTTCTCAAAATAGACATTTTGTGACTCAAGAACTTTTAGCATCAGGGTATTCAATTTTACATTCTACAATTCAAAAATACAGCCAAACAAATGCCTGTTTCTTGGGTAGAGGGGAGGGTCACCATTCTAATTCATTCCTTACAGGCATCTCACTCTCAGTATCATTGGCCCAGGAGCGCGGGATACTTCCTTCGTCGTCGACGATGACGAGAACAGAGTCAGGCTCTGTCACAGTCTGCGTAGTGATGGATGATTGGGTGGAGTCCTCCACCGACCCATCGCCAGACTCCGCCTCCGCCTCCTCCTCATAGGGTTCGCGGGGGTCGCCCTCATTCTTCTGGGGCGTGGCCTGGAGGGTAACGGCGACACGACAAGCATCTTCCTCCGTAGCCAGGGGCATGGTGGTCTGCTGCTTACCCAGAATGCCCAGTTTCTCATCCATCACAATGCCGTTATAAGTGCCTGGGCCTTGTGATTGGGCCTGTTTACGGGAAGGCGTGGTCACCACCTTTGGGAATTTAGTGATTCCTTCGCTGTGGTGCGGAGATTGTCCAAGCTCCACACTCTCTGCTTTAGGGAGGGACCGGCTCGTCTCCCACCCTCCTCCTGACCAATCCCCTGACATCTCCCACCCTCCTGACCAATCCCCTGACATCTCCCACCCTGCTCCTGACCAATCTCCAGAGCCGGAATATTCCAGATCATCTCCAGACTCCTCCATGTCCTCCAAAGGCAGGAGATCTTCCTGGTAAGAAACTGCAAACTTAAGAACAAATCACACAGGTAGATGTGGCGTCATGGTAACAGTCCTATCATCAATCCTCAATCTGAGGACACTTCAGTTATCGTTCTTGCAAGATACACTTTGTACTGCTCCACAGAGTAGATTATATTCCTGCACGTACAAGCTTCTCTACAGGACACACAGGTGCATCACGTAACAACAACTCCATACTGCTTACAGTTTCTTCATCGCGTAAACTTCCAGTTGCCATCAAAGAGAGAAAATCCCCGCACAAATCACTTTAGTGACAATAACTAATGATGCATCCACCCTACTGTCTATCGCTTAAATACATCAGAAATTGGTTCCCACTGAATTACTGATTTTTTTTAACTAAAATTCTGCCCCAATAATCAACATCCATGACTAATATTATTTTGACATCTAATCTTGAATTAGGAATAAAAAAAAAACCCTTCATTGTTGAGGGAAGGAGGTAGGTGTTCTTAGCAGTGACTCGATAAAAAGTTCAGTTTTCTCTTCATACTGAGCTCTGGTTGGCAGAATCTGCCAGCCTGGCAGACCATTCAGCTTCCATAGATCGCATGAAACTGTACGACCAGCGACAGCAAAAAAATAGAGAAGCATGTTATTTTGAAACTAACATCAGCGCACTGCTATATGTCACATTTTTGTGTCTTACACAAACGTCTATTCCCTCACACACGTGTCCGCAGGAGGTGTAATCAGTTGTCAGTCCTTTTAAACATTTTTGTCAGTCATATACAAAGCCATACAGACTATACAATGTCATTCGCAAACTAATGTTCTTCCGACCCTACACACTTGGCCTAAGATCTGTGAAGAGGACTGGTGTTGACCGGTAAATGCTCATGACAATATTCAGTTTGGAGAGGCCCGTTATTATTCTCCTCGATAAAAAGGCTGAATTACTGATGCTGGTGAAGCACCCACAATTTCATGCTTCTGAATGTCAGAGGACAAATTCAACCCACTTTCCCTCATCAGTTTATGACCCAGGCATTCAGCCTATACCTGCACAGAGCAGGAAGTTCAAGGCCTCTAACAGGAGAGAACAGCAGATGAATCCGAGAATATCTCATTAGTGTATACATGTCCACAGTAAGAAATTACGCAAATGTTTAACTCCCAACGAGAGCGCACTAACATTAAATGCTATTATTAAACAGGTCACAGGAGTCACACAGAACTATCATTCAGATAATGGAGACGCACCTCAACTCCAGACACTCTGGTTCAAAGACAAACACAAAACAACAAATGAAAACTGTCACCCTTCCCTCAAAAGAAACACAACAGAGAGAGATAAATGAACTGGGCGAGCACTGTGGGAATGAAGCATTTCTTGTGAATAAGAAAAGTCGTTAAGGTGTGTCCCACTGGCTCTGAGCCAAGGCACTGCAGTGTCTGAGAATCTGAGATGGTTCACGATTGTGCGTTTGTGTCCACAGCACTGAACAAAACCCCACAAAAAAACATGGAAAGCCCAGGAACTTATTAGATAAAACAAATAAAGTGATGGAGGCATGTAGACTCCAGTTTACTCCATCAACAACAAATGGCTATTTGTCAGAGATGCAATATGAATGTACCAAAGCCACCATTGTAAAATCAGATACTCAACTGCAATACACCGTGAGAAAAGTATAGTTCCACATGCATCGGATTCACCCTTAAGAGTTCACCACACCCTAAACTGTACTGGAGATGCCTGTCAGTGCCAGGTTTCAACCAACTATTCTCCAAACTTCTGATTGGCTGATCTCTCGGAACATAGCTAATGAACAGTCGGGAAGTGAACTGTAGTTTAGGAGGCTTGGTTGAAGCGTCCTGTCTAATCAGTTCAGTTCAGTGTTATTTGTGCAGCACTTTTCACAGAGGGACTGTTACACAGACACTTTACAGAATGGCAGAAGGGCAGGTGCCCAGCCGAAGTCCCCAGAACAGCTGGTGAGGGGGAAAAAAACTCCCCGTCGGAGGAAACATCCTCAAACAGTGATGAGAAACTCCCCAGAGGGCAAAAATCTCGGGAGGAACTCAGCTATAGTGGGGGGGCCGTCCCCCACACGCTGGGTAAGTGAATGTTACTGGCTCTGTGTTACACAACTAAGGTCCATTAGTCCATTATAGCTAATTATATAAATGAATATGATTATTTGGGTGAGTATGGCTCAAGTACTGAACATCATAATGAAAATAAAAGGCGAAGACAGCTATACTCAGTTTGAAGAGTCTTTTAATCATTCTCAGCGATAAACTCATTCCTCCATCAGCTTGTCTGGACTACTGATACTTGGATCTAAGTCTGATATACATTTCAATATTGGGACCGAAATTAAGAATTCAGTACCTTCCAGAGATGAGCTGAATGTAAAAACTATATAGTCTATGTATATAAATTATATAGGTGTACAAACTCATTCCCACCTTACATGTGTCTGAAACCCATTTTGGCTCCCGATCCATATTTTGACAATCACCAGTTTAAAGACTTTAAAATACCAAAAAAAAAAAAAAAAAAGAGAGACTGAGTGTTTCCTCACAGGCTAGCGGGATACCTGTACATTTCAGGTATTTAGCGGACACAGTTTCAGTAAAGCAGGGGGCCAACAGCAGTCAGAAGATATCGGCCAAGGGCAAGGACTCAGCAGTCACTCTGATGATAATATCGCAGGGTTAGGACTTGAAACAACAACCCACCAAGCCCCTGTCAAACACCTTACCCACTCATCCATATGCTGCCAAATGAGTTTCCTGAGCCAGTCAAAAATTATACCTTGCAAGTTTTTCAAAGACTAAAGTATTGTGCAAACAAGGAAATATGCTGTAAAATTCTTAACTGGATGATGTTTAGATATCTTGGAATAAACTGATTCTGTCAACTGAGAGAAGTTTCAGGGAAACTCATGTAACTTGTCATCCCTAAATCTCATAACTGACAACGAGATATTTAAGACAAACAAATAGGCCTACGTGCAAAGGAATGTTCAAAGCTGCAAAATAATTCGCAGTAAGGTCGCTGAGGGATCCGCAAATTAGAATTCCAATTCAGATGAACCGCAATAAAAAAGCAAAGCCCATTTCGCAGGCCATGGCCCGCTCGTGACATCAACGCTCAGCACTGTATATTATAAAAGAAATTATGAAAGGAAATATACGCAGACGACAGTAAACATGTGGCCTACACACACCGACGAGCCATTTACAGTTCTTATCATTTTCCTGTTTCGCATGAATTATTTGAAGCCCTCATTAGAATGGGCCAATCTTACTGTGCAATAACAGAAAGCAATCAATTAAAATCCTGAACTCACCGAAAGTGCAACATGAAAACACCAACCCCGGAATAGCAGTACAATGGATCTGTTCTTCATTCTTTTCTTTTTATTAGGCCGATTTTAGTCATACGATAGGAATATCGGTCATCGGGAACGTGCCATTTTATTGTCTTCCAACTACGCCGGAACAATTCCCGCTGTACTAAGGGTAGTATATTAGACACAACAATTTGTGTTCACTTTCAGATTAGCAGCTAAAACTCCTCCTACTGTAAAGTCTTGACGGAGGTGATTTATAGAAACAACCTTTAGACCCTGATAGATTAGGCAATGAGTCAGAGTTTGACCGAGTTCATTTCTGAGAACATCCCACAGCACATACAAAGCGAGCATTTTCCGCAAGAGACAGAATTGGACTCAGACGTATGTCGGCTCCGTGCCTATGCTGCGAACCCGGCTGCTGCGAATAGTCAACCCGAGTCCAAATTTCCTATGCTGACTGCAGAAGATGCCTGCATGTTCTTAATTCCGAATTTGAGGTTTACCTCGAAATGTCGACTTTGCGATCACATTTTAGAGGCAATAGTTGGACCGATTGGTGAATCAACCGCGGCTCATTTAAAAACACAGTTGGGCATTCATGAGAATAGCGACGAACTGAAACAACCATGGAGTTCGGTCGAGCAATTGCGTGTACTGTACAGCTGCTCATCATGAAGGTCAGCGGCGCTCAAACTCTGCTCAGAAGGACCACTGTTTGCTGTTTTTATTTATTTATTCATTCATTCATTCATTCATTTTTTCACTTTCTTTTATTATTTTTTATTTTATATTATTTATTTATATTTATTTATTTATTTATTTGCGGCAAACACCATTGTAATCCCAGATTTTTTGTGAAACTAGGCGTGTTCAGTTTTATAGGGAATACTGACCCTTCTCTGAAATATTGGCGGACATATCTTAGCAGTTCCATACCAACACTCAGCTAATTGTGAGCAAAACCAAGAAAAAAAAAAAATCTTGAACACATGTTCGAATTTTCAGCTTATTGATTCACCTCAGCATTGCATTTGACTGTCTGGAAAATGTTTCTCTAACTTAAGCAGTTTCTTGTCGGAAAATAGAAAAAATAAACAAAATATGCACATTTGCTTTCTTCATGGAATTCGCGCCTATTACAATCCCAGTATAAAAAGTAACAAATAACAAAATCAACAGCTTGTTGAAACACTAGATTGCTATTACGGTTGTATTGAAAATCTGCAGAATGCCCCACCTGGACCGATAGCGACTGAACTGGGCGACCTCATCATCTCGCATGTCCTGTTGACCTGCATGCGGGATAGCGGTGCCATCTGTTGGCTGTTCTTCGGCACTCCCACGAAAATGTATTTTTTCTTTTCCTGGGAGCTGGGTGACCGGATTACCTGTATGTTAAATATAATTACTTTATTACTTTTTTACCCCACAGCCCCGACTAAGGGGCAGAGGGGTATTGTCGTGCCTTTCGCGGACAGGCGAGGCGGGAAAAGTTTGTCCAGCCCATTTCTCTGTAACCACTTGGGTTAGGAACTTGATTTTGCATACGAGGACTGGCCTTGGTGGGCAGGTGTGCCTCGTCCTGGTTTTGTACCACAATGACGTTTCACTCTGGCTCAAACATCTTCACCTTTGATTTAGTGTGTTGGGGCTCAGGGGTATTGCCTTCGCTCCTGCGAAGCACATTTTATAACTTATGAAATAAGGAGAATTACCAACGGCTCATAGTGTTGAGTGTTTTCAGCGTGAATATATTAATTAAGAAAAACAATTGACAACAAGTCAGGAATAATAATTGTTGCAAAGGGATGTTCTGTCCGTACACATTTTTAAGTTCAGGCTACGCAGCTGCTGTCGTGGGTTGTTGAGGGGTACTGGTGGATGTCAGTGCATCGTGTGAGAGCAGAAGAGTTCAAGAGACTCTCACTCTTGCTAACATTTCCATTATTATGGATTCGACTGTGAAGAGAGGGCGTTCCGAAACGTGGGGACATTTCAATGTGATTTCGCCCAATAAGGTTGAGGAAAATATTTGGCTATTATTGTATAGCTTAATATTTAAGACTTAGTAAAACTGCTTTACTGTTTTATGAAGTCACTAAGGCTATTCAAATTATTTGAATGGCCCTTATAGTCTTATCTTACCTTCTGTCCTCTCGGTCCTGCGTTTGATTTGCACCCAGCAGCTGGCTTAGAATAGCAGTACATCTGGGCTATTCAATGCCAACTCATCCTCGCCGTTCAAGTCATGGATTATCTTTAAAAAAACATGCTGATACTTTATCTTGAGAAATGAACCCATGTAAATGTTAAATTTGTACCCCAAATATTAATGATTTTTTTTTAAAAATTTTGACCAAAAATGCATATTTTAGCGATTTTCACCTACGTAAATCTTGTCTCATTAGCCTCACCCACTGAGCAAGCGACGTCTGTGGACATCCAAGACAAGTTGATATCACGTCCGTCCGTCCAGGCCGTAATTTGGATATCCATGTGACAGCCAGACTTAGTTGATAAATGACAATAACAAAGATGTTTGGCCTGGCCGGATTTTGGATGTCTACAGACAACCAGAACTAGTTGAAAATAGACGTTCTAACAGGCCACAATCTGGATGTCTATATGGCACCTAGAATTAGTTGATAAATGACATTGAGAAAAGAGGTCGGTCTGGCCTGATTTTGAATGTCTAGAGACAACCAGAACTAGTTGAAAATAGACGTTCTAACAGGCCACAATCTGGATGTCTATATGACACTCAGAATTAGTTGATAAATGACATTGAGAAAAGAGGTCGGTCTGGCCAAATTCTGGACGCCTACCAACAACAAAAATAAGTTTAAAGGAGACGTTCCAACAGGCCACAATCTGAACGTCAATATGACACTTGGAGTTAGGTGAGAAATGACTTGGAGAAAGACATTCGGCCTGGCCAAATTCCGGACATCTCCGAACGACCAAAATTAGTCGAAAGTAGACGGTCAGACAGGCCACATTCTGAACGTCCAGTGGCAAACACAGTTGGTATAGAATTCTGACAGGATATCATTTGGACTTCCACTGACAACCAGAATCAGTTGGTGAATAATTAAATAACACTGAGAATTCATCCAGGCCAACTAAGTCAACAACAAACATTCCGACAAGCCACAATATGAACGTCTACTGACAACAAGCTAGTTGAGGAAGAGAGCATCCATTTTGACCAAAAAGATTAAAGAATATGCCAGACTGGGTGTACGCCCTACCAGAGGGACAGAGACAGGCTGACTCGCTGGTGAAATTGCCCTGTCAGCTATAGTCACTGTCTCAGCCTCATCATGTAATGTAGGGCCTAAACCCTTTATCCTATGCACCCTCCACCCTCAAGATAACCACAGGCTTGTTCCAGTCCTTCCGAACAATTACCAGGTCTAAATCAAGCCCATGTCATTATGTCAACTATAAGGTTGTAGACGTAATCCAGTAATATCTCAAAGAAAAAAAATATTTCCAAGCAATGTATGATAACAACAAAGCGTTATGACTTTGATTGTGATAGTCTCTTAAGGATGCTAAAGACAACACCCGAAGCCACAGTATGTTCTCCCTGCTGGCATCTGGCAAAAAATACAGAAGGATCCATTGCCATACAACCAAACTACTGTACAGAGCAGCTTTCTTGTCCCAGGCTGTGAGACTCCTCAATTCATTGCTTGCAATTCGCTCTACAAAATAGTCTGTCTTACTTATCCTAAAAGGAAAATGACAAATAAATGAACATTCTTTAACCCTAAATTCCTAAATGTAGATTAAGTTTAACAATTTTTTTCTCACAGTTCAGAGTACAGTTTTCAATTAATTTGTCTTATTTACAAAGTGCAGCGTTTCCCACCTAGGTAATTTGGTATGCAGATGAGTGAGCACTTCAACTAAAAAACAAACAAACAAACAAACAAACAAACTCTAACAGACTGTTTTTCTACCCTACCCTACCCTTGAGGTTGCTGCATGGTTGATGTAATTCATTTATAAGGGTCATGTGTCAATTGAACTGTTAACTGGACATTGAGAGAAAAAAATAGAACACTTTTTTTTTTTTTATCTTGACATATTCCATAAAAAAGTGTGAATTAATTAATGTACTGTCACGTTTAGATTTTGCTATTTAACCCGTTCATGCATAGCGCATGGGTGCAAGACCTCCGTCTACAGACGGATTTCCGTCAATAATGAATTCTTGGTTCCGTCAAAGTCCGTTATTCAGGGCTGTGCAGGTGCGCAGTGGTGGTGGAAGAAAAATTATGACCTGCTCGTGCTCACGAAGTAACGTCTCACCATGGAACCTCCCAGATTTCCCATTGGAACACCTTAATTCATGTTGCCGCCACTAGGGGCAGTATTTTGAGGCTAGACGTGTGCCTAATTGTGGACTCTAATGAGGGAGCCGAAGACGAAGACGCATTTCGGTCAGTAAAGATGTTCACAAGCGTGCAATATAATCACATATCACCATTACGTTTATACGTACTGGTATTGGTGGAAACGTCGCGAAATTGTTGCTATGCATTGGTGTGTAACAGTAATGTTAACGTCACGCGAAGCGTCCGATCGAAAATCTCCCCAACCGTTTATTTTTAGAAAGATCTGCGTTTATGAAAAGTGCTCCTGTACGTGAATATTAGTGTGATGTTTATTTCGGATTGAATTTTGAATGCGGTAGAGGGTTAACAACATGTTCGAAGACCTTAGTAGTTTTAGTTAGCAGTCTGTAGCTTTGTTTTAATCTAATAGCTAGAGTTAGCAGTGATGCACCCGCGTTTTTTAGGCACCGTGTTTGTGCAAAATAAGAAACGTATAAATAGTCCCGAATCTTAAAGGGGCAAGTTTCTTGAAGAGGCAACGCCACTTTTCCATATTAGTTTTGTGTTTTTTTTTTCCATACTAAGCGTGGCAGGTCTAGCAAGACTTTTGGGTAAATGACAGCAAATAATTTATTAGACTAAATTGAAAATATCAGGGGGATATTAGCTCAATGTTTTATCTATGACAGCCTTCCATACCAAAGTACACAGAAACTCGCATGAAAACAGCCAACTCAGATCAGTAGATCTTGATGCATAGCCAGCTATTCAATATGAAAGAAAAAGGGAAAAAAGAAAAAATTGGGCTTGAAAACACAAATTTTTTTCTGTCATGAAAGATAAGCTTGAAGATCTTTCAAAAAGCACTGTTCTGAATTAAACAGAATGTTGGTTAATAAAGGAATAAGCCCCGAGAAGCAGTGGGTTACACTGATTTTATAACGGCGGAGGGGCGTTCTAAGGCACGACGCGCAGCAGAGTGCCTTAGTGCCCCTCCGCCGTTATAAAATCAGTGTAACCCACTGCTTCAAGGGGCTTATTGCTTTTATAAAATGGTTACCCTACATATAGCCCATTAACTCTTTCAATCCCAGATATTCTAGCATCACTATACCCTTCAACCCCACAGCCCTCTGTAGAGGGCTGGTCATTATCTGGACATTGTATCTTACTGTTATCTCTGGAATCCCATTAAATGTAACCTGATATGTTCCAATCAATTAGTCAGATTGTTTGAATTTTCCCTACAGGAATTTGGGGTTGAAGGGAATATGTTGGTCAGCCCTCTGTAGAGGGCTGTGGGGTTGAAGGAGTTAAATAAATACACAAGAAAAAAATCAACAATTTATTGGTAAAAATGCGACAATAAAATTGAGAACTATTCTTTCTTCCACCAAGCAAGATCGAGTGGGCAGAATGGTTGGCAAGCAACACAGACGCTAAGATTGCTTTTTCATCTAGCGCCATTATCATGTCACATCAGGCTATTTGGGCTCGTTAATGTAGATATACTATGAAAGCAGGCTATTTGGAATGTCTCCTTCGGTCTCCCGAAGGCCCCGTTGAATAACTTTACGTTCGTTTCGGTTTCCGAGTTTCCTTGTTCTCAACTCGCGCCGATCGGCCATATCATTACAACCAGCAGCGAGAGTAGTGAACAAGATTGACTTTTGTCCTCCACACTTGTCGGTGTCCAGGAAAATATGTTGAATTGTGCATTAGTTTGCTAGCCAGCTTGTCAACTAGCTAGCGTTCACTGCAATGGATGTGGTTACCCTACACATAGCCCATAAAATAAACACACAAGAAAAAAAAAATTAACAATGTATCGCCAATACTGAAATAGCGAGCTCGTTAGCAACGTAGCTAGCAAGCTAAAGTGATATTGACCTCTATAATGCTAT